>JAHRHZ010000048.1:2822007-2859498 GCA_024137785.1 Ginglymostoma cirratum | reverse complement strand
CTATGATGCTGCTTGGCCTGCTGTGTTCATCCAGCTCCACACCTTGTTATCTCGGATTCTCCGGCATCAGCAGTACCTATTATCACTGCCTACAACAGGATTGATACTGGAAATTAGGACATTGCAACAATGACACAGGATAACCACTATCCCATAATTTAATTAAGAAATGTAGCAAGTCAGTGAGACAACCGAATGATCCTGACACAGAAAGACCATAGACAGTGGGAGTCTGTTTAGTAGGGCTGGGCCTCTAACTTTGTCCAGTATTGCTTCTTGGCTCCCCTGATGGCTTTGAGGAAGTCGTATCTGGATTTTCTGTATTGGTCCAGATCACCCGACTTGAACGCTGCACATCTGGTCTTCAGTAAGCAGATTTCCTGGTTCATCCAAGGTTTACTGTTGGGGAACACTTGGATTGACTTCTTTGGTACACAGTCTTCCAGGCATTTGCTAATGAAGTCCATGATGGTAGTGGCATACTTGTCTAGATTTTCCGCTGAACACTTGAACACAGTCCAGTTGGCACAGTGGCTCAGTGGTTAGCACTGCTGCCTCACAGTGCCAGATACCTGGGTTCAATTCCAGCCTTGGGCGACTGTCATGTGGAGTTTGCACATTCTTCCCTGTGTCTGCGTGGATTTCCTCCAGGTGCTCCGGTGTCCTCCCACAGTCCACAGGTGTGTGCGGTAGGTAGATTGGCTATGCTAAATTGTCCATAGTGCCCAGGGGTGTTTAGGGTAGGTGGGTTAGACATGGGAAATACAGGGGTAGGGGAACAGGTTTTGGAGGGGTGGTGTGGACTTGATGGGCCGAATGGCCTGTTTCCACCCTGTAGGGAATCTATGAATCAGTCCACTGAGTCCAAGCTGTCCTGGTGACAGTTTCTGCTGCCTCGGACCACATGGTACTTTGTTTCATGAAGGACTCTCCCATTTCAGCTTCAGCTTCAGCTTCTAAGCTGGGAGGAGGAACACAGTGCTGTGGTCAGATTTTCCAAAGTGTGGCCAGGCTATTGAACGATTGGTGTCTTTGATGGTTGTGTAGCAGTGATCCAGAATGTTCAGTCCTCTGGTAGGACAGGAGATGTGTTGGTGGTATTTTGGCGTCAGCTGCTTGAGATTGGTTTGGTTGAAGACGCTGGCCACAGTGAAGAGGGCCTTGGAGAATTTTATCTCTAAAGTGCTTGTGGCGATGTAAATCTTGTCTAGGGCATTCTGCACATCGGCATGGTGTGGTATATAGACTGCTGTCAGGATGGCGGAGGTGAACTCTCGTGGTTGTAGTAGGGACAGCATTTTACTGTAAAGGTATTCTGGGTCCAGGCAGCAACGACTTGCCAGGGTCGCTACATCGCAGTACCAGGTGGTATTGATCAGGAAGCATGCCCTACCACCCTTTGACTTGCCTAAGGACACCGTGGGGCCATCAGCTTGTGGGGCACGGTCAGGAATGGCAGGGGTGAGCCAAGTCTCAGTGAAGCAGAGCACACAGCAGTCTCTCAGTTGCTGTAATGTTGACTGATGTTCCCACCTCCCTCTAGAACGCAACAAGCTGTTTCCTAATTAAACTGTTCAGAGGGGTTATTAAACAGGTGGACATGAATGCAGGTCTCCTGGCTCAGACACTACCCACCGTGCCACAAGAATCCTTGGAATGTAATGGTTCCAAATCCACTCAGTAGGAGCACATGCAAAAGATATTGCAATGGTGAATGTTTTCAATCACACTAAGATTACATAATGAATCTTTATAGTATAATTAAGTGATGGGTCCAACTAATATCAACTGTTACCACTGTCAGATTCTCTTTCCCATGAGGAACTATACAGAAATTATGCAGGTGGCACAGTGGCTCAGTGGTTAGCACTGCTGCCTCACAGTGCTAGGTTTGATTCCACCCTTGTGCCACTGTTTGTGTGGAGTTTGCACATTCTCCCAGTGTCTGTGTGGGTTTCCTCTGGTTACCTCCCAGAGACCAAAGATGTGCAAGTTAGATGGATTGGCCATGCTAAATTACCCACAGTGTCCAGGGATGTGCAGACTAGGTTGATTGGCCATGGGAAATGCAGGGATAGTTTTAGGTAGGAGTGGAGGTTAGATAGACCTTAGAATTAGGGTAAAAGTTTGGCACAATATCATGGGCCAAAGGGCCTGTACTGTTCTATGTTCTATATTCTATGTTCTATGATAGGGTGGGTCTGGGTGGTATGCATTTCAGAGGGCCAGTGTGGACTTGACGGGCCAAATAGCCTGCTTCCACACGGGATGCATTCTAACTTCTCCCCAATTTCTAACTTCTTGTTTGCACATTTTCAAAGGTGGGTTAACACCAACACAATGGACATGAATAATGGAAAATTTATTTTGTTGTTTTAGAGAGAAAGGGTTGCTGGAAAGATTTTCACCATCTTAAAAGTTAAACCTGTAGAAAGTATAAACACCACCATTTATATCACTCTCTGTCATTGCTTATATACCAGGTCATTATAAAGGCATCCTTTGTAGTTTGGGGTGAAATCTGTTGCCCTCTCTGGAAGTGGGGGCGTTTAATCAGGAGAGATGGTGGCAATGGGGCACCATCATTGTCTCCACCCCAATTAAACCTGTGACAGGAGTGCCATTGGACAGTGTCCCTGCCTGAGGCTGTTAAGTGGGTGATTAATACCCATTAAAAGCCTCATCCAATGCTACTCTTACAAACCCAGTACAGGTAAGCAGACCTAAGGGCATTGTGGGTCAACATACACATGTGGACTGCAGCTGTTCAAGAAGGCAGCTCACCACAACCTTTTCAAGGCAATGAATTCTGGCCAGTCAGCAACACACACCTCCACAAATGCATTTAAAAACAGAGGTCACCATGGAGGCAGCACGACCAAACCTGTTCAAGCGGCTTATGGTCTCCTGGGGTTCTTTCGTTCAAAGACAATCAGTTGCTGTTGAAAGGCAAAGGCATTGGGAAGGGCAGCACTGGGAACCATCCCTCTGCCTTTGCTGCTAAATCTCCTACAGCCCCCTCCCTCCAATGAGCTAATACCCTCCAAGCAATACTGTATATTGCTCTGCCATACTGGGCCTGTAATGGATGCAATTCAAGGAGTAGCCACTGCCTCCCTGGGGGCGCTCCTGAGCAATTAAGTAACTAGCTTCTGATTGTCTCGTATGGCTCAGTGGGTAGGACCTCTCAACTGCCTGATTGAGTCATGATTCAGCAGGCTTTCCTAAGGGATACAGTGTGGTCTCAGAGATAATAGGTACTGTGGTTGGTTCTTCACCACACCCCCTTCACCCTCACATGCTCCAGTCCATTGTGACTGTGCTCTGAGGCAACTCATGAACTTTTTGCCTCCCTTTAAAGAGCGACTACTACTTAATCCCCTCTATTGACTGCTTTAAAGATCTGCTGATTTCAGGCAAACTGACATGATAATTAAAGCATCTTCCATGCTGACTGTTCATGCTTTTAGGATCAGTGTATCAGTACTGCGGGGTATCAGACATTTGACCTGTTTTTATGTTGAATCTGCTCATTGTAAAGGCTGCAGCTTATTGTCCTCATTCTCTACTGCAGGATGTGGATGGCTGTGGACGTTGCTGAAAATGTGTGCCTCGTTTGATGTTCTTTTAGGACAGGTGCTAGAGTGTGACTGACACTGCTTTCATTCTGCGCTCCCTTCATCATGTCAGTGCTGCAGCTGGGCCACACGGGCAGCTTTCACTTGTGGTGCAGGGGTTTCACCAGGCTGCATCTCTCAGGGCTGCTCACTCTCAAAACACTAACTCACTTTGAATGTACCTGGGTGCTCTTCGCTTTTCAGAGTTTTGCCCCCCTCAGCCAGACCGTTATAGGCTTCTGCCTTGATGAGTCTTTCAGCTCAAATGCAAAGCCCAGCAGCTCGTCATTTTTGTCAGCTGTGATCAGTCAAATGTTGCTGTACAATACAATACCATGCAACATCATTGTTACCCTATTCTATGGGCCAGGTTCTGTACGCAGCAATCACATTACATTCACTTCAAGCAAATAACCATGTCCCTGGAACACAGTCATGGAGCTGCACAGATAGCAGGCAGAGAACTGCAACTCAGCACTCAGCACTGTTAGCTAAATCCAGGGGTGGACCATGGTCAATCCAGTATAAGTTATTAGGAACCACTGCTGCAGCAGGGAAGCTGGGGAACTTAATTGTGGGCATTGGAGTCACAATGCTGTTTTGCAGAAAGTAGTGCAATAATTTTTTTATACACTCTCAGGATGTGAGTGTCACTGGCCTGACCAACAATTATTGCCTATTCCTAGTTGCCCCTGAGAAGGCAGTGTTTCAAGAAGGCATCTCACCTCCATCTTCTCAAGGGCAACTAGGGATGGGCAATAAATGCTGGACCAGCCAGCGATGCCCACATCCAGAATGAATTTTAAAAAAAGACATCCCAATGTATATTCATTAAAGAGAAAAGGGTAACATGTGAGGAGAGGTTATTGGCTGTAAGCAGCCCCCAGCTTCAATGGGGACAGTGCACCACGGGACCTGGTGTGTTTACTCAAGATGTCCAAGGCTGAAGTGTAAAGTGGAACAGATAAAGATTTAGATAGACTGTTTGAGCGGGAACTTGGGGAGGTTCAAAACCAATTGCGTTAACAGGGAGGGCTACCAAGAAGGGAACGTGTGCATTTGAAGGTTGGCCCCAGCATGGAGATGCTGAGCCTGAAATTCAGTGCTTGAGGAGTGATCATTGTCACCTTCCATTATGCTGTAAATAACAAGTGTCCAATAGAGATGGAAGTGCGACCACACCCAGAGGGGACGGGGTGAGGGTTTCATTCTGTGATAGAGGGGGCTTCGAAGGTCAGCACCAAAGTACGGACCCCCATACACTGAAGCTGAAACCCACCCACAACCACCACATGCTGAACATGAACCTTGGGCATTAACCCACTGTGTGCAGGACAAATCTCTGGGCTCTCTCCACCATGGAATGTAATATTATCAATCGATCCGACTAATGGCTGTGACACAATAGCAATGTTTTGCTTCTTAGAAAGATTGACGCTGGTTGTGAAAGTAGCAATCACTCACTGTTTACCCAGAGCCTGCAATTGGTGCAGGAGCTGCTCACTTTACACTTCAGGGCATCTTACATCATGTAATGCTGAGGATAGCTGGGCTAGTTGTGGATTGATAGACATTGCACACATGTAGTTGGTGCTGAAAATCAAACACATGTTGCTAGATATGATAACCTGTTTACAGTGCTGTGTCCCTGTGCCACCTTTGTGACCTCAGCAGGTCTTCTCCTTTCTGTCCTACCCACCCTGTCTGTCGGCATTTGTGACTCTGTGGAGAGTCACTGCCCAGCAGTGGAGCCCGTTGGCCTTGGAGGGTTCACTAGGAGACCTTGGGGGCACTGGTGTCTTGAGGGTGCAGCCATGGTGAGTGTTTCCTGCTCACAGGCAGGTGCAACCTCTTCAGCTTGAACTCCAACAGGACTGGAGTTGGGGCAGAGGCGGGGATGGGGGGAGGCAGTGGGGTGGGTTTGGTTGGGGGGGACTGGTTTCTCAGCCACCTCTGGAGTGTCCAGGAAGCCCATGTGTTGTCCCTCGTCCGGCAGGTACCAACAGGTACCACCCTGAATCCTTGTGAGGAAGAGGGCACCCAAAGTGAGGTCAAAGCCCCTCATCTCTCACCATCGGTGCTGGCAAGGGCAATGCAGTACAGGTCTGTGCACACTGATATCCAGCAGACTCTGAGACCACCCAGGTCTCCATGGCAGAGCCAGTCTGTCCATAGAGGCAGCCAAACATGTGCATGTCTGAAGCAGCAGGATCTCAACTGCATTGCTGCAGTCCTGCTACCCCTGTACCCAGTGCCTCTGATAAACCTGCCTGCTGCTCCTGTGTCTGTTTGTGCAATGAAGTCCCATGCGCTCTCTAAGCAAGTGCCTGGTCTCTAGCAATCCCCTGAGTGTCAGCAACCTGAGGTGGTTATTCCTCAATCAGCTGTGGAGATGTGGCAGTGAAGTTCTCACCAGGAGCTGCTCCTAACTCAGAGCTAGAAAACAGACCCACCAAGGTGTCAGTGCCTGGCCTGCTGGAGGCTGCAGGGAGACAGCCTGGTCAGTGCTTCCTCTGAGAGAGCCCTGCCATCTTCCTCAGAGCTAGACAAGGGGCTGTGTTGCTGTGTCAGCCTCTTGACCGGGGAGACTGTGAAAATCTTGCTGGTACCTGCATGTGGCAAACAAGAGAATGTGTCATGTTAACCGCACAACAATGGGCAATGTTTCCTCCTTAGTTACAGAGGTATGGAGGTATCAGCATTTCCACAGGAACTGGGCCCAGTTTTCACCAACCAGTGCCAAGATCATAGAGCATAAGGAACTGAATGTCTGGCACCCCTCCACCCATCCTGTCTGTTTCAGCCCTGTTGGGTCTGTTTCCTCCTGGAATGAGAGAAAGGGAGGTGTCGAGTGAGATGGAATTGGGTTTCACAGCTGTTTAATGTTGGTGCTGGTCAGAGAAAAGTGGTGAGCTATCTGAGTGAGTGAATAGGCAGCATACAGGCCAGGGTTATTTGTGTGGGGTTAGAGCAAGTGAGGGACAGTATTGCAGGCAGTGGTGCAAGTGGTAGAGGATGTGCCTTGATGGGAGGTATTTGCAATACCAGAATTTTTTTTTCCTTTATTCTTTCACAAGATGAGGGCATCACTGGCTAGGCAGCACTTATTGCCCAGTTGGCAGTTCAGAGTCAACCACATTGCTGTGGGTCTGGAGTCACATGTAGGCCAGACCAGGTAAGGATGGCAGTTTCCTTCCCTAAATGGACATTAGTGAACCAGATGGGTTTGTCCTGACAATCAACGATGGAATCATGGTCATCGTAAGACTCGTAATTCCAGATGTTTATTGAATTCAAATTCTACCATCTGCCACAGCGGGATTCGAACCCAGGTCCCCAGAACATTATCTGGGTCTCTGGATTAACAGTCCAGTGATAATACCACAAGGCCATCACCTCCCCCAATGAGTATGTGAGGTAGGAGAGAAGATAGTGGTACTTATTCTAACAAAGTGGAGAATAGAGGAAAGACGGAAGCATATGACATGTATGGGCAGCTGGGATCAAGTAAATTCCCGGAGGAATACGGGGTGTCACATTACACTTAAGAGAGAAATCAGGAGAGCTGATTGGGACGTATCTTGGCTTTGGCAGATTAGGTAAAGGGGAATCCAAAGAGATTCTACAAGTACATGAAGGACAAAAAAGTAACTAGGGTGAGAATAGGGCCTCTTAAAGATCAACAGTCATCTATGTGTGGAGCCACAAGAGATGGGTGATATCCTAAATGAATATTTCTCAGCATTTACTGTTGAGAAAGGCAAAGGTGCCTGGGTGTCTTGGGGAAATAAATAGCAACGTCTTGAAGAGAGTTCACATTACAGAAGAGGAGATACTTGAAGTTTTAAAACACATTAAAGTAGATAAATCCCTGGGACCTGATGAAATGTATCCCAGGACTTTGTGGGACAGCAGGGAGGAAATTGTGGGGCCCCTAATGGAGATATTTATGCCATTAACAGCCACAAGTGAAATGCCCAAAGGTTGGAGGGTGGCTAATGTGTTGTCATTTAAGAAAGGGCTGCAGAGAAACACCTGGGAACTATAGACTGGTGAGCCTAATGTCTGTGGTGATGAATTGTTGGAGGGGATTCTGTGAGACAGGGTCTACAGGCCTTTGGATGGGCAAGGACTCATTTGGGATAGTCAGCATGGCTCTGTGCATGGGAAATGGTGTCTCACGAATTTGATTGAATTTTTTTGATGGGGTGACCAAGAAGGTAGATGAGGGCAGTGCGGTAGACATTGTCTACATGGACTTTAGCAAGGCCTTTGACAAGGTACTGCATGATAGGCTGTTGAGTATTGTTAATTCTGACAGGATCTAGGGAGAGCTAGCCAATTGGATACAAAATTGGCTAGAAGATAAGTGGTAGAGTGTTGCTTTTCAGACTGGAGGCCTGTGACCAGCAGTATATGGCAGGGATCACTGTTATTTGTCATTTATAAAAATGATTTGGATGAGAATCTAGGAGGTATGTTTAGTGAGTTCGCAGGTGACACCAAGATTGGTGGTATTGTGGACAGTGAAGAAGTTTTCTGGGAATACAGTGAGATCTTGATCAACTGGGTCAATGAGCTGAGGAATGGCAGATGGAGTTTAATTGAGATAAATGCAAGGTGTTGCATTTTGGTAGGTCAAACCAAGGCAGTACTTACACAGTCAATGACAGGGCCTGGGGAGTGTTATAGAACAAAGAGATCCAGGGTTAAAGGTTCATAGCTCCTTAAAAGTGGAGCCACAGGTCAATAGGGTGATGAAGAAAGCTTTTGGCATGCTTGTTTTCATCAATCAGAGCATTGAGTTTTGGAGATGGGAAGTCTTGTTGCAGCTGTAAAAGATATTGGTAAGGCCAAATTTGGAGCAGTTGCATGCATTTCTGGTCACCCTACTATAGAAAGGATATTATTAAACAAGAAACAGTGCAGAAAAGATTTACCAGGATGCTCCCTGGACTGGAAAGTTTGAGTTATAAGGTGAGTTTGGGTAGGCTGGGACTTTTCTCCCTGGAGCATAGGAGACTGAGGGGTGACCTTCTGCAGGTCTATAAAGTCATGAGAGAGTGGACAGCTTTTCCCAATGACAGGGGAGTCTAAAATTAGAGGGCATAGATTTAAGGAGAGAGGAGAGAGATACAAAACGGTCCAGAGGGGCTAATTTTTAACATGGAGGGTGGTGAGTGTCTGGAATGGGTGGACAGAGGTAGTGGTGGAAGCAAGTACAATTTCATCATTTAAGAAACATTTAGACAGGTACGTGGATGGATTTGGTATGGAGGCGTATGGACCAAATGCAAGCAAATATAAGTAGTATAATTGTGAAAACTGAGTGGCATGGATAAATTGAGCGGAAGGTCCTGTTTCCATGCTGTAAACCTCAATGACTCTATGAAACTAATGCCACTGACCCCCTTGTAGTGGTGCTGGTCATTGCTGTGATAGCTAAGACCTTAGTGCCCTGGGTGGCTATCTTGAACCAGACTGGCAGGGCCTGGTATTATGGCTTCCTGTCTGGTCCTGGGGATGTCCTTCCTGTGGACCACCCTGTCCAGCAGGACACCCCTGCAAAGTGGGCATCAATTTCCTCTTAGAGATAAAAGGTACTGCAGATGCTGGAGAATCCGAGATAACAAGCATGGGGCTGGATGAACACAGCAGGTCAAGCAGCATCATAGGAGCATGTCTGGCCAAATTGCCCCAACCATGCAGGCAGCTCCAGGCTGCTAAAGCTTGCCCAGGTGCACAATGGCTTTGAAACATGGTGTCAGTGCCAGAGATTCCGGAATATCTCGACAGTGGTGAGTACGTCCACCTACTGCAAGTGGGAGAATCGAGCTAGCATCAGACAAGTGGGCTGCCATCAATCGTGGACCTAATCAATGAGACAAGCTTGGGATAATCACATGGGAAAGCTCAAAAGGGTGGCAAGGTAGCACAGTGGTTAGCACTGCTTCCTCACAATGCCAGGGATCTGGGCTCAGTTCTACCCTTGGGCGACTGTCTTTGTGGAGTTTACGCATTGTTTCTGTGTCTGTGTGAGTTTCTTCTGGGTGCTCCAGTTTCCTCCCACAGCCCAAAGATGTGCCTGTTAGGTGATTGTCCATGCTAAGTTGTCCATTGTGTCCAGGGATGTGGAGGTGAGATGAATTGGCTCTTGGGAAATATGGGATAGGATAGTGGACTGGGCCAGGGTGGGATGCTCTTCAGAGGTTGGTGCAGGCACAATGGGCTGAATGGCCTCTTTCCATGTTGTAGGGATCCTATGAAGTCTTTGCAGAGAGAAGTCCTCCATGAAATTTGATAGTTAAACTGGTCGCTGGTAAGATTCAATTCTTGGAAATGAACATAGTGAAGCTCCATTTTGAAGTTTATCAGATGAATCAGACAAGTACATTACATTTGCAAGTTTTATTGTTTGTTTTCCTTTTGGGAAGTGGTATTCAAACACATGACCCCAGAGATTTAGACTGGGGTTTAAATTAATAATCCAGTGATGTTACTTCTGCACTATCACATCTGTGGTGAGGGACCTGCTCAGAAAACAATCACACACACATGTTACTGGCATTCAAGATTTCCAACCTTAATTCCTGCTTTGCATTCGGCCTAGGCCTGAAATATGCTTCCATACAGAAAGTACCATGTGCAGGGTTTACAGATTCAGGCGGAAAGCCTGTAAATGAAATGGTGTAGTGAATCTGGCTGAAAAGAGGAGGTTAGAGAAGCAATGTAGCTACAGAATGTGACAATAGCTTAAAACTGGCAATAATAGCAAAAACAAACAAATAGAAGATTAATACTGCAAATCAGGTTCCAGCAACGGGAACTGGAGAGTTTTCAAACTGGTTATGAATCGGTAAAAGTTTCTGACTGTACCAAAATATATTTAATTCAGATTGCTTTCCTTTACAATGGGAAGTCAAGAAGCTATGACTTACTGGATTCAACTTGGCTTGATTCACAATGTGTTTGTGCCAGTAATGATCCAGCGAGGTTGAGATGATGACACTGTAACGGCCTGGAGCTTGGCACAGTCCATCCTTTAATGCGATGCTATCATGTAATGGAGAATTTGATGGGTTTCACTATTAATTATTCTGAAACTGTTTGGCTCTGACTGCTCCATAATTTGCAGAAAACCATGCCTGCTCTTTAGCAATAGGGAGCATTTATATTCTGGCTGCATGGTGTATATAGACAGACTCCTCCACTAGCATCAACGCAATTCCTGCCCAGGAATGAGGATAGGATTCCTCAGCATACTACTCCCGTCATCCCCAGTATATGAAGCTCTAACAGAAACACTGATATGAGTGCAAGGCTTTAAATGCTGAAATGGGTGTAAGCTTGAGAGTTTGGTATATAAGCGGATAGGAGTAAGGTGTTCCTTTTTTTTAATGTTATTGACACACATTAGTGTGGAAGTTAAAAACAAGAGGGTACAGAAAATCAGTTCTATGAATATCCAAACCGCATTCTGTTGAAAATAAAAGGTGACACCACAGGGAACAGATAATTGCTTGTTTGGTATGTATTTTCCTTGCTTGCCTTCTCTCTTAAAGCTCAGAAAATGTATAGGTATTTGTAAGATTTCATTAGTATTAGTAAAGTTTACAAACAGTAATACATATTATTGGTAGTAGTGTGGTTTATTATTTATAATTCAGCTAATAGAAACTAAATTGATTGAAACTTAATACAGATAGCAGGATAGGTGATATGTAGCAAATGCAGGATGTGGGAGTTTCTGGATACTGCTGTGATTCAAGGCAAACATGTCTGTGGCAAGTGCCTGTAGCTCGAGGAACTTCAGCTCATAGTTTATGAGCTACAGTCTGAGTTGCAGACATTATGATCCATCAGGGTCGGCGGGGAGTGATCACACCCCAGCAAATCGGCCATTTTGGATTGGTCAATGGTCAGGTTCAGAAGGGTGTGACTGTGAATGAGGAACCTGAAATTCTGACTGTAATCCATCCCTGGTAGCTCTGGCTAAACAGGGTAGACAGTGAGGGATTTAAATCTAGGACACATGGGCACAGCCTCACGACAAAGTGGCAGCATGGTGGGTCAGTGGTTAGCACTGCTGCCCCAGCACCAGGGACCCGGGTTCAATACCAGCCTTGAGTGACTGTGTGGAGTTTGCACATTCTCCCCATGTCTGCATCGGTTTCTTTCAGGTTCTCCAGTTTCCTCCCACAGTCCAACGATGTGCCGGTTGGGTAGATTGGCCATGCTAAATTGTCTTATAGTGTGCAGGCTGGGTGGTTAGCCATGGAAAATGTGGGGTTATGGGGATCGGACTGGGTCTACGTGATTTGCTCTTCAGTTCAGATATGATCGGCCGAATGGCCTCTTTCTGCACTTGTGGGTATTCTATTTACCATGGAGATAAGGATAATTTTCTTCACTCAGAGCTTATAAATCTTTGGATTTCTGGCCCTCAGAGGATGTAAATGGTTCATTACTGAATACATTCAAGGCTGATTTGGCAAATTTATGATCTTTTGGAGATTCAAGGGAAATGGGGACTCTGTGGGAGTATTGAGGCAGAAGATCAATAACAGGTCAATAATGATGGGCATAATTTTAAGGTGAAAGGCAGGAGGCTTTGGGGGGATTAATAGGAATCTAGAATGCACTGACAGGCTGGATAGTTGAGGTGGGAAACCTTACAACCTTTAAGAGGTAATTTGACAAGCACTTGAAATATCATAACATTCAAGGCAATGAGCCAAATGCTGGAAAGTGGGATTAGCGTAGGTTGCAAGTAGTTTAGTCAGTGCAAATGCAATGGGCCAAAGGCCCTCTACTGTACCGTATGATTCAACGATCAATGATAATTGTTTTGTGTGGTGGGATAGGATCAAGGTGTAGTTCCTCTTCTTATTTCTTGTGTTCTTAAGGATATAGCTGCTGCGTACCAACCTTGTTTAGTATTCTACTTTGTGATTGCTTCTGTGTTAAATATTAACTAAGGCATCCAAGAGGGATGATAGCAACAATATTCAGGTTTATAGGGAAAATACAAAGGTTTGGCACATACTTAAATTGTCAGAGAGCTGATGCAGGCATGATGGGCTGAATGGCAAGCACTGCCCCATAACAAATTGTGGGATTCTGTGAAGTTTAGTTCCTTCTGGAATTGTAGTTTAATTGATTTACATCTGAGATTTTGTGGTTAAGAATATTCAGATTAGCTCTGATCTGGTTGACAGGTTTGATTTCTGATAGTTTTTAAGATGCCATTTCAGTAAAAGAACTCTGAACACTTTGGCCAACCTTTAATAACCTCATCGCAGGATGGGTAACAACTTGAACATTAAGAGCAGCTGTAACAAGTAATATTTCAAATTTTTAAGGTGAAAGGAGAATTTAAAAAGCACATGAGGGGCAACTTTGTTGCACAGAGAATGGTTAGTGTGTGGAATGAACTGCCAGAGGAAATGGTGGATGCAGGTACAGTTACGTTTGGAAGGCATTTGGATAAGTTTGTGAGAAATTTGGCCCATATATGAGAAATATGGGCCAAATGGGCCAAATGCAAGCAAGTGGGATGTTTAGTTTTGGAACATTTAGTTTGGCGTGGACTAGTTGGACCAAAAGTTGTTTCCAGGCTGTTTGACTCTATGACTGTAGTTATATTGATGCTGTCTGATCATGGTTATCTAACTGCTCTGTGAAGACATCCTTAGTGATAGATTCCAGCGCTCTTCCAATGACCAACTTTCTGGCCTCCAGTTCCTTTTTATTTTTCCATCCTTTCTTGAATAGTAGCATTACATTTGTTAACCTCCAGCCCTGGGACCTTTTCTAGAATCTGAGCAATTTTGGAAAATCATTTATTTCCGTTAGGCTACCAGATCTAGGAATTTGTCAAATTTTAATCCCTTAAGCTTCTTGAATATATTTTCTCTGTTGGTATTAATTACCTTAATTTCTTCAGTCTTATTAGCCCTTTGACTTCCTTCCACTTCAAAACACATGCAAAATATTACATAGAATCATAGAACCCTACAGTTTTGAAGCAGGCCATTCAGCCATCTGAACAGCATCCCACTCAGACCCACTCCCCTACCTCTACCCATCGCCCTGCATTTCTCATGTCTAATCCACCCAACATACACATCCCTGGATACTATGGGCAATATAGCAAGGCAAATCTACCTAACCTGCACATATTTGGACTGTGGGAGGAGACCGGAGCACCTGGAGGAAACCCTTGCAGAGAGAGCGTATAAACTCCATACAGTCACCCAAGACTGGAATGGAACCTGATTCCTGGTATTGTGAAGCAGTAGCGGTAAACACTGAGCCACCGTGCCAACCTTTTGTCCAACTTTTTTTACTATTTCCTAATTTTTCATAATAATTTATCCTGTCTTTACCTCTAATAAGCGAATATCTCCTTCAGCTACTCTCTTCCTTCTCTTGTAAAAGCTTTTAAAATCAATTTTTATATTCCTGGCTCATGCACTGTCTTCTTCTATGTTACCCTTTTAGTAACATTTTGATCACCCTTTGCTGATTCCTAAAACTCCCTGTCCTTAGGCTTACTACTGTTGTTCACAATATGATTAGCCTCTATTTCTTTCCCAATAAGGAACTGATGCACTTTTCTCATTGAGCTTTTTTTAATTTTTAATGGTACATATTTTTGTTAAACATATTTTGAATAATTTCTTAAAACATTTTGCAATGATTATTTCTGGCCATACATTTCAGTCTTCCTAATCAATCAACCTTGGCTAGCTCTTGCATCATGCCTATTTAATTAGCTATGGTTAGGTTGAAGAATCTGGTTTGGGATAAGAGTGAGCTACTCTCAAACTTAATATGGTATTTAATTCCAATATGATATTATTTTTCCCAGTACAGCCTTACTGTGCAATACTAGATCTAAAATAACTTTGTCCTTAGTTGGTTTTATAACACACCTGTATTGTTCTGGGTAGTAGTTGCAAAATTCATCTTTCTGTCTACATTTGCCAATTTAGTTTTTCAATTCTATAAGAAGATTAGAAATACCATGATCGTTACATTGCATTTGTTACAATCTCTGATTATTTCTTGCTTAATGCTCTGTTCAGTAGGGTAATGACTGTTGGGGGGCTTCTAAATTGCACATACCAGCAATTTCTGACCCTTATTATTCTTATTTCCCACCCACTGAGCCAAGTTCCTATTTTATTCTTGTTTTTTTGTCAGGCTATATTACTAGGGGTTCTCCTCCTCCTGTTTCCATTCCATGTGTCCATTTGAATAACTGTTCATCCTGCCACATTTTCCAAACCTGGTCACCTTGTAACCAGTTGTTTTAGTGATATTTGTTGAGGGATGAATATTGATTCTCTAGCTGTTATTCAAATAGTAGCATTGGATATTTCACATCCATTGAGAACAAAAACAGTTCCTTGATTTAATAGCTCATCCAAAAGATTACATTTCTGACACTGTGGCTTCCCCTAAAGTACCATAATGTACAAGTGACAGGAGTAGTGTATATCACTTGACAATCTGAATCAGAGGTAGAATAATTGTCAACAGTTCAAAGACCTTCTAGAATACTATGAACTTTTCCTAATTCTCTATTGGACAGTACCATAATAATCTAGTTTTGGACGTATAAGATGTGTTGGCTTAAGGCACCTTCCATTCCGTTTAGAGTTAAGCTCCTTTTAGAGTAGGAAGTATTTTATCTTTATGAATCAAATCATATCAGTTACGAATCCAGGTAACGAGCAGCAACGAACCACAGGAAACAAATATAAAATGTAAATTTCAATCCAGTACTTCAAATGGTGATGCCTACAGTCTTTGTAAAATATAATTCGCTTGGCTCTTTCAACAGACACTGGATTTGATTGATTAAATTGGTTTGAGATCACAACAAATGTGCTTCGAAGAATGCAATGAAACATATCCCAAAACTTTTCCCTAGAAATTCAGTGCTTCATTTAAATGTAATTATAAAGTTATCTCCAACTCTAAGTGTTTGAATAAATCCCTTTGAGCTTTGTCTTCTGAAATTTTGTTTGGAGTAGAAAGGATTACTGAAGCACTGATAACTAATTGACTTTGACTGCTTGCCAAATGATAAAGAAAACTCAATCTTCTCAAGATGAGCCGACTAATGCAACAGGGAAAACAATGAATGCGAGCTGCTCTTGTGTAAAACTCTTGTAGATTTTGCTACTACATCTTTAGTTGAAGTCATCGATAGCCACATACATACATTACCCACTATCTAGTCCTGAACTTGGGGATGTACTGTAATGCAGGATCTGTACTGGAAAAGATAATTACTTTAATTATAATAATTGGTTAAATTTGGAACAGCAGCCCACAATGCATGAACATGCCTATCTTTCTCTTTCTTCCCTCCCTGAGCACAACCAACAAGGTGTCATATTTTGGAAATCAGTATGGTCTCTATCTTAATCCCTGACTGAGCGAGAAATGAACATTCAAAAAGATGTTTCGAGATGGTGGCCTTCTATGTTGTGAGAAGTCTAGACTTCCAGCAGCTAAAGGAAGAAGCCAACCAGGCTCCAACCTCCATGTAGGGTTCTGTCTCATCCTGTGATGCAATCTGCACACTAGTTTAAGGCCATCTTCCTTCCTATTACCATTGAGCTGGGGAAATGACATTAATGCCTGCAAGAAAGACTCGGCACTCACAGATGATAGTGGGACTTGCTGTTGGTAAGACGCACCCACTTGTCCTCTTCCTGTGATGAGAAAGATGAAGTAACATAAACTAGGAACCCATTACTAGGTTCAATTAATAACAATTTTTTTGGTGTGGAATCATCTGTTTGATTTTAGGAGGCCTGTAGTCACTGCTAGGCAGTCAACAATTTGTGGAAAATGTTTGATCATTTGTTGAGTTTGTTAAGAAACAGCAGTTTAGATATAATACATTTATTAATTAGATAAAGAAAAAGATATGACTGTGACGATTCGCTATGGTCCACTGATATTAAAGGGGAAACAGACTGTTGGTACAGAAGTTGTTGATCTCGCTAAAGTTGTGGGAGCAACAACATGTTCTCCACATACGATGTTAGGGAACTCTTCTGTTGGTATTTCTCCTCTTCTTCTGGTCCATCACCATCTGGAGAAGACAGCTCTTTGAAGACCACCTGAAGAGGACTGCTCATTTGGAAAGTCCCTTCCCATGAGCACTTGCTGATATCCCATATTTCTAAGGGCAGGTAACTGACATTGTCTGTTAATTGACTGGATCCTCTTGATCAATGGCCATGAGACAACTACTCATGACATCAGTCAACACAGTGTGGAGCTGGAAGAACACAGCAGATCAGGCAGCATCAGAGGAACAGTTTGTTTATTCTGGCAGGAGGCTAGTCACTGCTGTAACATGGTTAAATGAGGTTTCATGCTATACAGGGAGCACTGAATATTGAATACTAAGAGCGTACCAATTTCCAAAACAAGACACTAGTATTATTTGAAGTAACAGGTTTGTGCACCATCACCTCCAAGAAACAGCAGTGAGATAAAGACAAGATAATTGTACAGGAATATTGGAGCAGAAGTACACCATTCAACCCTTGTAGCATGCACTGCTAACCTAGGTTAATGCTGATCATCTACCACAATGTCATATTCCCACACTATCCCCAGACCCCTTGATGTCATTAGTAACTGGAAAACTATCAATCAAACTTTGTCCTAGACTTAATGACTAAGCTTCTACAATCCTCTGGGGCAGAGAATTTCAAAGATTCACCAAGTTGACTTCTGTGTTTAATACATTGCAAAAGTACAAAAGGATAAGATTAAGCTGGAGATCGTTCAGAAGAGATTTACAAGGATGTTGCTGGGAATGGAGGGTTTGAATTATAAGGAGAGGCTTGTTAGGCTGGCACTTTTTTTCGCTGGAGCGTAGGTGGTTGGGGGGTGACATTATAGAGGTTTATTAAACCGTAACAGGTACAGATAAGATGAATGGCAGGTGTCTTTTCCCTAGGGTGGGATATTTCAAGACTAGGGGACATATTTTTAAGGTGAAAGGACAAAGATTTACAAAAGACATGAGGGGCAAATTTTTTACACAGAGAGTGATTTTTGTGTGGAATGAACTTCCAGAGGAAGAACTGGATGCGGATACACTTGCAACATTTAAAAGACATTTGGGTAGGTACATGTATTAAAAATGTTTGGAGCGATATGGGCCAAACGCAGACAGGTGGGACTAGTTTAGTCTGGGATTATTGTCAGCATGGACTGGTTGTTTCCATGGTCTATGACTCTATTTAAAAAGAGAATTACTTCATTAACTTTGAGATTTCCCAAGATCATGAAATATGCAAAATAAAAGCACGCCTTTGTTTTTTATTCAGGATTGTTAAAAGATAATGTGCAATTTTTATTGTCAGGAATTTCAGGATGGTAGCAGTGATGAGAAAGGCTGATGAAGAAAGTCGAAAGCAATGGAGAATGCCACACCTGAACCAATGTACGTTGATGTGGACAAAGGTTTGACATTGGCCTGCTTTGTTCTCCTGTGCCTCTTCCTGATTATGATGATTATCCGCTGTGCCAAAGTGATCATGGACCCATACAGTGCCATCCCCACATCGACCTGGGAGGAGCAGCATCTGGATGACTGAATGCAACGTGGGCACAGGGAGCAAGTTAAGAGATTCCTCATGCTGCCATTAGATAAAGATGCCCAGCTTAACACGTCTGCTTGAGCAGACAGGACTCACTACAAATATTGAACCTAATTGTCAAATCCTGTGAAAGTGTTTACTGGAAGTTGCATGTGTATAAGTGCCTCAGCAAAGATTATGTTCGTCTTAAATGACCTTTTATGTTTATATCGTACAGTTGCACTGGATCAATAGAACTGTATATCTTACACATATCAACAGTAGTCTTAGGGTAGCACAGGATAAATATGAATCAATTATCTGCTGTTAAATATAAAGACATATGACAAAGCCTCGGCCTACGCCTGCTAAATCCTATGTCATAAAATCCCTAATTCTCTATAAGCAATATATAGCAATGGTATCAGTTTGAAAGGCATTGTGAAAATCTCTGTTTTCTGAAAATTGTTTACAATTGCTGGTGCTTTCCTTGACCTGTAACCTTGCAACCTCTCATTACGGCTTTATTTGCTAATGTCCTTTAAAAACAACTCAAAGTTTGTGTTTACACCAGATGACTTTTTGATTGACTCGTTCCACAATGGGGTACCCAGTGTTTTCTCACAGTTTGGCTCCGTTAAATGGACCAGTGATAGTATGATTATTGTTTGTTCACACCCTGGACCAAATTACTTCAACTGAAGGTAATACACATCTGTGTATTAACTGTCAGCTATGCATTCTTGGCCTTAATATTAGATCTGCAAGGTTTCTGCCTCCTGACCCCAATAGCAGCTTATAGCCAGTCGTGAAACTGTAAGGAGGAGGAGCTAATGGCCATATCCATATATAACAAACTTAAAAATAAAGTTCCATTTTTAAAATCCTCAACATGGTCCACTCATTTCAGTCAGAAATACTGACTGCATTTCTTTGGGTGTCCAATGACTCCACCGGACTTGTTCTTTTCATTTTTCATCTATTTTTAATGACCTTGTTCTTCAGGATGGATGTAAAGCATAGAGAATCTAGTCCTCATTCCCCCTCAAAGGGGAAACATCCTCTCTGTGTCCATTCAGTCAAATCCCCTCTGCATCTTAGATGTTTCAATAAAATCACCTCTCATCCTTCCATACAGCACAATGGGCAAAGACCAAATTGTCCAACGCTTCATCATAAGATAGCACCGTCTGTTAGAGACCAGACCATCTTTCCCCAAAATATTTTATCGAGATAGCCTAGACCCTAGCTTTTATTCTGTTTTGAAGGCAAGGGTAAGGTGCTACGTCCGAGATGTGATTTGATTGGTTCTCCACTAAGTTTTAATCAAAACACACTTTATTCTTACAATGCAATTAAAACACAACAAAGCAAAGAATCTATACAACTACTTTATTCACATACTTAAGAGGGCAATGTATTATTTAACCACTTAATTATCAACTGTTCCAATATAGACAGCATCCCACAAACACACTCTATGGCAAAAATGCAATGCAGCAATACAATTATGATTCTCATGTGCTTCCTCTGTCCAGTTCAGTAGAAAGAAACACTGAAATAAACAAAGATAAAGATTGTATCAGAGATAAAAGGTACTGCAGATGCTGGAGAATCCGAGATAACAAGCATGGGGCTGGATGAACACAGCAGGTCAAGCAGCATCATAGGATGAAGGGTCCTATGAAGGGTCTAGGCCCGAAACGTCAAGTTTTCCTGCTCCAATGATGCTGCTTGACCTGCTGTGTTCATCCAGCCCCATGCTTGTTATCACTGAAATAAACAATCTGCTCCTTCTGATTTCTAAGAGGAAAATACCCCGTCTGAGTCTTCAGTCTAGCAGCAGAGAGAACTCTAGCTATCCGCTCCAGCAGCTAACAAAAATACCCGCTGAAAGCAAAACCAATGTCCTCAGGGTCTGTCTGAGCCTAGCCCTGCCCACTCATGACTCTTTTGTCTCATTCTGAAATAAAACACCCAGGGAGAAACCCAAAGCTATTTACAAACTGCCTGCTGGGCAGACACACCTCAGCACTGCTGTGACAAAACCCCTCTGCAAGAGAAACAGGATAGATCACATCTCTTAAGGGCACAGTATTGTCACACCTCAATATCCCACATTTCTATAGGCAGCCCCCATTCAAATGGTAGGTGTTGTTTTCAGCTCCTCTGCCATTTTCACAATGAGGGAGAAACTCTCCATCATTGGAAAAAAAAAGCACTAATGTTTTATAAATATAGAATGAAGAAAAGGGAAGAATAATGCCAATTAGAAACCAAAAAGGCAACTTATGTGTGAAAGCAGAAGACATAAGCATGGTTCTGAATGAATACTTTAAATCTGTTTCTCATAAAACCGTGGGACAAAGCAGACATTCTAGTTAAGGAGGAGGAGTATGCGAGAGAAAATATTAAGGAAACTAGTATCTTTGAAAGTGGATAATAAATGAAACATATCCAAGGCTACATCCACAATGCTGTTAGGAAGGGAGTTGCAGATTTTTGACCCACTGACAGTTAAAGAAGGGCGATATCGTTCTAAATAAGAATGGGAAGTGACTTAAATGAAGGCAGTATATTGTGGATGCTGGAAATCTGAAGCAAACACGGAGAATACTGGAGAAACTCAGCAGGTCTGGTAGCACGTGAAGAATTATATTGGATTCAAGTTGTTAACTGTTTCCTTCTCCCCAGATGCTGCCAGACCCACTGAATTTCTCCAACATCGACTGTGTTTATTTTCTATCTGTGTCCTCTGCGGTTTTGGAAGGAATTGTCAAACGGGCCTTGGTGAATTGGAATCATAGCTAGTACAAAATATGACTGTGGTTATTGTTTGCCAGCCATCTCATACTCAAGGCAACAAGGTGTGGGGCTGGATGAACACAGCAGGCCAAGCAGCATCATTGGAGCAGGAAAGCTTGACGTTTCGGGCCTAGACCCTTCATCAGAAATGGGGGAGGGGAAGGTGGGTGGGAGGAGGTGTATTCCAGGTAGCTGTGGGAGTCAGTGGGCTTGAAATGGACATCAGTTTCTAGGTGGTTACCCGAGATGGAGACAGAGAGGTCCAGGAAGGAGAGAGAAGTGTTGGAGATGGTCCAGGTGAACTTCAGGTTGGGGTGGAAGGTGTTGGTGAAGTGGATGAACTGTTCGAGCTCCTCGTGGGAGCACGAGGCGGTGCCGATACAGTCATCAATGTAACGGAGGAAAAGGTGGGGTTTAGGGCCAGTGTAGGTACGGAAGAGGGATTGTTCCACGTAACCTACAAAGAGGCAGGCATAGCTTGGGCCCATGCGGGTACCCATGGCCACCCTCTTTGTCTGTTGGAAGTGGGAGGAATTGAAAGAGAAGTTGTTGAGGGTGAGGACGAGTTCGGCCACCCACCTTCCTGCAAAAATGCCATCCCCTATTCCCAATTCCTTCGCCTCCGCCGCATCTGCTCCCAGGATGAGACATTCCACTCCCGTACATCTCAGATGTCCTCATTCTTCAAGGACCGCAACTTCCCCCCCACAGTGGTCGAGAACGCCCTCGACCGTGTCTCCCGCATTTCCCGTAACTCATCCCTCACACCCCGTCCCCGCAATAATAACCAAAAAAGAATCCCCCTCGTCCTCACGTACCACCCCACCAACCTCCGGAACCAACGCATCATCCTCCGACACTTCCGCCATCTGCAATCTGACCCCACCACCAAAGACATTTTTCCCTCCCCACCTTTATCTGCTTTCTGGAGGGACCACTCCCTCCGCGACTCCCTTGTCCGCTCCACACTCCCCTCCAGCTCCACCACACCCGGCACTTCTCCCTGCAACTGCAGGAAATGCTACACCTGCCCCCACACCTCCTCCCTCACCCCAATCCCAGGCCCCAAGAAGACTTTCCACATCAGGCAGATGTTCACCTGCACATCTGCCAATGTGGTATACTGCATCCGCTGTACCCGTTGTGGCTTCCTCTACATCGGGGAAACCAAGCGGAGGCTTGGGGACCGCTTTGCAGACACCTGCGCTCAGTTCGCAACAAACAACTGCACCTCTCAGTCGCGAACCATTTCAACTCACCCTCCCATTCCTCAGACGACATGTCCATCCTGGGCCTCCTGCAATGCCACAGTGATGCCACCCGAAGGCTGCAGGAACAGCAAATCATATTCAGCCTGGGAATCCTGCAGCCCAATGGTATCAATGTGGATTTCACAAGCTTCAAAATCTCCCCTCCCCCAACCGCATCCCAAAACCAGCCCAGCTCATCTCCGCCTCCCTAACCTGTCCTTCCTCTCACCTATCCCCTCCTCCCACCTCAAGCCCCACCCCCATCTCCTATCTACTAACATCATCCCGCCCCCTTGACCTGTCCGTCCTCCCTGGACTGGCCTATCTCCTCCCTACCCCCCCACCTACACTCACCTTTACTGGCTCCATCCCTGCCTCTTCAACTTGTCTGCCTCCTCTCCACTTATCCTCTCCTCTATCCATCTTCTATCCGCCTCCCCCTCTCTCCCTATTTATTTCAGAACCCTCTTCCCCTCCCCCATTACTGATGAAGGGTCTAGGCCCGAAAAGTCAAGCTTTCCTGCTCCTATGATGCTGCTTGGCCTGCTGTGTTCATCCAGCCCCACACGTTGTTATCTCGGATTCTCCAGCATCTGCAGTACCTTTTATCTCTCATACTCAAGGCAATACTGCAGGACTTCCTCAGGATCTGTATTTTTCATCAGTCTGTTCAGCCACATGTTTGGAGCAAATGAGACTTAATCTCGGACCTTTTAATCCAGAGGTGGGGTTTTACCTTTGTGTCACTACAGCTCTACTTCCTCAGGGTAGTTAATTTTAAACAGCCTGATCAGAGGTATCATGTCATGCTTGAATACAGGCCTCCTGGCTCAGAGATAGGTTCATTACCGTTGCACTTCAACACCCTTAGTTCCTCACGATAGATATTTTCTCAAGAAACTGTTCAGAGAGAAATGGTATTACACACCTCTGGAGCAGGTGTGACTTGAACACAGATCTCCTGGCTCAGAGGGAGGGACACTACCACTGAGTCACAAGTGCTCTAGTTCCTCAGGGTCATATTGCAGGCCCAACCATCTTCAGCTGCTTTATCAATGGTCTTCCCTCCATCATCAAGCCAAAAGTGGAGATGATCAGTGTTGATCGCACAATGTTCAGCACCATTGTGACTCTGCAGATATCAATCACACTTAGGACAGTACAGAGCAGAATTTGGAGAATATTACCAGGAAAGGAGGAGACATTTAGTTGTGAGGAAAGACAGCAATTATCTTCTTTATTACAAAGAGGCAGAGGATAAATTCAACTGAAGCATATAGTTGAACTATAAACGATAATTGAAGAGGCTAGATTGAGTGCATGAGAGGGTTAACAGAGGGGTCAATTACAAGGGAGTATAGAACTATGGTGATTGGCAGAAGGATTAGAGGGGCATTGGTGAGTATATTTTTCTGCCAAAGGTGGTTGGGATCTGGGACTTACAGCATGAAAGGGCATTGGAGGCAGAAACCTCAATTCATTCCAAAATACCAGGATATATATTTGAAATGTTTAACCTACAGGGCTAAGGGCCAAGAGTTGGGAAGTAGGTAATGTCTATTAACAGTTACAATAGCCCAAACAGCCATCTTCTGTGCTGCTGTGCTTCAATGGAAACTCTATCCTCCTGTCTAACCTCAAACCTTCAGGGATGTTCAATTCCAAATTACACTTAAAAACTATCTCAGCTGTTGCTGCCCCAAAACAAAAATCACTGAAGGCAGTCAGAATAAAGCCTGAAAAAAAAGGCAAGATTTCCCCAGGTTAGGGAGTCTGTAATGATTTGAAATAACTATGTGATGAAAGATGTGAGGAAGAAAATCTTCTTCCACAGCAGGTTGTTGGTGCATTGAAATATAGAAAAGCTGCAGTAAGGCCGAATCTGATAAAAGGACTATTGGGTGAATATTTTAAGCAGAAGAAATACAGGGCATGGGGAGAGTGTGCGACTGATACAATGGGCTGTAAACTGCCTATGGATCTATGGTTTACATTTATGTTCCATTTCATTACTTGTAGATTGTAGATTGAGAGGACCAAAAGTTTGGAATAATTGTTTGTCCCTCAGAGTGTCTTTGAGATAGAATACTTAGAGTGCAGAAAGAGGCCATTCAGCCTGCACTGACCCTCCAAAGAGCACACAAATCACCATAGCCATGGCTAATCCATGGTGGCTCAGTGGTTAGCACTGCTGCCTCACAGCACCAGGGACCCAGGTTCAATTCCACCCTCAGGTGACTGTCTGTGTAGAGTTTGCATGTTCTCCCATGTCTGTGTGGGTTTCCACTGGGTGCTGTGGTTTCCTCCCACAGTCCAAAGATGAGCAGGCTAGGTGGATTGGCCATGCTAAATTGCCTGTAGTGTTCAAGAATGTGTAGATTAGGTGGGCTACAGGGTCTGGTGTGGGATGTTCTGAGGATTGGTGTGGACCTGTTTGGCTGAAGGGCTTGTTTCCACACTGTAGGGATTCTATGATCCTGTACATCTTTAGACTGCTGGGGGAAACCCACACAGACAGAAAGATGCCCTTGATGTAGAGCAGTGTGGTTAGGGTGTACTGTGTCCTTCTGTTTTGTAGGTGCCTGCAGATTAAGTTGCGGGGATATCCATTCATAGTGAATTTGTCTGCTGGTATGATTATGAAGTTCTTTTCTTTCTTGAGTTTATCCAGTGCTTTTCTCTCTGATGTGATCAGGGTGTGCTCTTTGTTCCTTCTGTGTAGTGTGGGGATTATAGTTTGTCAGGTGGCTTGTTGCGTTTCAGTGAGTCTGTTGTCTTTTAATGTTGGTGTTGAATTTCATCCATAAACAAACAACAGGAGGACACAGTACATCCTAACACACTGGCCACACTGCCCTACATCAAGAACATATCGGAACTGACAACAAGACTCCTGAGACCACTAAGAATCATGGTAGCACACAAACCCACAGCCACTCTACGACAAATAGTTGCAAAGATTAAAGACCCCATTGCCTACAACATGCAGTTGCCTACAACGTAGTTTACAAAATACCATGCAACGACTGCCACAAACATTATATCAGATGGACAGGAAGGAAACTAGCCATCAGAATACACGAACATCAGCTAGCAGCAAAACGGCACAACAAACTTTCCTTAATATCAGTACACTCGGACAATGAAGGCCATCGCTTTAGCTGGGTCAACGTAACCATAGTGGCCCAAGCCAAACATAGATACGCTCAGGAATTCCTAGAGGCATGTTTCCCCACCCGTAACTCAATCAACAAATACATAGAATTGGACCCCATATACAGACTCATACAGATCAAAACCGGAAATGACACTAGTCACCGTAACGGACTGGACAATATAAATTCTAAGCAGAGCAGAACAACATCACTTCTTCAGAAGGTCCACTGATGATGTCACCTAGCATGGTGATGAAACCTCTGAACAAGAACAAGCCAGCTCGGCTAGCAAGTCAACAACCTCACCCACAACCCGAGCTACAAACCTTTGCTAAAATTTTAAATTAGACAAAACCTTTCAGTGGCGAGGTCAGGAAGATTTTCTTCATGTAATACAGTCACGGACACTTGGAGCCCTTTCATCCCAGTGGTTTCCAAAAACCAGTCGCAGCTTTGAGAATTGGAATTGATAGATTTTTGGGAATGGTGCAAAAGCAGGTCAATGAGGTTGATCTACATGATCTGATTGAATCGAAAAGCAGGCTTCAAAGGCTGAATGGCCTCCTGCTGTTCCATAGAAAGAAAAATAAAATGCAATATTCACAGTTGTCTTGGATTTTGGGATCCACAGGTGCCACTAAACACCGCTGCAGTGGAACCTTTGCAGCAACAAAGCTGACAATTAGGCCAAGAGCCAGGTACTGGCTGAGAGGTGAGGCTGTCGGGGAGTGCTGCAAATACTTTGATTGAAGACCCCATTACCTTGCATCAGTGTTCCTCTCATTGCCCAAATGTACTTCACTGGCTCCGTTGAACTGGAGAACATTTTACTGCAGATTACTGGGATGAGGATGAATGTAGGAAGCTCAGATATCGGCCATTTTAATCAAGGAGGCATCCAGAATATGGGGAATGATGTGGGGAGCAAGCTTGAGAAATCACAGTGAAGGAACAGGGTGTTATGCAGGATGTATGTGAATGTGTGATTTAACTATCCAACCAGCTCTCTCTTTAAACTCCCTTTCTGCACTGTACCCACGTGTGTGGCACATGCTGCTGCTCCTGATTTCTCCCATTTCCTCCAATCTCACCTCCATGGTTACCCCCCACCCCCTGAAGTCTTCTATCTCCTGTCAGCAGGGACATTGTCTCCTTCCAAATCTTCTCAGCCTCCATCACCTATTGTTGATGGGAGCTTAAATTATAGAATGTTAAGAGAAATGTTTAGATCCTCTGTTTTTTTTTGGAGGAGACATTGCCCAGTCCTTTTGTGGTGTGAATGTTACTTGCCACTTATTGCTGAGTTATCACTTTAAGGTTAATGTTCCTTTGAGAAGTTTAACATGCAGATCAGCCAAGTACCTAGATGTCATCACATGTCCAGGAACCACAGTCAGTCTATATTGAGGCACCTGAGACCAAGGATGTGTACTGCCTGTACCAGGATTAATTGTAAATAAATCAACTAGAAATCAGCAGAATTCACTTACTTTATTTGTGTTGCAGATGATAGCATAATCACTGCATTTATTGCACCAAATATAAATGTCTTCCAGGTTTTGCTGCACATGGATATAGACTGCTTCAGTAACTCTCAAAGGAGTTGTGAACGGTGGTGAACATTGTGTAATCATCAGCAAATATCCCCATTTCTGACCTTATGATGGAGAGAAGGTCATTGATGATACAACTGAAGATGGTCTGACAAAGGGCACAACTCTGAGGAACTCCTGCAACAATATCTTTGAATCATACAGTACAGAAGAGGCCCTTCAGCCCATTAAGTCTATACTGCTAATGCTACAATAAATCTTCATTAGTGCCACACCCTGACACTAGACCCATACCCTTGAATGTTAAGGATTTTCCCTCAATTCATTGCTTACCCTCCTGCCTTTCACTTTAAAATTGTTCCACTTGTTATTGACCCTTCGACTATGGGGAATAGCTACATTCTATTGACTCTGTCCATGTCTCCCATAACCTTGTATAGTTCAATCCCGAGATCCTGGGATTGAGATATTCAGCTTTTAACAACTATAACCATCTTTCCTAGCACTGATATGATTCTAACACATCCATCTCCTGCAACAGCACCTTCCAAACCCATGACCTCTACCATTAAGAAGGCCGAGGACAGCAGATGTAGAGGAACAGCACCACCCGCAAGTTTTCCTCCAGGTCTCACACCATCTCCTCACCATAGCGTCCTGGATATTTATCACCAATACTTCACTACCACTTGGTCCAAATTTTTTATTTTATTCACTTGTGAGAGGTGGATGCACCTGGCTGGCCAACATTTATTGTCTGTCCCCAGTTGCCCCTTGAGAAGGTGGTGGTGAGCTGTCTTTTTGAACCGCTGCAGTCCATGTGCTATAGGTAGACCCACAATGCCCCTAGGGAGGGAGTTCCAGGATTTTGACCCAGTGACACTGGAGACACAGCAATGATGCCGGATTATGATGACAAATCACTTTTAACAGTATCTGTCTCTAAATATATGTGACAATAAAATCATTTTCATCACTTTCACTTTCTTTTATGCTGGTGAACAGCTTGGAGGGTAACCTGCAGAAGGTGTTGTTCCCATGCATTTGCTGCCCATACATCCAACCACTACCCCCTTGACATTCAATGGTGTTACCAACACTGAATCCACAACTATCAACATGCGGGAGGTTACCATTGACCAGCAATTCAACTGGCCCCATCAGTAATCCAAGATGGAGGATGGGTAAAAAATGTGACTGCAAGAGCTGCTCCTTTTTTTTTGAGGTATTTTCAGTGTTGGAGCTGATTTCTTCGAATTTTCAGAGCAGTAATTACTGTTACATAAGATGTCACCTTGTTTTGGAAAAAGAGAGGTCAAAACAGTGGCATGGTGGCACAGTGGTTAGCAATGCTGCCTCACAGCACCAGGGACCCAGGTTCGATTCCACCCTTGGGTAACTGTCTGTGTGGAGTTTGCACATTCTCCCTGTGTCTGCGCAGGTTTCCTCTGGGTACTCTGGTTTCCTCCCACAGTCCAAAGATGTGCAGGTTAGGTGGATTGGCCATGCTAAATTGCCTGTAGTGTTCAGGGAGGTGTAGATTAAGTGGGTTGTAGGGGGATGAGTCTGGGTGGGATGCTCTGAGGTTCAGTGTGGACTTGTTGGGCTGAAGGGCCTGTTTCCACACTGTAGGGATTCTATATAAAACAGTAGCACTTCAAAAAAAGGAGGAAGAGAGAGTAGACACCATATGGAAGGTGAAAAAATGAGCAGTGAACCTGCACAGCTGACTGACTCTGCTGTTTTTAATAACAAGTATTTCTGGACATTGGAATTTGTTCTAAGAAAAATAAACAAACCGTGAAATTCATGGCTGACCTTGGAGAAACCCATGTGGGGGAGCAACTAAGTGACTCATTTTTTAAAGTGAAACCTCACTTTTTTTAAAAAAATCTACGATCGTGAATAGCCTAGGTTTTATTTTGATTATATGTTTTATTGAGATTTGTCTCTTAATTAAACTTTAAAAATATAAAACGTGAATACTAAGTTAGCTTGGAGCAGTGTTTTTTTTAGCACAGCAAGGCTGTGCTGTTTTCTGGGTCTGTAGATTGTTAAGGTGCAAAGATGACCTTCCTGTTGAATGTGGGGGATTAGGGAAAGTTTCCACGTTACTGATGATTAAGTGTGCAGGAAGTGTGTTTGGTTGTGAATCCTATCAGATTGATTGGAGCAGCATTTAGAAGCAATGAGGAATTTACAGGAACTAAAGTTATAATGGATGGCAGTTGCAGATACAGCCAGGCAGATGGGTTACCTCCAGGAAAGGTAGGAGAGGTAGGCAGGTAGTGCAGGAGTCTCCTGTGGCTATCTCCATCTTAAACAAGTATGCTGTTTTGGAAAATGTAGTGGGTGATGGACTGTCAGGGGAATGTTGCGCTCAGTGCCAATTTTCTGGTATTGAGACTGGCTTTACTGTAACCAAGGGCATGTCAGGTTCCAAGCAATCAGTTGTGATAGGGGACTGTCTAGTCAGAGGCACAGGCAGATGTTCCTGCGGCCAACAATGATATATCAGAATGGTGTGTTGTCTGCCTGGTGCCAGGATCAAGGATATCTAGGACAGGGTACAGAATATTCTCAAAGGGGCGAGAGAGTAGCAGGATGTCATTGCACACATTGGAACTAATAACATAGGACGAGAAAAGGACGAGGTTTGGAGAAGAGAATATAGGAACTTAAGCAGGAATTTAAAAAGGAGGTCATGGAGGGTAGTAATACCTGGATTTTTTCTGGTGTCATGAGATTAGAAATGGGAGGATGGAGCAGATGATTGCATGGCTGAGGAGCTGGTGCAGGGTAGAAGGATTGACATTTTTGGATCATTGGAATCTCTTCTGGGGTAGAAGTGATCTGTATAAGAACGACAGATTGCACCTGAATTGCAAAGTGACTAATATACTAACAGGGAGATTAGCTAGAGCTACTCAGGAGTATTGAAACTAGTAAGGGAGGAGTGTGAGTTGGGACCCAGGGAGGTACTAAGACTGGTGCAGTTGGGAAAAGGAGCAAGTCAAATAGTCAGGGCAGGCAGAAACAATGCAGAGAGGGAGGCAGGACTGATAAATTAAACTGCATTTATTTCAATGCAAGAGGCTTAACAAGTAAGGCAGATGAACTTGGGTCATAGTTGAGAACATGGGACTGGGATATCATAACGATTACAGAGACGTGGCTCAGGGATGGACAGGACTGGCAGCTTAATGTTCCAGGATATAGATGCAAAAGGAAGGATAGAAAGGGGGGGCAAGAGATGAGGGGGAGTGGCATTTTTGATTAGGGATAGCATTACGGCTATAGTTAGGAAGATATCCCTGGGCATATGTCCAAGGAAGTTATTTGGGTGGAAGTGAGAAATAAGAAGGGGATGATCACCTTATAGGGATTGGACTATAGACACCCACCCCCATTGTCAGCGGGAAATTGAGGAGCAAATTTGCAAGGACATCTCAGTTACCTGTAAGAATAATAGGTTGGTTATGGTAGGGGATTTTAACTTTGCAAACATAGACTGGGACTGCCATAGTGTTAAAGGCTTGAATGGAGAACAATTTGTTAAGTGTGTACAAGAAAATGTTCTGATTCAGTATGTGGATGTACCTACTAGGGAAGAAGCAAAACCTGACCTACTCTTGGGATATAAGGCAGAGCAGGTGACTGAGGTGTTAGTGGAGGAGCACTTTGGGGCCAGTGACCATAATTCTATTAGTTTCAAAATAGCAATGGAAAAGGATAGACCTGATCTAAAAGTTAATGTTCTAAATTGGGGGAAGAATTAGGCAAGAATTTTCAAAAGTTGATTGGGGAGCGGATATTTGCAGGTAAAGAGACAGGTGGAAAATGGGAAGCCTTCAAAAATGAGCTAAAGAGAGTCCAGAGACAGTATGTTCCTGTTAGGGCGAAGGGCAAGGCTGGTAGGTGTAGGGAATGCTGGATGACTAGAGACATTGGGGTTTTGGTCAAGAAAAAGAAGGAAGCATTTGTCAGGTATAGAGGGAATCCCTAGAGGAGTATCAAGGCAGTAGGAGTAGACTACAGAGGGAAATCAGGAGAGCAAAAAGGGGACCATGAGATAGCTTTGAGAAGTAGGGTTAAGGAGAATCCAAAGAGATTCTACAAATACATTAAAGACAAAAGGGTAACAAGGGAAAGAATAGGGACCCTTAAAGATCAACAAGGCTGCCTATGTGTGGAATCGCAGGAGGTGGGTGAGATACTAAATGGGTGTTTTGCATCAGTGTTTACTGTGGAGAAAGATATGGAAGATATAGAATGTCGGGAAATTACTAGCGACATCTTGAAACATGTCCTTTACAGAGGAGGTGGTGCTGGACAATTTAAAACACAGAAAGGTGGATAAATTCCCAGCACCCGATCAGGTGTACCCTAGAACTTTGTGGGAAGCTTGGGAAGAGATTACTGGGCCCCTTGCTGAAATACTTGTATCATCGATAGCCACAGGTAGGGTGCTGGAAGACTGCAAGCTGGCTAATGTGGTGCCATTATTTAAGCAAGGTGACAAAGAAGTGCTAGGGAACTACAGACCGGTGAGCCTGACATCAGTGGTGGACAAGTTGTTGGAGGGAATCCTGAGGGTCAGGATTTACGTGTATTTGGAAAGGCAAGGGATGATTAGGGATAGTTAACATGACTTCGTGCATGGGAAGTTATGTCTCACTAGCTTAATTAAGTTTTTTGAAGAAATAACAAAGAGGATTGATGGGGGCAGAATGGTGGACGTGATCTATATGGACTTCAGTAGGGTGCTCGACAAGGTTCTGCATATTAGACTGGTAAGCAAGGTTAGATCACATGGAATACAGGGAGAATGAGCTATTTGGATACAGAACTGGCTCGAAGGTAGGAGACAGAGGGTTGTTTTTTGGACTGGAGGCCTGTGGCCAGCAGTATGCCACAAAGATCGGTGCTGGTTCCACTGCTTTTCATCATTTATGTAAAAGATTTGGATGTGAACATAAGAAATATGGTTGATTAGTTTGCAGGTGACACCAAAATTGGTGGTGTAATGGGCAGCAAAGAATATTACCTCAGAGTACAATAGGACCTTGATTAGATGGGCTGGTTTGCCGAGGAGTGGCAGATGGAGTTTAATTTAGATAAATGTGAGGTACAAGTCTGGAGCACAAGTCTTCAGTACTGTTGCCAGAATGTTGTCAGGCCCATAGCCTTTGCAGTATCCATAGCCTCCAATTGTTTCTTGATATCACTTGGAGTGAATCGATTTGGCTGAAGACTGGTGTCTGTGATGGTGGGGGCCACTGGAGGAGGCCAAGGTAGATCACCTACTCGGCACTGCTGGCTGAAGATTGCTGTGAATGCTTCAGCCTTATCTTTTGCACTGATATGCTGAGCTCTTCCGTCATTGAGGATTGGGATATGTGTGGAGTCTCCTCCTCCAGTGAATTGTTTAATTGTCCACCACCATTCACAACTGGATGTGGCAGGACTGCAGAGCTTAGATCTGATCCATTGGCTGTGGGATCACTTAGATCTGTCCAGCACTTGCTGCTTATGCTGTTTGGCGTGCAAGTAGTCCTGTTAAGTAGCTTCAACTGGTTGACACATCGTTTTTCAGTGTGCTTGGTATGTTCCTGGTATGCCCTCCTGCACTCTCCATTGAACCTGGGTTGATCCCCTGGCTTGATGGAGAATGGGCGATATGCTGGGCCATGAAGTTGAAGATTGTATTGGAGTACAATTCTGCTGCTGAATCCTGGAACTCCCTCTCTCACAGCACTGAGAATGTCTGTATACCCCAAAGACTGGACCGGTTCAAAGAGGCAGTTAATCACCTCCTTTTCAAGAGCAGTGAATGCTGGCCTTGCCAAAAACAAAAGAATGTATTTCAAAAAAGCTAAGGCAGCATCACTGGAACAAAGGACAGTCCTTGCCTTCCTGTTGACTCCGTTCTGCTGCTCCAAAACTCTTCAACTTGTGCCTTTTGAGTGATCATGTCATGAGGATTCACGTCACGTTCACTGCCGTTGATTAGATGGGAAACCTGAAAGTAAAATAATAAGGTGATGGGCTGACTGAAAAAGGCTCTGATGGACCAGGTACACATATCCAAGTGGTCTATGTGATGCCCTCACAGCCCACGGTGAAATTAGGGTTGGTTCTAATATTAAAGACCTCTGGGGCAATTTCAGTCCAGGTCTTGAAATAGCACTCATGCTAATATAACTGCTGCACTGTTGCACCAGCATCATATTTACAAGATGTTAAACTGATTGATGCTGGGGGAAGCTATTAACTGGAATGCTCGTAGAATTCAGAATAAATCCTTTGCTGCTCCTCAGGACCACGCATCATGTTCAGCAACTAAAATGCAATTTACAGATGATGAATTATGGATGAATCCTATCTCCCATGGTAACAAGATGTAGTGGTTTAATTTGTATTTCTTTATGAGAATTGAAGGATTATTTGTGCTATCCTGGTGACAATTGAAGAAAGCTAGGACGCCTTCAAATTCATTCACAAGAATAAATGAAGAGAATTAAACCTCATTTTAAACTTGCAATCCCTGGGGTAACTGAAATTTTTGCTTTGATGAAAACATTATATCCAGGTGTTGTCCTAATATGACACTTTTGCTGCCACAATCTGTGGAGCATTTCCAGCTTTTTTTATTTGGATTTTCAAGTTCTGTAATATTCTACTCATCTCATCCTGTTTGAAGGTACAGTTTTAATAATAATTTATTGAGGGTTATGGTTCATTGCTGATTACCATAACCTGAACTCGGCTGAAAGCGCTAAACAGCTTAATGTTTGCTGAACAATATTTTAGGTCATTCTGTTCAGATGTGTTATGGCACATCAGCATGGCAGTTGATATTTTAATCTGGACTTTCTAGCCTAGATATTGAGATGCTGATACTGTGCCACAAGAGCCTCGAGCACTGGATCCCCTCTGGGTCTAAACCTGCATAAACCCAGAACCTTCTGCATGCAAAGCAGACATCATAACCACAATGGAACCAATGGCTTTGTAAAACAGTATTTGTGAACTTCATCCACCCATTTCCACTGAGGGTGAACATTATAAATATTAACTGTAATTGTAAATACAGTGAGTAACAGTATTGAAAAAAATGATTTTGTTTGTACTTTATTTAAAATCTTGAAATGCTCATCTATGAATAATATATATTTGTGGGACAAAGGATTTCCACTGGAGGTAGCTAGTTTGCTTACTGACTGGTGGTACAGTGGACAGTGAAGACGTTTATTTCAGTGGGATCTTGATCAAATGGGCTGATTGGCTAAGGTGTGGCAAATGGAATTTAATTTAAATAAATGTAAGGTATTGGGAAGGTAAATCAGGGCAGGACTTATAATCATAGCATCCTGGGGAGTGTTGCTGAGCAAAGGGACCTTGCGGCGCAGGTTCATATTTCCTTGAAAGTGGAGTCACAGGTAGACAGGGCGGTGAAGAAGGTGTTTGGTACGCTTGCCTTTATTGGTCAGTGCATTGAGTATGGGGGTTGGTACGTCATATTATGCCTGTACAGGACATTGGTTAGGCCACTTTTGGAATACTGTATTCAATTCTGCTTGCCCTGCTATAGGAAAGCTCCTATTAAACTTGAAATGTTTCAGAAGAGATTTACAAGGATGTTGCTGGAGGGTTTGAGATATAGGGAGAGGCTGAATAGGTTGGGACTATTATCCCTGGAGCGTCGGAGGCTGAGGGGTGACCTTACAGAGGTTTATAGAATGGATAGGGTGAATAACCAAAGTCTTTTTCTCAGGGTAGTGGAGTCCAATACTAAGGGGCAAAGGTTTCAATTGACAGTGGAAAAATCTATAATGGATCCAATGTGCACCTTTTCTCACAGAAGGTGGTGCATGTATGGAATGAGCTGCCAGAAGAAATGGTGGAGGCTGGTACAATTACAACTTTTAAAAAGCATTTGGATGGGTATATGAATAGGAAGAATTTAGAGGGATATGGGCCAAATTCTGGCAAATTGGACTGGATCATAGAATCCCTACAGTGTGGAAGCAGGCTATTTGGCTCATTGAGTCCACACTGATGCTCTGAAGAGCATCCCACCCATACCCACTCCCTACCCTACCCTATCCTTGCATTTCCCACTCTACATACTATGAACAATTTAAATAGCCAATCCACCTAATCTGCACATCTTTAGACTGTGGGAGGAAACCAGAGCACCCGGAGGAAACCCTCGCAGACACGGGCAGAACGTGCAAACTCCACACGGACAGATGCCTGAGGCTGGAATTGAACCTGAGTCCCTGGCGCTGTGAGTCACTGTGTCGCCTTGGTTGTCATAGACAAATTGGGCTGAGGACTCTATTTGTCTGCTGTAAGTCTCTATGACTCTATGACATGTGGAGGCAGATTTCAGGATGGCTTAGAGAGACATGTTCACAGGCACTGCAGTTGAACTCCAGCTGGAGGAGGTGCATAGGGTTATCCAGTAGCTAAAAGAGGTAAGGAGTGCACCTCTCCCTCCTATCTTGTTTTCCTGCAGCTGCTGGTACTTCTTTGCTGGGCCCTGCTGTCCTGCCACTTCTCCCGCAGAGTCTAGATTGATACTGGTGACACTTTCTCCTATAACATAGTAATCCTATAACATGTCTAATTTTTGGGGAACTACGTTAAAATAAATATTGTGGCAAGGAGTTGATAATATTCCCCATTAAATTTCTTGCCATGTTTCAAACGTTGTCTTCAAGCCTTCAGCTGCGAGCAAACAGTAAAAGGTGCAATTTGTTTAATTTGTTCTCAAGATGATCTACAACCTGCCTTGTTCCAATCCACTGGCTGTTAAGACAACTGGTTCAGTCAAACATTAATCACTCAAAATGTTTGTCCCTTCTTTAATGAGGTTAACAGACAACTTAATTGTTAATCGGCCCCTTCACAATCCTTCAGATGGCCACTTTGAATATGCGCTCCAATTCCCTTATCTCCATAGGGGGAACATGCACTAACTGAGTAGAATGGTGGCTCATTGGTTAGCACTACAGCCTCACAGCACCAGGGACCTGGGTTCAGTTCCAGCCTTGGATGACTAGTTGTGTGGTGTTTGCATGTTCTCTCAGAACTGACAACAAGATTCCTAAGACCACTAGGAATCATGGCAGCACACAAGCCCACAGCCACTCTACAACAAACATTCATAAGGATCAAAGACCCCATTCCCACAACATGCAGAACCAATGTGATTTACAAAATACCATGCAACATCTGACACAAACATTACATCAGACGGACAGGAAGGAAACTGGCCATCAGAATACATGAACATCAGCTAGCAGCAAAATGGTACAAACTCTCCTTAATATCAGTCCACTCAGACAATGAAGGCCATCGGTTTCACTGGGACCAGGTAACCATAATAGCCCATGCCAAACATAGACATACACGGGAATCCCTAGAGGCATGGTTTGCCACCTGTAATGCAATCAACTAACATAAAGAATTGGACCCCATATCCAACCCACACAGATCAACACCAGAAATGATACCACTCACCATAACAGACCGGATAATATAAATTCTAAGCAGAGTAGAATGACATCACTTCATCAGAGGCTCCACTGATGATGTTACCTAGCATGGTGACGAAACGCCTGAACAAAAACAAGCCGGCTCAGCGAGCAAGTCAACAACCTCATGGTTTAGTCTAATGCTAAGGTTCTGCTCCCTCCTTCTGGAGTCTGCATAACAAGTGAAGATAATTTCTCTCTCTTTCTACTCAACCAAACAGTGGATTGCCTCTTAATTACCTGTACTCTAAGGCGGACAAGCCAGATTTATGCAACATGGCTTCTTGATTTAACCCTTTCACCCCCGGTGCCAAACTGGTGAGTCCAAGCTGCATTCGCTCCCAGGTCAACACATTCTTTTTCAGTTGTTGTACTCGGAATTGCAGTTTAAGTTGGACCTGCAGAGGCTGCAACTGTTTCTGCTGTTTCCAACCATGTCTGGATGTAATTAAGGCCTCAAACAAACCCCCCAAACAATTAAATAGATCAAATAGGATTTCAATATCCGATATGTTCTTGGATAGATCTCTCAATGGGTGGAATGGGTGGGTGAGTGTGGCAGTCGATAGGCTGCATGGTGCAGGGTGGCAAATGCTAATATGAAAATTATTAAGATTATAGACAAGGGCAACTGTCATTGTTATGACCAGACACTGAGTGAGGTTCTTCGATTTGTACTCCACACGGGGTACCCAAACAGTCAAGATCCCAGGTGAGGAGGGGGTGAAGTGACTCCTCTTCTTCAATCACACAGCACCTCAGTCGGTCGCAACATGTTTCATTTAAGATGATTGTCTTCCCTTGAGAATAGCTTTCTCCTGGACCCAAATGAACCGCTGTTTGAAAAGAAACCGAGTTAACTAAACTTTCTTGAGTTAACAAAAGAGCGTGTTTGTTACTTACTAAACTAATTACTGTGAATTACATGTATTACTAAATGTGAAA
>JAHRHZ010000048.1:2766798-2809945 GCA_024137785.1 Ginglymostoma cirratum | reverse complement strand
TTACAGGACGAGGGTGTTGCTGGCCAGGCAGCATTTACTGCCCAGCCCTAATTGCCCAGAGGGCAGTTCAGAGTCAACCACATTGTTGTGGGTCTGGAGTCACATGTAGGCCAGGCCAGGTAAGGATGGTCATTTCCTTCCCTGTACGACATTCATGAAGCAGATCGGTTTTTCCAACAATCAACAATGGATTCATGGTCATCATTGGAATCTTAATTCCAGATTATTGAATTCAAAGTCCACCATCTGCCACGGCAGGATTTGAAACCGTGTTAGAAATGGTCAATAGGTTTGTGATGGTTTCAAGGTGGTTTTCACTGGTCATTCGTGCCTGAAGTCAGTGGAACTCCATGGTGAAGGCACAAGGCAGGTAGCAGGAGGATGCCAGTGTTAATTGACATGTGGGACTGGCAAGGGTAAATCAGTAATGAGGGGAGTTTGTGGACTGTGGTCAGTAGAGGGGGAGAGGAATCAGGAGGAGGACAGAGGGTGGAGTTAGGGAGCTTGGAGGAGCGAAGTGAGAAGGGTTTGGTATCCTGAGTGCTACGGTCAGGTAGGGGGAGGGAGGGCTTGATGGGGACAGTCAGTGAGGAGAAGAAACTAAGCAACTTAAAGGGCAGTGTCAGTGCAGTCCATGCATCGGTCCATCTCAGCGTATTGGCTAACTGTCATTTCAGGGATTGGATAGCTACACAATGTTTCAATTATTTCAATATGCACAGTATTTCAATCACTGCTGGTGAGGCAACGTTTGGACAATGTCCTTTATGCCCTAGACTGGTGAATATAACATTGAACTCTACCATGAACATTCAATAAAAAGTGATCAAAGAAACACAACACAGTTTCCTGCACAATGTTGCTAACTCCCTGTCACCATGGATGTGTACTGACCATGAGCTATGCTAGTACAATTGAGCTGACCTAAACACAAATAACAGTGATGCACACATGAGAAAAGTGAACCAATGTGAAAAGTGCCCCTGCCCCTTTCAGTGAGTCTCATGTTAGTCACAATGGCGTCGGGCAGGGGGAAAGTGGCAGTGATGAACAGCCTTCCTGTTTGACCAGGTGCTTCTTTCATGAGCTGCCTGGAGATACAGCACTGTCAGCTGATGGCAGCTTACCCCCACCTCACACTCACGTGTGTTTTACGTGTCCCACATTGCTGGCACTTCACATTTTAATCGCAATCAGGAGGGAAAGGTCGGATGAGGGAAAGTGGAAGTGGTGCACAATTCCGATTCAGACGAAGGGATGACACACTGTTGATAATGTCCTGGCCAGGGTTGATGTTATGGCTCACTGATGCTTCCTCAGAACTCAAAGAGGGTAGCACCAGCAGGACAAATCATTGTGGAGTCTAACAAAATCAAAATGGCTTTATGAACGGGAACAAAAAGATAAATTGCAGGAAATACCTTAGCAGATCTGGCAGCATCTGTGGAGAGAAAGCAGAGTTAATGTTGTGTATGACAAAATTATTTGAGGATTTAAGAAGCAAAGTGAATTAAAGGGGCAAGCATGGAACCCACACTGTTAGCATCATTTTGCACTGCAAACATGCTGTCCTTCCAAATGAGCTAACCAATCTCTCTCAGAACTGCCTTCAATTCTCCAACTGTTAAAAGATTCATCTCTAAACACTACTGTGAACAATTATGGGCACTGTTAGTTTATAAAGCTTTTAGAGTGAAAACTATTAGAATTTTTTTTCTTTATTCATTTACAGGACGAGGGTGTTGCTGGCCAGGCAGCATTTACTGCCCAGCCTAAACAGAAACATCATTTCTGATGAAGGGTTTAGGCCCGAAACGTCAAGTTTTCCTGCTCCTATGATGCTGCTTGACCTGCTGTGTTCATCCAGCCCCATGCTCGTTATCTCGGATTCTCCAGCATCTGCAGTACCTTTTATCTGTGAATTAAAGGGGTCCTGTTTTTATAATACATCAGGTTCCTAAAAGGTACTCATTGAGGTGTCACATCAATGGTTCCTACACCAGACAAAAGCTAAGGTGCCAGGGATAACATTTAAGATTCTGTGGGGGTTTTGCCCCATAAGGTTCAATGGGAGGAGAAGGGCAGAGAGGGGATGGGGGTGTATAGTTTCAAAACAAGCATTTAAGATGGAGATAAGGAGGAATGTCTTCTGTCAGAGGGTCATAAGTGTTCAGAATTCTCTATCACAGCATCAGTGGAGGCTACAACATTGATCTAGATGACTTTTGACCATCGTGGCCAATGGGGAACACAGAAAAGTGAGGTTGAGAGTGCAGTCAGATAAGTTAGGATTTTATTGAATGATGTAGTAGGGTCAGGGAAGGGAGTGGAAGCAAATAGCCTCATGTACCTATTTCTAATGTTGCAATCAGGGTTCAAAATACTTTCTTTTTTGAGGGCTCTTTGTGAGACATTCTCGACTTTTTGATTGTCCAGGGGCTACTTTTTCATTTGCAATAGTCCCTTTCTCATTCTCATTAATTCGTTTCTTAGATTAAACATCGAAGTAGCAGGAACATTTACTTCTGTATGTATGTTGAAATGATTTGCTAGTTTGTTTTCTTTAGATAAAGAATGTAAAGATAATCATTAAACATAACCAAATCTTGAATTGAATCTAAAATTGACAAAAACATCTTATTTCATGGTAAATAAATCTTCCAAAGTCTGTTTCTAAACTGGGATCATGGAAGAATGACACAGTTGACATTGAATGGATTAATTTAGTAAATAATGAACTGGGCCAGGAGCTTATGGTTGAAACTAAGTAAAGATAGAATCAATTCCAATCTATTCCTTGGGTTCAAATAAACATTATTTGTCAGTTTTCACAGAGACACAAAAAACAGCTCTTCATCCCCACAAGCCCCTTTTCCAATCCTCTCTGCTTCCCTCACTCTACAGGGATAGGATGCACTGTCACCCCCTCCAGCCCCAACTGCTGCTGTCCAAGGATAATCAAGATTTTATTGGACATTGGACTCGTCCACATTTTTATTCTGTTGTGGAAATGTTCTGAATAATCATTTGTTGTTGCAGGTACAGTGTTCTGAATGGAGTAGATATTCCAAAATTACAGTCACCAAACCTCAAGCTCAACTCTTGGTGCAACAGAGAATCAATCCTTTTAGATCTCTCAGCTAAATTACGTTAAATAAGCAAGCATAGCTCTGCTCAAAGATCTGTTGGAACTGTGTTTAACCAGTCAGATTTATCAGCTGTAGTCCAACTCTACACAGAGGAGGATCCACAAAATGCAATCGCATTACAACGTTTCAGAGATACATTACTGACCTGAGCTAAAGAATGACAAACGTTAGATCTTTTAATCCAAGTGAGACACTTGCTGTGATTTTGTGATTTTCACAACCTCACGACAACACGATCACCGATTAGGATCTAACCTCACTCACTGACCACACAACCCTCCCCCTGGTCACTCACAGACCACTCACCCTCTCCCTGGTCACTCACTGACCACTCACTCCTCCTCCTGGTCACTCACTGACCACTCACAACTCCCCCCGGTCACTCACTGACCAAAACACACCTCCCCGGTCACTCACTGATGACTGCACTCCTCCCTCGGTCACTCACTGACCACTGCACTCCTTCCCCGATTACATGATGACCACTGGACCCCTCCTGTGGTCACTCACTAACCACTGCACACCTCCCCCAGTCACTCACTGGACATAAACACCTCTCTTGGAGACTCAATGACCACTGCACACCTCCCCAGGTCACTAACTGACCACTGCACACCTCCCCCTGTCACTCACTGACTACTGCACTTCTCTCATGGTCACTCACTGAACCCCTCCTCCAATAACTCACTGACCACTGAACTCATCCCTGGTCACTTAGTGGCCACTGGCTGCCTCCCTGGTCATTTAATGACCACTATACCCCTCCCCAGATGATTCATGGACCACTGCATACCTCCCCTCATCACTCACTGACCACTGCAACCCTCCCCCAGTCACTCACTGACCACTGTACTCCAACCCCAGTCACTCACTGACCACTGCACACCTGGCCTGGACAGAGTGAGCTATTGTTGGAAGTTTGTTTCAAAGTGGAAGTTCATTGCAAAGTGAGGCATAGATGTTTTAACTGGAATTTACTGCCAGAAGTGAAGTCTCCAGAGTGAGAGGTGAGTGGGACAGGATAAAAAGCAGAGGTCAAGTGGCCGACCTGCAGTAAAACCAACGGCAGAGAGATATCACAAACCAAAGTGTGATGTGAGTGTGGGAAAAGAAGGTGATGGTGAGTGGAACTGGTGAATATTTCTACTCTGTGTAAAGTAAAAGTCAGGTCTTCAGTTTGTGTTCAGGTCTCCTGCATTTTTTTTTCTCAGAAGTTACTACTTAAGCATTAGATTGAAACCTGCGAGTTTTTTTTATTTTATACAAATGAAATATCATAATATTAAAGTGTAAAGAGCAAGAAATTAACACTAATTAATGTATAAATGGCAGGATGGGTGATGTGTTGTTGCTAATAACATGTGGAAGCTCTTGGACACCAATGCGATCCAGTGTAAACTCATCTGTAGTAAGTTTCTAAATCTCAAGGAACCTCAGATCTGAGTTGAGGAGCAGGAGTCTGAAATTCTGGCATTGCACCACATCAAGGGGAGCAAGGGGAAATTTATCTACGCACTTTGTTCCAGACCACCTTCAGAATAGGTCATTCAAAATTGGTCTGTGGTCAAGGACATAAGGATATGACAGGTATGGAGATCCAGAGAACTCAAATGGAGGAGCCTTGGCCCCTAGCAGCGGTAAAGGGATAAAAGCTGTTCTATGCACCATGTGGCTGAGTTCTAAAAACTGTGCTGCTTGCATGGTGCCAGGGTTGAGGACATCTCCTCAGTCCTTGGTGAAGAAGGGGATGGATTCAGTTGTCATTGTCATCCACAGTGATACCTGTGACATTGATAGGTCTAGAAAATGAGGTTTTGCTGGAAGAGTTTGAACAGTTAGGAGCAAAATTAAAAATCAGATCATCCAAGGTAATAATCTCAGGAATACTACCTCAGCAATGGAAAAACTGGCAAAGGATAAATAAAGTTAAGGACTTAAAGATTAAAGATTTATGTGGGTTGAATGGGTTTCAGTTCATGGGGCATTGGAACTAGTACTGGGGCAGAAGGGTGCTGTTCCAATGAGATGGGCTTCACTTGAACCATGCTGGGACCAGAGTCCTGGCAAATCCAAAGATGCACACGTTTGGTAGAGTGGTCATGCTAAATTGCCCATTGTGTCCAAGAATGTGCAGGTTAGGTAGACTTTCCAGGGGGAATGCAAGGTTACAGGGATAGGGTAGAGGGATGGATCTGGGTGGGATTTCTTTGGAGGGCCTGTGTGGACTTGATGGGCTGAATAGCCTGCTTCCACATTGTAGGGATTCTATGAATCAAATAACTAAGGCTGTCAAGAGGGCTTTAAACTAATTGGCAGGGTGGTTTGGGAAAGTGGAAATGTAGTTTTACAAAGCAAGATGATATTGCGACATCACAGGGCAGCTATTTAGAATGCAGTACCCAGAGTGGGACAGGAATGGATAAAGTGTGCAAATGCAGTAACACAGCAGCAAATAGAGTCAGAGGGGGAAAACAGCAAAAAGGCAAAATTAGTGGCTCTTTTCCTGAATCCACATAGTATTTGGAACAAAATAACTGAATTAATCACACACATACAGAATAAAGTGTGGGATCTTATTGACATTTTAGAAACATACAAAGAGTTAGTGCTGTTGGAGAGAGAGTGAGAGGGATTCGTGAATCAGGCCATTGTGTTGCTTGGAGCTGATGGTCTTCCCATGCATTTAAGCCTATGTCTTTCTTGATGTTAGAGATCAGAGGTTTGCAGGATGCCGACAGAGGGGCCTTGGTGAGTTGCTGCTGCGCATATTGATATAGTGCATACTCAGTACATATTGAGCAACAGTTGTAGAGAGAACAAATGTTGAAAGTGGTAGATGAGGTGTCAATCAAGACAAACTGCTTAGTCCTGGATGGTGTTGAGCTTTTTGAGGCTAATCCCTGGTATGGAGGGATTTTGTTTTATGAGGAGACGGTTGAGTAGATTGGGCCTTGAATATAGAAGAATGAGAGGTGACCTTCTTGAAACTAATAAGATTCTTAGGCAGACTGACAGGTTAAATTCAGAAAGTTCTAGGACCAGCGGACATAATGTCAGCGTTGGAGATCACCCATTTAAGACAGAAGAGGTGGAATTTCTTCTCTCAGAGGGTAGTGAATCTGTGGGGTATTTTTCTTTTAACCACAGAGAGCTGTTGAGTCTAGATAATTAAATACATTCAAGGCTCATGTAGAAAGATTTTTAATCAGTGAGGGATTTAAGAGTTTTGAGAAAAGGCAGCAAAGTCGAATTGAGGATCATCAGATCGGCCATTGTCTCATTAACTGTCAGAACAGACTTGATGGGCCGAATGGCTAACTTCTGATGCTTTGTCACATGATATAAGGATGAGTACTGCTCAGAGCTACAAAGGTAAACGTGATACCCCAGCTCCCAAGCATTTAGAATAACCATCAACATGAGTGACATCAGGATAGGGGCTGTCCTGCTTCAGGAATATCAATCCAGAAGAGTCAGAGACCAATCAGGTACTTCTTCATTGAAGAATTAAACAAGTATCAGAAATGATACTCCACAGTAGATAAGGCTCACAAATATTTTGAGATGTGTCTGAAATGGATTCAGAGACACCACAGTATATACTGACTACAAACTGTTAAATTTTATGGCACAATTTAAGACCCAGAATGCCAGGCCCTTTTGTTGGAGTTTGTCCCTTCAGCCATACCACTTACAAATCAGCCACATTGCTGGCTCAGTGGTTAGCACCGCTGCCTCACAGTGTCAGGGACCCGGGTTTGATTCCAGCCTTGGGTGCCTGTCTGTGTGGAGGTTGCACATTCTCCCCGTGTCTGCATGGGTTTGCTCCAGTTTCCTCCCACAGTCCAAAGATGTGCAGGTTAGGTGGATTGGCCTGCTAAATTGACCACACTGTCCAGGGATGTGTGGCTAGGTGGATTAGCAATTGGAAAAATGCAGGATCACAGGGATAGGGTAGGGATGTGAGTGAGATGCTCTTTGGAGGGGCAGTGTGGGCTCGATGGGGTGAATGATTTGCTCCCACACTGTAGGGATTCTATGATTGCAGGCGAGCTGTCCAGAGCTTAAAGACACCCAGTGAGAACTGAAACAATAATCGTGACTGAGGTTAAGAGAATGAATGTTTGCGTGGGTGAGTTTGTTGTTTATACATTTAATACTCTCATCCTTTTGTAATTAAATGAGAATGAACCTCCTTTAATTCATACTGCAGGGGGAATGTCATAATGAGAGATCAGAGCCCTAATTACATATAGACATATTAAACCTTTAATTCTAACTTTTTTTTTTACTTAAAAGAGGACTGCTTTCAAAAGAAAACATTGGGGGATGTAAATGCACTATGTATCAGAGTCCTCTGAGCATCCATGGGATGTCAGTCCTTTACAGACTCAGGAATATTTCATGACAGAGGCTAAAAAGGATTAATGAGAGGCTGACTATCCACCCACCTCTCAGCAGGAAGACCTCTCCTGCAATATTTTATCTTTTACTTTTGTGCAGGTCAACTGTGATATAGCAATGCTGCCTCACAGCGCCAGGGACCTGGGTTCCATTCTACCTGTGGGTGACAGTCTGCATGGAATTTGCACATTCTCCCCGTGTCTGCTTGGGTTTCCTCCGGGTGTTCCGGTTTCCTCCCACAGTCCAAAGCTGTGCGGGCTATGTGGATTGGTTATGGGAACTGCAGGGTTACAGGAGCGTTGTGGGGGGTTAGGGCGAGGCTGGGTGTGGGCGGGCCACTCTTCGGAAGCCTCTCATTATTCCTTTTTAGCCTCTGTCATGAAATATTCCTGAGTCTGTACAGGTCTGACATCCCATGGATGCTCAGAGGACTCTGATACATAGTGCATTTACATCCCCCAATGTTTTCTTTTGACTGTAGCAGTCCTCTTTTAAGTAAAAAAAAGTTAGAATTAAAGGTTTAATATGTGCGGACTCAATGGGCTGAATAGCCTCTGTCTTCACTGTAGGGATCTATTATTCTTGTAAACTAAATACTGTTAATTACTCTGTGGCTAATTAAGAAAAGTGATTTTTGGTATAGATCCAATGACCAATGAAATTTCAATGACATTTGAAGTTATTTACATCTCTTGGAAGCAGTGTTATACTGAAACTCGACTGCCTGCTCACTCACATGTAAAAAAATTCCCAGCACTTTTTCAACAAGAGTCTCTGTGACCTGGACAACACAAAATCGACAACCAACCTCACTGAAACAGTTTGTGTCATTACTATTTGTGGGAGTTCCCCATGTGCAAAATTAAATTTTATTGTTCCTACATTGTGACAGTGCAGAAATACCCATAGGCTGAGCACTCCCTACGTCTGGACCAGGAGACCCGGCTTCAAGTCCCACCTGGCTCAGAGGTAAGTGAAAACATCTTTGAACATTGGTTCGAAATGGTTGGTTCGAAAACATCTTGAACAGAAACAATCGAGTCTCAGACTGGGAAGTGATTTGGGTTGTCTAGAAAGGTGTTATATAAATGCAATTCTTTATTGTCACTACTCTTCCCTGCTGTGACCTCCAAGCACATGAACAGGTGACTGATTCTTCTGAAATAATTCCACAAAGGCTGGTATCCCATCACCAAGTCACCTTTCATTTACACGTGCATTGTATATGACACTGACCAAGCTGGTTCAGAACCAGCTCCTTGTATGAACAGAACCTCTAACATTCCTATTTATATCTGTCAGCCAGGGCTCCCTGATTGGACCAGGTTAACAGCCCAATCACAGAACTCATATGCTATGAGGTCCACCTGGCTGATCTTGTTCCATCCCTCCCCCTCTAAGTCCTGGGACAGAGGCCGTTTCTTTCTCCTGTAGCTTCACATGGGGCATTTTCACACCAGGTCTGACTCCTTCAACTCTGCTTCGGAAACTGGCAGCATATACTGCACCGTAGGCTGCCTCTTGCGACCAAAGCACCCAGGCCGTAACTCATCTTTTTCTGGTAGTAATATTGTTGAGACTGTGACACTTGTCATGTCCATCTTGTCCTCAGAAGTTTCTTCGATGTTAGGTGGAGGGGAGAATCCACAGGTTCTGACAATCTTGCTGGATGTTCTGATGGGCCGGGTATGTTTTGCTCCTGCACCGTTTGTGAGATTACAGCTTTGATATGGTCCACATGTGTGTTCAGGACCGTCTCTCCTACCCAAACTTTGTACGTCACGGGACCTGACCTTGCATCAGCCATGCCTGTTACCCATGCTGGGCCCTTCCCATGGTTTTGACATCAAACTTCATCCCCTGAAGTGAACTGCCTCAGTCGTTTAGAGGAGTCGTGCGTCAGCATTGGCATTCCTGATGCTGTTTCACCCTCCCCGAAGGCCTGGGAAGATCAGGTTTAACCTGGTGCGGAGTCTTCTCCCCATTAGCAACTCTGAAAGAGCTGACCCCGTAGTTGCGTGATGGGTGGTCCCATAAACAAACAAGAATCGGGACAGTTTGGTATTGAGTGAAGCTGTAGGCTGTTTCTTTAAGGCTGCTTTAAACATTTGTACAGCTCTTTCCACCAGATCATTGGATGATGGATGGTATGGAGCTGTCCTCACATGCTGCATACCACTCGATTTAAGGAAATACTCTAATTTCCTGCTGGTAAATGTTGGCCTGTTGTCTGTGACCAACACTTCTGGGAGTCAGTGCATTGCAAAAGACGCTCGCTGCTTTTCAATCATATCCCTGTGTTTAATATGAACTCTCACATTCACAATGGCTAAAAACATAGAGCCCATGGAATGACCGGCACAGTCAACATGTAGCCAAGCCCAGGGTTTAGCCAGCCATTCCCATGAATGTTGGAGAACTGCTGGCTGTAATTTTTGTCCTTGTTAGTGCTCTGGTGGCACTGCCCACCAATGCCGCTTTGTTGGCATCTAATCCTGGCCACCAGACATAAATTCTCGCCAACGTCTTCATTTTGGAAACCCCTGGATGACCATGGTGGAGTTCAGCCAGTATCTGGGGTGACCTTTGCTGGGGGCAATCACTCGTGCTCCCATAATATGCCGTCCTCTATGGTGATCAGGTCTCACTGGGTCCAGAAAGGTGTCAGTTCTGGTTGTGATAACCCTTGTGTTTCCCCCTTAACCAGGACAGGGACTTCTTGTGTCCACAGTCTGATATTGTCAGCACTGACCGGAAGGGTATCCAGAAAGTTTAAAACCAGAATGGTGGTGGTCTCCTAGTGGTGGTACCGCAGGTGGTCTATCAACCAGTAGGAAGTGGTTCAAGCCATCCGCATTTGTGTCTTGGCCTCCCAGATGATGTTCCAACTGGTAATTGTACACACTGAGAATAAGAGACCCCTGCTGTATTCGGCCTGAAGCTATGAGTGAAACGGACCTATTCTTTTTAAATAGCCCGAGCAGGTCTTTGCGGTTATTATTACAAATTTATCTCCATAAAGGTACTGGTGGAATTTTCTCGCATCAAAGATGACCGCCAAACCTTCCTTGTCTATCTGGGCATATCTTTGTTTGTCTTCCCAGTTATTAGCATGTCATTCAGATAAATGGAGGCCTGGGGTAGACCTTGTAAAATGTTCTTCATCATCCGCTGGAAAATGGCACATGTTGATAATACCCCAAATGGCAATCTTGTATGTTGGTACAAACCCTTATGGGTATTAATTGTAGCTTATTCCTGGGGATTCTCGTCTAACTGCAACTCCACGTACGCATGGCTCATGTCCAGCTTTACAAAGGATAGCACCTGCCCCGTCCCATCAGTTTTGCATATAAATCCTCTATGTGAGGGATTGGGTATTTACCCAGCTGCGAGAAGCAGTTTACTGTTTATCTGAAATCCCCATAAAGGCAGACCGACCCATCAGGCCTCATAATCGGTACGACCAGTGCTGCCCCATTCCACAGACTGGATTGATTTGATGATTCCTTCGCTTTCTAGCCTCCTGATTTCTGCCTCTAATTTTGTAGAAGCATGGAATTGGTACCTGGTCAATGTGCAAGGTGGCCTTGGCCCCTTTGATAGTTCCTAGACTTTCCTGAAAAACTTCCAGGTGTTTAATTAGGACTTCACTCAGGCAGCCATTTTCTAATCAAAAAATGTTGAGCCAATCAAAGTGAATCTTTCTCAACCAATTTCGCCACCATCAAGCTTGGCCTGAGCCTTTTACGACAATCATTAGTAATTGTACCAGCTGCTTCTCATAAGAGGGCAGGACCGACATTGTATCCTATCTCTATAAAGGTTCCCCAGTATAGGTTCTCAGTCTAGCCAAGCTCTTGTGCAAACTTAAGGGTTGGAGTCCAGAGCAAATTTTGTTAAAGACTGGTTTTGCAGTCACTGATATGGCTGTGCTGGTATCGACCTCCATTAGAACTGGGTGACTATTTAACCAGACATTTCTTTTGATTGGTTCTGAATTGGGTGTTACCAGGCAGTTTAACTGTTCCAAACCAGATGTAGGTGGGCTTTCCAGGGTATGAACCCTCCTGGATACTGGCCTACAAATTCTACTACTCAATTCAGGCCTTGTGGGACTTGTTTGTTGTCTTAGCTCCGCATACTGGTAGCGACTAGCATGGTCTGCCAGCCCAGATCATCAAGAAAATTTTAACCATTTGTCCAAGGCTTGCCTTTGTTTTGGGGTTTGGAGTGTGCTGACCTTGAGCCCATTTTTCGGGATATGTCCTGAGTGAGGTTATGCAATTACCTTCACTCAGGTTGTGTCCCCCAGGCTCAGTAGGCCTGACAAGGAAGTCCACTTCCATTGGCATACCCTATAACTCATAGGCTCCATTTGCTGCATTTTGTAATGACAAAGCCAGTCATAGTGTCTGTCTGAAGTACAGTTGGGCTTCAGCTAGTAGCCACTTTTGCACGGTCACATCATTAATCCCACATACAAAGTGGTCTGTCAGCTTCTCAATTAGGGTTAAACCAAAATCACATGCCTTTGCCAGTCATCTTAACCTCATCAAACATCCTGACATGGATTCCCCTGGTTCTTGAACTGCTGAGTAAAATCGATAACATCTCAAAATTAGAGGAAGGTTGGGATCCTAACATTCCTTAGTGCAATGTCAACTCTTGAAAGGCTTTAGTATCTGGTGCGTCAGGGCAAGTTAGGCTTTGAATAACCAAAAAAGCTGCGGGTCCACAAGCTGTCAGGAGAATTACTTTTTGCTTTTGTCTGCCCCAGTGTTATTTGCCCAGAAGAAATAATGCATTCTTTCCACATGCTGGGCCCAGTCTTCAATGACAGGATCAAATGAGTCAAGCTTCCCAAATAGCGGCATGGTGTCAGAAATGCTTACTCCAATCTGAAGACGACTGTTGCAACTGAATCTCTCCAGGGGCATGTTTTTCTCTCATCACCACTGAAACAACTCTGATTTCCCCTAACCAAGTTATCCTTTAATTACATGTGCCTTGTACATGACACTGACCCAGCTAGCTTAGAGCCAGCTCCTAGAGTAAGCAGAACCTTTGACATTCTTATTTATATCTGTCAGCCAGGGCTCCCTGATTAGACCAGATTAGTAGCCACAATCAGGGAACTCATATTCTATGAAGTCCACCTGGCTGACCTCGTCCCAAACACTATACTTTCAACGGCAGTTCTTATTGAGTTAGCATGTTTTCATAACAGTTAATCGAATAAAAAAGACTTTGAAGATCTTAGAGTCAGCAGTGAGAAAATTAGTGTTGGCTATTAAATGAACTATTATTACAAATCATTATTAAATTCAATAATGACAAGAATTAAGTTGTGAATGAACTTGGAGGTCCCACACTAAATAGTGAGATGGTATCAAACCAGCAAAGTTTCTAATTGGAGATCAGACCAAGGGGATATTAGTTTGTGATCAGTTCCACTAAACGGTTAAAGTAGGAGAAATATGATGACATTCTCTATTCCCCATTCAGAACACACTCAGTGCATTACAAAATTGCTGGAAGCACTTTTCCGGTACATTCTCCAAAGCCAATTCGATAGCCATTGCCCTGGCAATAACCTGTAACAAAAAAAAAAATTAGCATTCATGCATTTAAAAATCAGATTAAAGCTTACGGTAAATCTCACTGAAATATTCTCACATCGATGATGTCTGTTTCATTCACACTGTCAGCTTTACCCGCTCTGTCTCTACTCTTGTCCCTTAGACACCTAGTGCTGATGTCAGCTGGAACACATTTAGCTTGTTAACACTTCACATCCCTATTTCACATTCCATTGAGTGCAAATGGCATAAACTGAAAACATCAATTTCAACGGGGCTGCTTCACTTGCTCTGTGTGCTTCCCCTGCCCCTGATGTTGCTTTGCTACATCTCAGCGTCAGGAACTAGTGGCTGGCAGTCAGCCAGGATAAAGGAACAGCTCCTGTTACCAACCTGTGAGTGGCCTGATACAGGTGAGCAGCATTGTATGCAGTAACCATTAGTCTGTGAGTTGCTGACTGAGTGCTACACTCTCAAATCATAGAATTCCTACAATATGGAAGCAGGCCATTCAGCCTACTGAATCCACACTGACCCTGTGGAGAGCATCTCACACTGACCCACCCCATCATTGCAATCCTGCATTTCTAATGGACAATCCACCTGCTCTGCACATCTTTGGACTGTGGGAGGAAACTGGAGCACCCAGAGGAAACCCACACTGACACACGGAAAATATGCAGAATCCACACAGTTGCCCGAGGGTGGAACCAAACCCTCAGGTCCCTGGCGCTGTGAGGCAGCAGCGGTAACCACTGAGCCACAATGCTGCCCTTTCAGATGAGGTGTTAAAATGGAAGCCGCCACAAATGTGAAAGATCCCATACGCTATCTTGATAAATGGTAGATTATTATTAGTGTAATTATTACCCTTCAACCAATACCAAAAAATAGATTCCCTGTTCATAATAATACTGTTTGAGGAGCTTATTGTTCACAAATTGGTTGCTACATTAACCATATTAAAACAGCGGCTACACTTCAACAGTACACCGAAGTACATGAAAACACATGTAAAGCACACTGAGGCTTTATGTGGTTGTACATTACTTTATGGCACCATCTCTTGGTCTTTAAAATGTTGGGGGTGAGTGTATCAGGTGGTGACAAATGTACCATTCCCACCAATGAGATAACTCACCAATCAGCTCATGAAGAGCTGGGAGGTGTTTGAAAATGAGTATCGCCTGCTATCATGGGTTCTGACACTGGCATCCTGGGATAATGTTGTGCAGAATGGGACTTCTGTACCTCAGTGGGAAGAAGTGACCACCAATCAGATTGGCCAGCAGCTCCAGGCAGTGCCCAAACTCGGCTCCCAGGACAAACAATCCAATGGGACCCCAGACCCAGGTAATGGAGGGGCATTAAGTAAGGAGGGTTTGGCAATCTCAGACAGGAGAGGACAAGAAGGCTGGAGGTGGAGATTACATTCTGTGTGGCATGGAAGGAAGGCAGGTACTACCTTCTGAGTTTGCCCAATGCACAAAGAGAACCATCCAAGTATAGTAAGACTCCTCACTCCTGGACTTCTAAAAGTTTGTAAAAATAAAATAAGCTGCCCACTCCTGCCTACCTACTCACGCCAACTGTTGTATGGTGTGGGCAGGATAATGCTGGTGGGGGGGGTGTGTGTATTAGCATTTAACAAACTCAATTGATCCTTAGTTATTGATTAACACATGATTGACAGCAACCAAATTAGGCAGCCAGCCACCTTCTGTATTAAGAGGATGAGCACGGGAATGAAGTGCAAACAAAGTAAAGGCGGTGAGAAAAACATTTTTCACACAATGCATAGTTCTGATCTGCAATACACTGCCATGTAATATCTAGCCCTTTATCCTCTGTCTTCACAGATGCTATCAGTATTGTTTTGCATTTCCAGCAGTTCCCAATCTTATTTCCGAATTCCAACATCTGCAGTATTTTGCTTTCATTCTATTGTTAAGCCTTGTCAGGGGCTGGATTCAGGGTCTGCTCTCCCCCTGTACCTGAGACACACCACAAGTGGCTGCACAGCCCCAGCGAACACTTTGTCGGTCAGGATTCTGACTTGTTTGACCATACAAGGACCTGCACCACTGAATCTCATTCAGATAGAAGGGGCCTCACCAGTCAAGGTGACTTCATCACCATCCTGAAGGAATTTGCGGGTGTTCCCATTCCCGAGGTCAATCATTTTTGTTCCCTTCCATGACAACTCCAACATTGAGCCAAAACTCTCTGGGGTCTGAAAAGCATAACCATGAATAATCTATTATACAAATGCCAGTTTAAACTTACACAACTAGACACCCGATAAGCTAACAAAACAGTTGAAGGTTGAAAAATATTAATGCTAAAAATGAACTAATGACATGATCTACATCATTGTTTCATAATCAATGACTGAATTGGATATTTTGTGTGGGAATTTGCAGGAACACATTAAGCTTCTAAAATGCAATTTGCACCAACTATCTACAGGACCAGTAATCTCTCAGTAGCTGTTTCAATCCTTTTGAATAGTTCCTGAAAGTGTTCTATTTTGTACACTATCTCTGGCAATACTAAGCAAAACGTTGTTTGCAGTTACAGAGTGGTACTAAGGCTTACAAATTCTGAGATATATTGCATTGTCCAAGATTTTATTCCTTTGAATGTAGAAAACTGATTAAAGACATGCTACTTTAGTTTGGAATCTAGATTTGCATTTTCTAGGCTGTCTTCTGCTGAGGAACCTAGACTATCCAAATTAGGAGCAGGAACAGGCCATTCAACCCGTCGAGCCTGCTCCCCATTTCATTAAGATTATAACTGATCTGATTAGGATCTCAACTCCACTTGCCTGTCGTCCCACTATCACCTTTGACCCCCTTGTCATGTAAAGATCCACCTAAATTTTACAAAATATTTAATAGAGTCATAGAGTCATTCAACATGGAAACAGACACTTCAGTCCAATTAATCCACTCCGTTCCACTAGTTCCCAAACTAAACTAGTACTTCCTGCCTGCATTGGGCCTGTAGCTCTCTGAACTTTTCCTATTCATGTACTTATCCAAATGTCTTTTAGATGTTGTAACTGTACCGACATCTACCACTTCCTCTGGCAGTACATTCCACACACAAATCACTCTTTATGTTAAAAAAAAACCTTCATGTCCTTCTCAAAACTTTCTCCTCTCACCTGAAAAATAGGCCCCCTTGTTTTGAACTCTCCCACCCTAGGGAAAAGACCTTTGCTATTCACTTCATCTGTGCCCCTCACGATTTTATAAACCTCTATAAGGTCACCCCACAACCTCCTAGGCTCCAGTGAGAAAAGCCCCGGCCTATCCAGCCTATTTCTATAACTTAAACCTTCCGTTCCCAGCAATTACCATTCCTGGTAAATCTTTTGTGAACACTCTCCACTTTAATAATATCCTTCCTATAGGAGACCGACCAGAACTGCACACAATACTTTAGAAGATGTCTCACCAATGTCCTGTACAACCTCAACAGGGTGTTTCAACTCCTGCACTCAAAGGTCTGAGTAATGAAGGCAAGCATACTAAATGCCTTCTTAAGCACCCTGTCTACCCATGATGCAAATTCCAAAGAAATATGTACCTGAACCCCTAGGTCTCTCTGTTCGACAACACTACCCAGGGCCCTACCATTAATTGTATATGTCCTGCCTTTATTTGTTTTACCAAAATTCAATACCTCGCATTTATCCAAATTAAACTCCATATGCCACTACTCAGCCCATTGACCCAAATTGATCAAGATCTCTTTGCAATCTTAGATAATCTTCTTCACTGTCCAATTTTGTTGTCATCTGCAGAGTTAATAACCATGCCTCCTATATTCTCATCCAAATCATTTATATAAATGACAAACAAAAGTGGACTCAGTATCGATTCCTGTGGAATACTGCTGGTCACAGGCCTCCAGTCTGAACAACCCTGCACCACTACCCTCAAACCTCCACTGATCTCTGGAGAAGAAAATCCCACAGACAAATGACCCTCACAGAGTAAAGTGCACCTTCTTCAACTGAAGCCTGAGGGATACTGGTTCCCTTGAGCATTCCCCATGGCAACAGTTCCCTGGAGCATTCCCCGTGGCAACAGTTCCCTGGAGCATTCCCCGTGGCAACAGTTCCCTGGAGCATTCCTCGTGGCAACAGTTCCCTGGAGCATTCCTCATGGCAACAGTTCCCTGGAGCATTCCTCGTGGCAACAGTTCCTTGGAGCATTCCTCGTGGCAACAGTTCCCTGGAGCATTCCCCGTGGCAACAGTTCCTCTAGGCTTTCCCCATGACAACTCCTTGGCTAATTGGAGTTGATCTACCTTGTCTGAATTGAAACAATTGTGGGATGACCATCACTTGTTACATTCCCCATGGTTACAGTGGGGGCAGAGACCACATGTCCCTCAATCAGCATCTTTCATGAGGCCATGTTGGGTGTCCCTAATATCTCTGTATACTATCATGACCCCAGTGGGAAGATGGGCTGGATATCAAGCTCTACTATTCCACAAATTATCACGAATGTGAGATCTGGCCAGTTTAATTGTTTAGGGCATTTAATACCTGACTGTGATCACTGTCTAAGATAAAAGAAACTCACACCAGGGTTTCATCACTGAATAAGAAACAACTTGTTTATTCTAACAAACTCATCCTTTAACATGTGGCAAAAACAGATTATTGATTAATAATATGCAAACTTACACTATATCTTCCTTCACTCAAAAAAAAAGCACATACAATGCATACAAGACAGTTTTCCAGGAATATCATGGGTGGAAAATATAGGCAAAAAGCTACAAAGTCTGTGGCTCAGAGACCAAATTTCAAAAGGAGCATGAGATGACTTTCTCACAGATCCTTTTTGGTTTTTGACAATGATATCATATTGTTGTCTGTCACAGCAATCCTGAATTTGGTGACCAGTCAGTTGGACCTAGGTCTTAGCTTGAGTTAACAGTTTGTTCTTTTTTCAAAGTTTTTGAGTGTTATTCCTTCTCTACTCACAGAGAGATAGACAGAATCTCTCTTGCTGGTAAGTTTTTGAGACCCAACTGCTCTCTCCCCTGGTTCTGTGATAAACTGCCATTTACAAAAATCCACAAGCTGGTGTTGGGTGGTTATGTATTTTTCAAAGATGCCTCATGCCACTGTGTCACACAAAAGTATCAAATCCAGTTTCAGCAAAAGGACACCATACAGTTCCATTTTTCCTTTGGATCCCAGGTCACAGGTCAGTGATGGTGGGGGAGGGGAGGAGTACATCACACAGTGGATAGGGGAGGAATATTGGAAACTGGGTAAGGTGTAGCACTCAGTGGATCCCCTACTTCCTGATACTAGGCATTTGACAGTCTACCACACATGAGTGAGTGAACGAAGTGAACAATGCTCACTTATATAAACGAATTTGTTAAATTCTACACAGCTACGGACAGTATGTCCACAAGGCCACTGGGCTTCAGGGTCATTGCCCGTTTCCCTCAACTGTAAGGGGCCTTTCACTGGACTCATGACCATTAGAACTTTCTGGGCCAGAAAGAAGTACTGATGAATTCACAAGGACCACTGTGAATTCTTCACTGTGAACTGTCCATGGTGATATGATTCTCTATGAGTTGTCTACGGTGATTTGTGTAATTCAGTTCCCAGAGCATTTTGAACCCCCGGCAGAGGTCAATGGCTGGATTCTGGGTGAAGAGAGCTATCCCCTTGGTACACAGTTAATGACCCTTGTGAGATACCCTTACATCAAGACAGAACTATGATACAGTCAAGACCACATCTCCACTGAGAAAACAAAGCACTGACTTGCTGACAATGTACTTCTACTAGGATGGCACAGAAACTATGTCAGTGATGGTCTGGTGAGTGCCACGTAACATGGAGAACCATTAGAACAGGCTGACACAGAGGTATATTGGGCCTACTCTGGTGAGGGTGAATTGGATGAGCCTGAGGAGGACGCCATGAGTGAACATGAGCCTTAACTTGATGCCTGAGCAATGTAGAAAAGACAACCTAATATGCAAGCAATTCACCCAACAGCACGGTATCCACATGAGGTTTGTCCCATAACTGTAGCCCCATTGCAGAGGGTTGGTTAGCTCAGTTGACTGGATAGCTGGTTTGTGATGCAGTGATGCCAACAGCACAGGTTCAATTCCTGCACTAAGGAATCTCCTTATCAACCTCTCACCCTCAACTGAGGTATGAGGAACTCAGGTTAAACTATCATCAGTCATCTCTGTCTCATGTGAGAGCAGCCCTATGGTCTGGTAGGACACTGGGGACTTTGCCTATAATCCATTGCCTGTTCAGGATGTCTATAAAGTCCTGCCAGTCTCCCTCCCAGGGCTATCCAGTACAGCAAGGAGATGAACCATTCACACACTCACCAGTGAATACTGCTCTTGAGGCTATATATTTTTCACTCAGACATACATCAAACAGACTCTGATAACTGACAATTCAGATCCTGCACCATCATTCCAGGGCTTTGATTATACCTAAACCAGGTCAATTATCCCTACTGATTGTAATCTGAATCCATTCTACCAACCTGGGACATGAATGTGGTGGAAGGGTCTTCCTTAATGAAGACAGGTTTATAGGGTTGGGTATTTGCCGGAACCACGCTTCTCGGTCCTTCATAAAAATCTTGCTAGTACTATTGGTTTCAGTGTCACTGAAGTTAATGAGTCACATCATTTTTGGAAATCTCTCAAACTGTGTGGACAGCAGAGCTTTTCATTTTTGTTAAGGTACAGGTAGACAGATTTGTGATAAGCCGAGGATGAAAGATTATCGGAGGGAGTGGGTAGGGGAGGGATGTGGACTAATCTGATGAGATATGACATTAGTGAGTTGTGGAACAGGTCAATGGGCTGAGTATCCTACTCCTGCTCCTAACTTTTATATTTATAAGTTTACTTTGGAAGTGCCACTGACAGGCAGGGAACAAATACTGATCTAATCGTGCCTTATTATAGAAATATAGATTTGTATTAAATATATGCATCTGAACATAAACTCAATTTTAAATACAAAAATAAATGTAAAACGTGGTTACTTATCACTGAAATTAAAATAATTATTACTTAAAAGATGCCAAGTTTGGTACATGTCAGGAAAAGACAACTCACAGGGCCACTGATGGTTCCAGAAGCCAGCAAGTCTCCAGGTCTCACATTGCACCCATTAACAGTGTGGTGAGCCAACTGTTGCTTCATGGTCCAGTACATGTGCTGAAGAGAAGTGAAGAAGCAGTGAAGATTTATTTATTGTAAAACATATTCAACAAAGCAACAGCAAGTTGTATTTAAATATCACCTTTAACGCGGTAAAATTAGCTTCACAAGAGCAATCTCAACATTTCACATCAAGCCACATAAAGAAATATTAAGACCAGTAACCAGAAACTGGGAATGACTTGAAGGAAAGAGAGAGGGAGAAAGAGAGAGAGTGAGAGAGAGAGGAGAGAGGAGGGGAAGTGTGGGGAGGTGTTTAGGACCTTGCCAGCTGAATGCTGCAGCTGTGATCATCTGACACGATCAAAAAGGCAGAATTGGAGGACACTAGACATCTTGAGCATTTGCACAACTGGAGGAGAAACTCGCAAAGTGTAGTCCAGTCCATGGATAACCTGGTCCTAAACGTAAGCCACGGACCTGTTTCACTTGTCTATATAGTGCCCCCTGTCAGCATGGTATATGTGTGTTTGCATTCACTTGAACCATATGAGATGCCTTGGGTAGATTTGCTGCCATCAATTCTCTTTTTGGACTTAGACTATGTTACAGATAGCAAGTGGGAGGACGCCCACATGATGTCTACTGACTGCCTTACACAACATTCACCACAATGGAGACAATATGACAGAACATGCCAGAAATCTCTTGTGTGGCATTAAATAAGCAGACTGGCTCCCACATGTCTGGCAGGAGTTGAGCATCAGAAAAGAGGCTCTGTTGGCAGGATTTAAGCTCTAGTTGATTTTATTTCACTCGAATAGATGTAAGGCAAATATCAGTTTCAGGTACAATTGTTACTTTTATTATTAGAATGCTTCGAATAAACATGTTCTCTTGTAGAAATATTGTTCAGATTGAAATGGCTATACTTTCTGTTCAGAATGAATTAATAATTAACTTCCAATATTTATTTTTAAATTGTTACGCTTACTAGTAAAATTCGGTGAAATGTTTATAGTTTCTGTAAGTTCCCGTTAATTCTGATAATTTTTTGCTGGCCCAAGTGGAGGCAAATGCAGTAAGATCAATTGGTGCCCAATGATGTCATGTACAAAAAAAAAATGGCAACCACTGGGATTGTGATAGGGAGGGGAGGAATCATTGAAGGATCTGAAACTAAAGATCAGAATGTTAAAATCAATATTGTAAGTGTAGAAAACTCTTCTGATAAGTGAGAAATAAATCAGCTGATGAATTTTAAAAAAGTCAGTGTATTTCATACTATTGAAAGGTAGCTAGTATGATCACCAAGTGTATATGTTTAATCTTTTCCCATTTCTTGTTCATAACTCCAATTAGAGACAGCAGTTCTGAGGTCAGTTTTTTTAAGTGGAGTGTTTTGTGGGCTCTTCACCGTAAGCCAATCATTTCACAAATACTTCAAGAGTCAGGAGAGATATGGGCAATTCAATGGCTTCCAAGTGTTACAATAAGTCTTGTGAATTCTATTCACTTAATCATGTCCATCACATCTCTTTGCACGAGCTATCCATTTATCCATCTTTGCTGATTTCTTCCGATCATCCTGTAAAAATTTACCTTTTCAAGTAATTTACAATTGTTCATCAAGACGGTAATGGGTGCAAGGGATAGGGGTTAGATTGACAAGAAAGTTTACATTTCTATAGATTGTGAGGCCTTTCCAATACAACTCAACTCTGCCAGTGATTACATTAGAAAAAATAGGCTGATATTTGTGGGTAACAGAACCTGGTCCGGAATCATTCTTCTTCTGGTGACAGGCCCATCTCCAGATGAACTAAGGGCTTGAATGCCAGAAAATCCATTGCCTCGCAGCCTTACAGTGAAGTAGGATCAAGATCAGTATTAGTCCCAAATCCCGAATCCGACCCACAGGGGAAAATCACGCTCTGGGTTTTTGTTGTTTGTTTGCTTGTTCTGCAAATTTCCCACCAATGATGCAATGGGAGATCAGGGGAATCCCTGGAGAATTTCAGAGCTTATTTCTTTGACCTGTTGAGGAACCATTTTCTTTCAAGCTAGAATTATCCAATGGCTGTTATTTAGAATAGATGGACCTTAGCTGTGACAGGAAGCCCTTGCAGAGGGTGTAGAGGGGAATTGCTAGAAAGGTGTGAGGGATGAAAGGCTACAGGTGACTTTGGGTAATGGAGAAACTGGGGCTGTTGTCTTTTGAGCAAAGAAAGTTGAGGAGGGATTTAATAGAAATGTTCAAGATCATGAAAATGCTTGAAAAGAAACTGTTACTGCTGGCAGGATGGTTGGTAACTAGGGGGCAGAGAATTGGCAAACAAATTACAGGAGCAAAAATAGGAATTTATTTTTTATTCCATAAAAATGATGACATGGAATGCACAGCCTGAGAAAAACAGTGGGGAACCAATTTCAATTATAGATTACTTGAAAAGGAAGATTTTACAGGATGATCAGAAGAAATCAGCAAAGACGGATAAATGGATACCTCATGCAAAGAGATGTGACGGACATAATTAAGTGAATAGCCTCCATCAGCAGAGTGAGGCTCTGTGATTGTAACTTATCATTGGACACTAAGCTCACCTTGAAGTTGGATCGACAGATTGTTGCCTTTTCCGTCATTGCCTCACCTGCCGTGAAACACACAAAGAAAATTCTTGAGCCACAATAGAGTAAACATTTTAAGTAAACGTGAAATGGCAACAGGGATGCAGTTAGTGGCTGTCTAATGATCCCAGAGACCCAGGTAAATGTTCTTGGGAGCCGGATACAAATCCCAACATGACAAACGTGTGGGCGACATGATGGCTCGGGATAGCACTGTTACTTCATAGCACCAGGAATCTGGGTTTGATTCCACCCTTGTAAAATCGTCTGTGTGGAGTTTGCATGTTCTCCCTGTGTCTGCGTGGGTTTCCTCCGGGTGCTCTGGTTTCCTCCCACAGTCCAAAGTTGTGCAGGTTAGGTGGACTGGCCATGCTAAATTGCCCATTGGGTCCTGGGATGTGGAAGTTAGGTGGATTAGCCATGAGAAATATATGGTAGGGGTTGAGTCTGGGTGGTATACTCTTTGGAGGGTCGGTATGGACCTGATGGGCTTAGTTGATGGCTTCCACGTGGTAGGGATTGTAAATGGTAGTTTTTATATTCAAAATAAATCTGGCCAAGTAATAATGTAATGATGACCATTGTTGATAGTTGTAAAAACTCATCTAGTTCACAAATGTCTTATAGGAAAGGAAACTGCTGCCCAAACCTGCTCTCGCCCATGTGACTCCTGACCATGTCAATGTGATTGACTCTTAACTGCCCTCCAAAATAGTCTAGCAAGCCATCCAATTATAGCAATTGTTACAAAGTCTCAAAGAGGAATGAAACTGGATGAACTACCTAACATTGACTTAGTTACTGCAGATAATAACTGCGAAACACAGTCCTGTCAACCCTACAAAGTCCTCCTTACCAATGTTTTCTCTAAATAATGCAGTCCCACTCAGAAGGCATGCAAACATTCACTGATGTCAGGACCTGGGAGGTCTGGCTACTGCAGGAAATATTACAGGGAGCATAGCTCCTCACTAACATCTGGGAGCTAGTGACAAAACTGGGAGGACAGTCTCAAAACCTGACATAGCCATACTCATGAATCAAAATCCTGAACTTCCTTCCCTAAAAGCACCGTGGGTCTACTCACAGCACAGGAATGGCAATGGTTCAAGAAGGCATCTCAGCTTCTGAAGGGCAATAAGAGATAGGCAATAAATGCTGGTCCAGCTAATGATGCAAATATTCCATGAATAGATTTTTAAAAATACTATTGAATATAAAGCACAGTTCATTCAATTCATATTTATTTTTATTCAACTTGTGAACAGAATTTTGTATACCAGTGGACTCATGATCAAACTCCATTGTATTCATTGCCAGCTCACGAAACAGTATTTTTAAAACAGAAATAGACTGCTCTACAAAACCATGAGATGCAGGTTGCATCTGGCCCTCCTCTTCCTTTTACACCACCAGCATCCAATGAAACAACACTCAACATGCTAACGAGAGCCAAGTGCTACTGGACGGCAGGTAAATGCACATCCATGAGTGAATCTTAGAAATAACAGCAGGGATTAATGCTACTCATCCCATTGTTTCTGGGCTAGGTCTCAGCTGTAAGAAAAATAACTAAATTAAAGACTGTATCTGAATATCCACAGTATTTGAAATAAAACAGATGAACTATCACCTCAAATAGGAATTCATATATATGGCCTGACAGCCAGTACAAAGCCATGATTACAAGGAAACCAGAGCTGGGGGTCTTTAATTCCAAAGTGACAATCTGGAAGGACAAGGTGCTTGGGAAAAGGTGATGAAGTAGTTCTCTTAACCATTGTACTGCAGTGAGAGAGGACCATTATTCTAAAGTTCAAGATGTAGAGTCAGTTTTGGATTGAAATAAACAGCAAAGGGCTGCCAGCTTAGGTGGGAATTATGTATTGGACACCATATTACAGAGATAATGAAAATCATAGTATAAGTCAAGAAATTAGAGGTGTGTGTAACAAGGGTAATACATAATTATGAGAGATTTCAATTTACATATAAATATGATAAACTAGTACTGATATTGTGGAGGACGGCTTTTTGGAATGTAAGTAAAAAGAACTTTGAAAACAGTACATTGAGCAACTAACCAGGGTTTGGGCTATTTTAGATCTAGTATTGTGCAATGAAAATGGGCTAATTAACAATCTTGTTTTTAAAATAAGTGAGCATAATGCAGTAGCATTTTACATTAAGTTTAAACTTTAAACATTAAGTAGTTCAATCAGAAACTAGGGTCTTAAATCTAACCAAAGTAAACCATGAAGCCATGAGTGGCAAATTGTCCCAGGTAGCTTGAGAAACCGTGTCAAAAGACATGACAGTAGACAGACAATGGCTAACATTTAAAGAATGAATATGTAGTTTACAACAAAAGTACACTGCTTTAATACATATATATAAATACATAAATATATAAATATCAATTTCCAACTGCGGCTACCAGGAGAAACCAAAGATTCCATTGGATCAAAGGTAGAGACCAGTTAAGTTGCCCAAAGAATGGCAATCCTGAAGCCTGGAACCATTTTAGAATTTTGCAAAGGAGGACCAAGAAAAAGAAAGGAGAAAAAAAAAACATAAGAGTAAACCAGTGAGGAATTTAAAAAATGAACAGTTAAAGCTTCTATAGGCATGTAAAAAGCAAAAATAAATGTCAGATAACAAGGTGTAGATGGATGAACACAGCAGGCCAAGCAGCATCAGAGGAGCAGGAAAGCTGACGTTTCAGGCCTAGACCCTTCTACAGAAATGTCAGTCCACTATAAGCAGTAAGGTGAATTTACAATGGGAATAAGGAAATGGCACAGAAACTAAACAAATACTTGTCTATCTTCACAGAGAAAAGTACTAACAATCTCCCAAAAATAATGGAGAACCTAGAGTTTAGTGTCAACAAAAAACTGCAAGGTATTAATATTAATAAAATAACAGAACTGGAAAAATTAATGAGATTTAAAGAAGCTAAATCCTCTGGAAGCCTGATGATCTACCTCCCAGAGTGTTGAAAGAAATGGCTGTAGAGGCAGTAAATGCATTACTGAAAACCTTTGAAAAACCCTATAGAATCTAGAATAACCCTAGCAGATTGGAAGTCACCAGATGTAACTTCATATTTAAGTAAGGGGGAAGAGACAAAACCTGTCAGTCTAACATCAGACAAAAGGAGAAATGCTAGAAGCTATAATAAAGGATGTTATACAAGGACAGTTAGAGAACAATGATGGGATTAGACCAAGCCAATATGGATTTATGAAAGGAAAGTCACTTTTGACAAACCTATTATCTTAGTTTTTGAGGATGTAACTAGCAAGATTGGGAAGGAAAAACCAGTAGATGTGGTAATACTTAGATTTTCAGAGGCTTTCAGTAAGGTTTCATGCAAGAGGTTTGAAAGCAAAGTTTCAGCGTATGAAACTTGCAGGGTGGTGGTGGAATATACTGGCAAGGATTGAGTGCTGGTGATTAGACAGAAAACAGATGGCAAACTCTTATAGGGGTCTGAACAACATGGGTGAAACAACTGCACAGAGGCTGGTACCTCATTGTCAAACCACCCTTTACTTACTGTGCACAATACACTGGCTGTAATCAGCCAGCTCACAGTCATTCCCCTAAATGGAGGAGATTCTAAATCCCCTTTTTATATTAGTCAGCCAGTGATTCCTGATTGGCCCAGGTTAACAACCCCAGTTAAAGATCTCATGGTCAACAAGATCCACTTGGTTCTATTCACTACAATGTGCTATGGCGGGATTTATGGCAGAATCAAATGCAAAGGAGTCAAGAAAGCACAACAACACCACTTCTTCCTTAGGTGGCTCAGGAAATTTGGCTTGTCCATAAGGCCCCTCACCAACTTCTACAGATACACCATTGAAAGCATACTGTCTGTGTGCATAATGGCCTGGTTTGGCAACTACTGTGCCCAGAACTGTAACAAACTATAGAAGGTGGTGTGCACAGCCCAGACCATCACAGAAGCCAACCTTCCATCCATGGGCTCTACTTACACAGCTCGCTGCCGCAGAAAGGCGGCCAACATCATCAAAGACCCAGCGCACCCTGGTAATGACCTCCTACAGCCTCTTCCGTCGGGCAGAAGATAGAGAAGCCTGAACACACGCACAAGCAGGTTCAAGAACAGCTTCTTTCTGGTTGTTATCAGACTGTTGAATGGATTGTAATCTCAAATAATGTAACCCGCAATGCAACCTGAATGCCTCTAAGTCTTTTTGATCTGTGCATCCTTTGCTTGCTATGATTTTCCAAGTCAAAAGGGGGATAGCCTTTGCTCAGGGGCTGCCAGCACAGTAAGTCAAGGGTAGCCTCTGATACCAGGCCAGGAATTTGGACGAAGTCAGTCACTCGGGGTGGTCAGAGTCAGAAGCCTCGTCACAAAAGGGTTGAGGAACTGAATGCTAGGCAGTCCACCACCCATCTCAATTCTTTTTACTCTATTCCTCCTGGTATGAGAGGCAGGCAGCCGACGTTTCCTATAAGCTGCACAGCTCCATGCGCATGCAGCCAACTCCATGTTCCGTGCACGCTTAGCACTGCTGGGTTTTCCAGTTCTGGAAGCTGCGGCTGCTTAGGGGCCTCAGAGGCACACACAGCCATAAGGGAATGAGAGAGAATGCTGCAGGCAGGCATAACGGGAGTTGGAAGTGGGTGGCGCAGCTGTTATTGTTGGTGGGAAGGTGTCCCGAGAGAGTGAGTTGGCAGCGCAGAGGGCAGGCAGGGTTAGTGGTGTTGGGAACAAAAACAGAAGTTGTTGGAAAAGTTCAACATGTCTGGCAACATCTGTGAAGAAAGAATCAGAGTTAAAGTTTCGGGTCCGGTGACCCTTTCTCAGTTCAGAGGACCCGAAATATTAACTCTGATCTTTCCTTCACAGATGCTGCCAGACCTGCCGAGCTTTTCCAGCAACTTCTGTTTTTGTTCCTGATTTACAGCATCCACAGTTCTTTCGGTTTTTATTTAGTGGTGTTGGGGGTCGGGGTGGGTGACAGTGAGTCAGGAGATATGTCACAGGTAATAGTGAGAGCAGTAGAGCATGAGGAGGGTACAGTAGCAGAGAGAGAATGTGTGTGAGATATTAGAGAGAAGATGGTGGCACTTCCCCTGGCGGAGTAGAGGAGGTCCTTGACCTTCTTCCTTCAGGAGCCGGGCATTCCTCTGGGTGGATGTGGCCAAACTGACATGATTGGTAATCTTGGACCAGGCTGGCAGGGTCTCGGTGGTGTGTCCTCCTCTGCCGGTCCAGGAGGAAAGAGGACATCCTGTCTACCCAGACCCCGAGGTCCCTGCCCACAAATGGCCAATTCCAACATGTCCAGGATAAATGTCAGGAACTGTACAGAGCAGCTCTGGAGTGACAGTGCTTGTCTGGGTTCACAGTCAGATCTGGAAAGACGTGGAATGTGGAAGGGATTGGTGAAATTTTACTGCATTGCTCTGGGAACAACATATGGTAAGATGGGGCTGGAATCAGTCATGGAATTGGTGTCCTGGGATGAGGTAGGCAACCAACATCTCTTCATTCACCCTAGGGGGTAAAGTATTTGCTTCTTTGCCCTTGTAGCAATGAGGCTTTAAACAATACTGACAGTCTCTCACACCACAACCCCCCTGAACAACAAGTGGACGAAGGCAGCCTGTCCCAGTGGGCTGTCATCAAACCCAGCTGGCACAGGGCAAACAAGGGGCTGCTTAATTCTGAATGGCATTGAGCCACGAGAGCAGCAAGAAGGGGAATAGCAGTGTCTGAATGGCATGGGGCAGGGAAGGAGAAAGGGGATAGGCCAGACAGGAGTGGGGTCATTCCCGGGGACGTGGAGGCTGGCCGTGACTCCAGTTGAGGAGGGCGTGGGGGGGGAGAAGATGTGTAGGGGGATCTGGGACCTAGTGTGTCTTGGGGCTGTTGTGTTGCACCCAGTCTGGGGACAGGTGAAGGATGGATTAAAAACATCATCCAGGCTTAAGCTGATCCATGTCTATGGTCTGGGTTTGGTGAGATGGAGAGACAAGCCACAGGGATGGGGGGCTGTGGATATTGCATTCGGGGATTTGGAAGGTCAGGGTAGGGAGTATATCGTCTCATGGGTTGAGAGGATGGGGGTGCAAGGTGCAGAGGTGTCAAGAAGGTCAGCCGCAGCTGATTTTGATCAGGTGTATCATAGAATCCCTATAGTGTGGAAGCAAGCCAATCGGCCCATTGAGTCCACACCACCCCCCGCCATGGCTAATCAGATAGCCTGTACATCCCTGGACACTACGGGCACTTCAGTATGGCCAATGCAGCTAAGCTGAACATCTTTGGAGTGTGGGAGAAAACCAGAGCCCCCAGAGGAACCCCCACAGACACAGGGAGAATGTGGGAACTCCACGCCGACAGCTGCCCAAGGGTGGAATCAAGCCCAGGTTTCTGGTGCGGTGAGGAGGGGAGGGTGAAATGGAGGATTACAAAAGCAAACAGGGATGGCAAACTGAATGGGGTGGGGTGAAGGAGGTGGTGGGTCACAGTGTGGGGACAGTGGCTGGTTTTCAAACGATCCAATAGGGAAACTGAATCTCATTGTGCTGAAAGACTTAAACGCAAAATGCCATCAAAGTTAAAATGGCTGCCGTGAATGTGAGAGGAGTTTTCATTTGGAGGTGGAGTCTTGAGAGGAGAAGGAACTTCTTCATCTAGATCACAAAATCCCTAGAATTCCCTACGGTGTGGAAAGAGGACATTCACTCCATCAAGTCTGCACCAACCATCTGAAAGAGCGTCCCACCCAGACACAGCTCCCACTCACTTACCCCTGTAACCCCACATTTACTGTGACTGATCCACTGAGCCTTCCCATCCTGTGGATAGTGGTAAATCTTTACAATTCTCTGCCTTAGAGGTTATGGAGGATCAGTCATTGAGTGTGTTCAAGAAACAGACCAATAGATTTCTTCGCATCAAAGATTTCAAGGGAAATTACAGAGATAGTGTGGGGAAAATGGTGTTGAAGTAGAATATCAGCTGAAATCTTACTGAGTGGTGGAATCGACTTGAATGGCTGAATGGCCTATTCCTGCTCCCATTTCTTATGTTCTTAACTGTATTTGTCCACCCAGAAGCACAAAATTGGTACAGTTACAGAAAGAGTCCATTGTGTCTGCCCCAGCTCTCTGAATAACAACACACCAACAGCCACTCGTCTGTCTTCCAATCCTAGCAGGGGCAGAGTTTCCCCATGCTCTGTTTCCAAATGATACCCAAGAAATTGAGCACAAATCTAGGAGGGGATACAAGAACCAAACTTTTCAGGTTGTGAGCAGGAAGCAGCAAATCTTTCCTCACTGATGTTTGTTGTGAAAGCACTTGACTGTTCTTGAAGAGAGGGAGCAGTGCAACACTTTTGTAAACTATCTGCAAAGTACATTCTACTCTCGAACAGATAGATCTGGACATGGATTAGCCCCAATAATCGCATGGATAAGGCTAACACTTAGCTAATTTCACCAGGGTTTTACTGATTTCCTGTCAGTTACAACCACAAATCAGACAAATTGGAAGGAAATTCAGGACCATTGTGAAAATGAGCATTCAGAATAAACCCATTTTATCAGGGACCCAAAGGATTAAACAATCACACTGGACACTGAATGCTAACATTTATAAAATGAAAAGGACAAAGCCATCATTCAATCACCATTTTTAAAAATGGCCTTTAAAAGTTCTTCTTGTTGATTTATAAAGGAGCACACAGAAATGTTAGCAGTCACTAGGTTTAACTCACCTTTAATAGAAACAAAAAGGTTGATGTCAAAAGTGTACGAGTCATCACTGTACAGATATGGCAAAGGCTTGGGATCCTGCACAAATGAAAGATCATGGAATAAAGTGTAACTAAAGGCATTCTGACAATCCACGGCTCATTCCGTATGCTATACTCGATATTTACTCTTTCAGAGTTAGAGATGTTCCCATAAATTGACCAGATGTGATTTATATAACTGGGCTTCCTGAAATTAGGAGGTTAAGCTACTAGAGGGCATCTGAAAGGGCACAGGATTGTAAGGAACAGTTCTGTTCCTCTCTATTTCAGCACATTTCTTTAACAGAGCCTAAATTTAAGAACATTTTATTGTAGACAAGAAGCTAGTTTTCAATCAATGGCATTGAAATGGAAATGTTCAACTTTGAGAAAACAATTAAAATGCTTTAAGCAGATTGAAACACAATTGAACAAACTGAATATTGGAGAGTTGTGTTCCCCAAACTGATCGCAATAAATCAACTCTCGGTTAAAATGTCCATTACTGTCACTGTAGCTGCAAGTTTAACTTCGGTGGTGACTGGAGTGAGCGATGTTAACATGTCTGCGCTTTTCCCTTGCTCCCAATCAGAACCTACTTCAAATTCTGAATTGCTAATGGACTTAGGAGTCCTAGTCAGGATTCTCTTAAGATTAACTTGCAGGTTGAGTTGGTAGTTAGGAAGGCAAATACAATGTTGGCATTTATTTCGAGGGGACTAGAATATAAAAGCAAGGATGTACTTCTGAGACTTTATAAGGCTCTGGTCAGACCACATTTAGAATATTGAGAGCAATTTTGGGCCCCGTATCTCAGGGATTTTCTCCCCGTTTAGAAAATAGCCTATGCCTCTATTCTTCCTACTAGAATGCATGACCTCACACTTTCCCACGTTTTGTTCCATCTGCCACTTCTATGCCCACTCTCCTAACCTACCTAAATCCTTCTGCAGCCTCCCCACATCCTCAATACTACCTGTCCCTCCACCTACCTTTGTATCATCTACAAACTTAGCCAGAATGCCCACAGTTCCTTCATCTAGATCATTAATGTATAAAGAGAAAAGTTGTGGCCCCAACACTGACCTGTGCGGAACACCAGTTGTCTTCGGCTGCCATCCTGAAAAAAGACCCTTTTATCCCCACTCTCTGCTTTCTGCCAGACAGCCAACCTTCAATCCATGCTAATACGATGCTAGTACCTTGCCTCTAACATCATGGGCCCTTACCTTACTCAGCAGCCTCCTGTGCGGCACCTTGTCAAAGGCCTTCTTGAAGCCCAGGTAGATAACATCCATTGGCGCTCCTTAGTCTAATCTGCTCGTTACCTCATCAAAGAATTCTAACTGATTTGTCAGACATGACGTCCCCTTGATGAAGCCATGCTGACTTTACCCTATTTTACCATGCACTTCTAAGAATTCAGAGATCTCATCCTTCACAATGGACTCCAAAATCTTACCAAGGACTGAGATCAGGCTAATTGGCCTGTAATTTCCCATCTTTTGCCTCACTCCCTTCTTAAACAGGGGAAGGGGGTTACATTAGTGATTTTCCAGTCCTCTGGGATCCTCCCTGACTCCTGAAAGATGACCACTAATGCCTCCACTATCTCTTCAGCTATATCCTTTGCAATTCTGGGGTGTAGTCCATCATGGATTCTTCAGGTGGGTGAGGGATATGGGTAGGGGTCAGGGTGGTCGGTGGGTTGATTTGAGAAAAGCTGTAAGGTTGGGTCAAGGGAGCAGTCAGGAGATTGGTGATGAAGTCTGGGTCAGTGGGAGATCAGCTGGTTGAGTTTGTCAGGTTGAGTCATGGGAGGAGGTAGAGAGGGATCTGGGGCTATTGTGAGGCAAATCGAGGGTGGGACGGGTGGTGTCCTGTTCTCTCGTTGCCCAGGGGTATGCTTAGTATTTTTGTATCTAACGTTTCCTGGTAAGTTGGAACTCTCCAAAAGAGTTGGAGATTTTTTTTTGGAGGGTCCTGGGGCAGGGGAGAGTGGAATGCTTGTTGAAAGTTATAACTTCCTGAGTAATTCCAACCAGGTCAGTACATCTGGATTTTTCATGGGATCCTGATAATACCTCTCTGATTGTACATCTGGGTCTGCCTCCAACATTCCATAGAATGGAAGGTCTGAACCAATCTCAAAATTGTGACTACTCTTTAATCCTGCTGTATTGGTTGTACTGCTCATGGAGATGTCCTGCAACTGGGAAAAGCACAAAAGACACAATCCTCACTCCATTGAACCAATAGCATCAGATGTCATGGTGAACAGTCAAAGGCTGAAATTCTATATCCTACTGCTCACACCTACCAGGAGTGGCCAGGCAAAGGATGTACAAATTGATTTGGATGACAGGGGGCACAGTGTGCAACACCTCCCCTTGTATTCTACCAGCGGTAGGACAGAGTGGCCAGGTGCTACCCACCCTCAGACCCACTGAAGTCATTAAGGGCAGCAGCCCTGGTTTGAAGTTCCCCTGGCCCTGCAGCCCTCACCAGGGCCTGCCTGACTGGTCCTGCCAACCTCGTCATTCACTTTCTTCTCTGGCCACCATTATGGTCTCAGACCCAGGATCTGCTGCAAGAGGCTTGTATTCCCTGGCTTTGGGGGGACTGGTGAAAGTGGGTTCGATTCCCACTCCCCTCCAGCACAATCCACCCACCAACCCCCCCAACCATCCCCTTTCCCCCTGCCCCACCACCCAACCTTCTAGCCGGTGGGAAACTCCTTCCACTTTACATTCTGGACAATTATTTCAGCTTTAAATTTACATCCACATGGAGTACATCAGGTGAGCCCGTCACCTGCAAACTTACTTGGACAGGATTGGCCACAATGAATGGTGACAGAGCTTCCATCGATACAACCCAAGGTGAAATGGTCGTTCCAAAACTCTTCCCTAGGAATGGTCCCAGTGGAACATATTCCCATTTCTGAATATCACGAGCTGAAACACACCAAAATGATGTCAGTCTGAAGCCAGATTGTATCATATCAGAAGTAAGCACTGACAATCAGTCAGTTACACCAACAGCACGCTCTTCTACTGCTTCCTTCTAATGGCTAATGAGAAGCCATTATGAAACTGCTCACAACAAGATATATTTGATGCTGAATTGGAGCTTTCCTCAAAGGGATGCTTCAATTGAGGCCGGAAACTGATGGGTGAAACAGATTTTATATAACAGGCAACACTGCTAGTATTTCAGAGCTACATTGAGTACAGATGCACAGCTAGGACTATAGATTGGGCAATATAGTACCCAATTCTATATTTTCTAATCAGCCTGTTCAGAAATATTATTGTAAATCTCTGGAGCAGACAGAACTTGTATCAAGGTCTCCTGGCTCAGAGGTAGGGACACTGCCACTGCACCACAAGAGCCCCTTGGAGTACCGCCTTATAAAAAGAGAACAGATTTAATCCGGGTGATTGCAATTCAATTTTCTTCACATTTGTCACTGGGACATTTGAGAGTCTCGAGTTGAGAATGGAAGTCCCCTCACGTGAAGAGAAAATTGTTAAAAATGGCCAGTACTTACTTGAAAAGAGAAAACCATGATTGCAAATCTCATGGGATTCTTTGAGGAGGTTTTCTGGATAGGGGATGTGCAAGCACTCTGACAAGGTATTATATAGGAGAGAGGACTATGGGGCATGGAAATAGTGGGAGATTAACAAACTGGGCTGGACAGGGAGAAGACAGCAGGTTTCCAGCATTTATGAGAGAAATGGGGCTCCACAGGGTTTGGTTCTGTATTCAATATAAATCCATGATGTTGAAAGACTTGAAGGAGTGGTTTGTAGATGGTACAAAAATAGGAAGAAAAATACTTTCCATAGCAGATACAAAGGAAGATGCAATGGGATGTTAATGAGGTTAGGGAAAGGGCTAAATGTGACAGATAAAATCACTGCTGATAAATGTGTGGTAATAGATGTGGCTCCAAAAGAATTAAAGCTGTAATTACGCTCTGACTGACACAGACTAAGTGCTGTGGATAAATAGTGGGAATGGGGGGGGGGGAGGGCGAGAGAGGATGGATTAATGAGATAGTAAAGGCAGCACACTGCCCTGCTCCCCAATCACCACACCACCCCCCACCAACCCAACCCCATCAGACTGATAAGGCTATAAAACAGCCTGGAATTCCAGATTATGTCATAAAATACCAAATACAAAAGCCCCAAGGTAATGATTATTGAAATGTAGATCACTGACTCCTATCTGATCTTTATTATGTATAGAATACTGTTTATTCAATTACATGTAGCGTCAAGGATAAGGAGTCACAGATACAAGATGAAATGTAATGGATTCAGGAATGGGCAGAGACTGCTTCCTGAAGAAGGTTGCAAGGCTCTCAGATTCACTTGCTAGGCCAATGGATAAGGCTGAAACAATCCAGAAATTGGAGATGCAGGTGAAGAAAAAGGTGAGGGATATGGGTAAATGTGTCTGGACTAAGCAACCTGTCTCCATTCTGTGTTTTTCTGCTTACAATAGGATGAGGAAAACAATGACTAGGTCTTTCTCAAGCAGCATGCTCTGGGATTTTTCCAGCCTTATCTGTTTGTGTTTTCTGGAGGGGTAAGTCCTTGGTCAGCAACCTGGGCTTGATTTATATGGGAAAGTGGGAGATGCCATTTAGAGCAGAGTGTCAAAGGCAGAGGGTGGACATATAAAGTGGGGGAGGCGACGGCCGAGTGGTATTATCGCTGGACTGTTAATCCAGAGACGCAGGTAATGTTCTAGGAACCTGGGTTTGAATCCCACCGTGGCAGATAGTGGAATTTGAATTCACTAAATCTCTCGAAATAAGGATCTAATGATGACCATAAATCCATTGTCGATGTCAGAAAAACTCATAAGGTTCGTCGATGTGCTTTACGGAAGGAAACTGCCATCCTTACCTGGTCTGGCCTACATGTAACTGCAGGCCCACAGCAATGTGGTTGACCCTTAATTGCCCTCTGGAAAATTAGCAATGGGCAATCGCCTTGCCAGCGATGCCCTCATCCCGTGAATGAATAAAGAAAAATAGCCTGCTTCTGCCTTGCACAAGCCAGAAGGCTAGAACCCAAAAGCTTCAGTCTGCAGATAATAGGCAAAACAGTCAGATACAGGCCCATACAGTTACCAATACAGGTACCATGCCCGATTTCACAGCGGCAAATCTTTCTAGCACACAGAAAACTTTGTCACTTTCCACTTTGAGTCCAGTGAAGTATTATGTACCAGGTTGTGCAGCTTTGCGATTCCTAATTTAAAAATCACCTCCTGGCCATGAACAAACTCCTCAAGGAGCTTGATGTAAAGTTAATTGGAAGTGACTAGAATCTGAGATCCCCCTATCCAACACCACCACCAGCCTTCCTTTAAAAACTGCATCGCAATATGAAGATTTTGGGAATCTCCACACATTCAAGTTTTACTGCTGACCCCTCCTGTAAGCAAATGTTAACCCACTGTGTTTAAGTTTGTTATCCCCTGTTTGAGGATAGTGATCTTTCCCCTTGAGCGATGAGCAAGTTACGAATAAATATTGAGTCTTACCACTCCAGTCATTCATAAGAACCATCCCAAAGATATGTTCATGGGCCCGGGATATATCAATTCTCTCTCCTAACTTGGTGCCTGGTCCCACAAAAAAAGCCTAGTTTAAGAAGAAAGGTGCAGTGAAAGTTAGAGTGCAGTTTATTTTTCAGATCATTCCCAGCACAGAGTTTTCTAGATTGTTCAGCTCCTATAGATGTTGAATGGGAAGCATAGCAGGTATTGTTTGGGGCACAGCTGGATTCATGAGATCCCTAATATCTGAGCTTTGAAATTGCTACTTTGGAAAGAAATTCTAAATGTGATTGCTTCCCAGTGTTGTCCTGTACACCAGAGCAGCTTGAATGAACTTACAGAAAGAATTCCCCCTGCCTTTCTGCAGCCAGGGGTTCTTTACAAAGAGTGCGGACAGGCCCTTGTTTAACCATTCACTCACAAGGTGACACCTCTAACAGTGCAGCACTTACAGTCATAGAGTTGTACAGCATGGAAACAGACACTTCTGTCCAACTTGTCCATGCTGACCAGATATCCTAAATTAATCTAGTCCCATTTTCCAGCATTTGGCCCACATCCTTGTAAACCCTGCCTATTGATATACCCATCCAAACGCCTCTTAAATGTTGCAATTGTACCATTCTCTACCACTTCTTCTTGGCAGCTCATTCCATACACGCACCACCCTCTGCATTAACAAGTTGCACTGCAAATCCATTTTAAATTTTTCCCACCTCACCTTAAACCTATGGCCTCTAGTTTTGCATTCACCTACCCTGGGAAAAAGACTGTGGATATTCACCTTCTCCATACCCCACATGATTTTATAAACCTCTATAATGTCACCATTCTGCCTCCAACCACGAGGGAAAAAAGCCCCCCTATTCAGCCTCTCCCTACAGCTCAAACCCTCCAATCCCAGCAACATCCTTGTAAACTTCCTCAATATGGCATGAGGGGGTCAGCCTGGCTTAGAAGCTCAAGTGACTGGAGCAGTATCAAACGTTAGACCTTCTGTCTCCCAATCTAACCACTGGGTTCAGAGGGGTCATGTGCCTTCCAGTTAATTTAAGGTTGGCCAATTTTCAAAGTTAGGTGTCAAGGTATCAATCAAATCTTACAGCAAATAATATATGTAGTCATATCAAACTGGAAATCCTGACTAAAGGGATGACAAAGTCTGGGAATGTGCTGTTCTCCAAACTGTATTGGCAAACATAGAACATAGAACATTACAGCGCAGTACAGGCCCTTCGGCCCTCGATGTTGCGCCGACCTGTGAAACCAATCTGAAGCCCATCTAACCTACACTATTCCATTATCATCCATATGTTTATCCAATGACCATTTAAATGCCCTTAAAAGTTGGCGAGTCTACTACTGTTGCAGGCAGGGCATTCCATGCCTTTACTACTCTCTGAGTAAAGAGCCTACCTCTGACATCTGTCCTATATCTATCACCCCTCAATTTAAAACTATGTCCCCTCGTGCTAGGTGTCACCATCCGAGGAAAAAGGCTCTCACTGTCCACCCTGTCTAATCCTCTGATCGTCTTGTATGTCTCTATTAAGTCACCTCTTAATCTTCTTCTCTCTAACGAAAACAGCCTCAAGTCCCTCAGCCTTTCCTCATAAGACCTTCCCTCCATACCAGGCAACATCCTGGTAAATCTCCTCTGCACCCTTTCCAATGCTTCCACATCCTTCCTATAATGCGGTGACCAGAACTGTACGCAATACTCCAAGTACGGCCGCACCAGAGTTTTGGACAGCTGCAACATGACCTCACGGCTCCGAAACTCAATCCCTCTACCAATAAAACCTAGCACACCGTATGCCTTCTTAACAACCCTATCAACCTGGTGGCAACTTTCAGGGATCTATGCACATAGACACCGAGATCTCTCTGCTTGTCCACACTACCAAGAATCTTACCACTAGCCCAGTACTCTGTATTCCTGTTACTCCTTCCAAAGTGAATCACCTCACACTTTTCCGCATGAAACTCCATTTGCCACCTCTCAGCCCAGCTTTGCAGCTTATCTATGTCCCTCTGTAACCTGCAACATCCTTCCGCACTATCCACAACTCCACCGACTTTAGTGTCATCTGCAAATTTACTAACCCATCCTTCTATGCCCTCATTCAGGTCATTTATAAAAATGACAAACAGCAGTGGCCCCAAAACAGATCCTTGTGGTACACCACTAGTAACTGAACTCCAGGATGAACATTTCCCATCAACCACCACCCTCTGTCTTCTTACAGCTAGCCAATTTCTGATCCAAACCGCTTAATCACACTCAATCCCATGCCTCCAAATTTTCTGCAATAGCCTACCGTGGGGAACCTTATCAAACGCTTTACTGAAATCCATATACACCACACCAACCGCTTTACCCTCATCCACCTGTTTAGTCACCTTCTCAAAGAACTCAATAACGTTTGTGAGGCAGGACCTACCCTTCACAAAACCTTGTTGACTATCTCTGATCAAATTATTCCTTTCTAGATGATTATAAATCCTATCTCTTATAATCCTTTCCAACACTTTACCCACAACAGAAGTAAGGCTCACTGGTCTATAATTACCAGGGTTGTCTCTACTCCCCTTCTTGAACAAGGGGACCACATTTGCTATCCTCCAGTCTTCTGGCACTATTCCTGTAGACAATGACGACATAAAGATCAAAACCAAGGGCTCTGCAATCTCCTCCCTAGCTTCCCAGAGAATCCTAGGATAGATCCCATCTGGCCCAGGGGACTTATCTATTTTCACACTTTCCAGGATTGCTAACACCTCCTCCTTATGAACCTCAATCCCGTCTTGTCTAATAGCCTGTATCTCAGTATTCTCCTCGACAACATTGTCTTTTTCCTTTGTGAATACTGACGAAAAATATTCATTTAGCGCCTCTCCTATCTCTTCGGACTCCACACAACTTCCCACTACTGTCCTTGACTGGCCCTAATCTTACTGTAGTCATTCTTTTATTCCTGACTTACCTATAGAAAGCTTTAGGGTTTTCCTTGATCCTACCTGCCAACGACTTCTCATGTCCCCTCCTGGGTCTTCTTAGCTCTGTCTTTAGGTTCTTCCTGGCTAACTTGTAACTGTCAAGCGTCCTAACTGAGCCTTCACGCCTCATCTTTACATAAGCCTCCTTCTTCCTCTTGACAAGAGATTCAACTTCTTTAGTAAACCACGGTTCCCTCGCTGGACCACTTCTTCCCTGCCTGACAGGTACGTACTCATCAAGGACACGCAGTAGCTGTTCCTTGAACAAGCTCCACATTTCAATTGTGCCCAGCCCCTGCAGTTTCCTTCCCCATCCTATGCATCCTAAGTCTTGCCTAATCGCCTCATAATTGCCTTTCCCCCAGCTATAACTCTTGCCCTGCGGTATATACCTATCCCTTTCCATCGCTAAAGTAAACATAACCAAATTGTGGTCACTAACACCAAAGTGCTCACCTACCTCCAAATCTAACACCTGGCCTGGTTCATTACCCAGTACCAAATCCAATGTGGCATCGCCTCTTGTTCGCCTATCTACATACTGTGTCAGGAAACCCTCCTGCACACATTGGACAAAAATTGACCCATCTAAAGTACTCGAACTGTTGCGTTTCCAGTCAATATTTGGAAAGTTAAGTCTCCCATAACAACTACCCCGTTACTTTCGTTCCTATCCAGAATCATCTTTGCTATCCTTTCCTCTACAACTCTGGAACTATTCGGAGGCCTATAGAAAACATTCCAACCAATTTTGTGGCTGATTTCTGAGGATTTATTTTCGGACCTTTGACTCAGCCCCTTACTGACTAGAAAGGTCAGAGAGCGCAGTGCTCACTATCCTACAGGAAAAGTCAGAGAGCACAGTGCACACGCTGCTACAGGAAAGGTCAGAGTGCATGATTGATGATCCACCCATTTGTATCTGAAAATGAACCCAAGGTAGGATACTGATTCACAGAGGAGACCCCGTTCCCTCTGTTTTACTCGTGGGAGCGGAGATGACAGTTGCTTACGTTGAGGTGTGCTTCACACAAGGTCTTGGGCATATGGGTCTGTCACCATTTCTCTGCCCTTTGCACCAGAAAAAGGTGTAGACAGTGGGTAAAAATTGCTATCATTGACTTGAATTCCTGCTGACTCAGATAGACCACCATGAGACCCTGTAATATGCAGCAGGTGGATTGGGAACACCTTGCCCTATAGAACTGGGTCCAAATCACACACCATTCTGACTGGGGCATAGAGTCACTGTCTGTTCATTACCACTGCATCAAAATCCTGGAATTCCCCTCTTTACAGCATCATGAGTGAACCTACATCATAGTGACTACAGCTCACTCACCATTACCTCCTCAAGGGGCAATTATGGATGAGCAACAAATGCTGGTTATTTAGACTTTAACTAGAACAGCGATGGTGAATTCCCCTGTCAATCATGCCCTGAGCCCATACTATCGTAAGTGATTTGGACTGATTTACAGAAATCATTTGTATCAATTACTTTGTGTTATTCTGTTCTAGTCAGTATGCCTTGATTAGGAGAACATATGGTAGTTTCCAGTGACATCCATTTGCTGTAGGTCATAGATTCTCCCTTTTAAACAGACACGATAAACTGTAATAGTGTACTATTGATACAGACTCTGTAGACTGTAGTCATGCACTGTTTAAACAGGCTCTGTCGACTGTAGAAGTGTACTGTTTAAACAGACTCTCAGCTGTAGTGTGAGAGAGATGGTGGTGTGGTGGTAATGTTGCTGGACTACTAAGCCAGCGGCATAGGTTAACGCTGCTGGGGAAACAGTCCAAATCCCACAAGGTAGCTAGATAAGTGACGTCCAATTGTGCCACTATTAGAATGGCAAAATCCATCCCATTACTCAAGGTAGTTGCTAAGCAGGAAAACACAGAGTAAACCCTTTAACTCATAGACTGCAGTAGGGATCTGTTTAAACTTGGCTTGCTTCACTATGTGCTGAGTAAATAGATTTTTCCTTGCTGTAATATCAACCATTGTGATCCTGCAATAAGCCCCACCCTTCACGTTAACCTGTTCAACGAAATTGTCGTACAATTCCAAAGCAGGTGGGACTTGAACCTATGACCTCTTGGCTCAGAGGTGAGGACACTAACACAAGTCCCACAAGTGCCCACCACTGCTGTTCAATTCATTGGTTGAAATACTGGTGTGAGCAGTCACTGATAACTATTAGCCTTGTTAGTGATGTGTAACCCAAGTTTGAATAAAATAAACGTACCATTTCCAACTCAAAGTCTAGAAGTTTGCTAGCTCCAAACACGGGTGGCTTCGCTGTAATGAGAATGTTTGTAGCAATCAGTTAAACATTTTAGATTAAGGAAGACCAAGAACTTGGTTAAGAGGGGAAAGTCGAATATGACAGTAAACATGTAAGCAACATAAAATTGGACTGTAAAAGCTGCTATAGGTATTCAAAATGGAAAAGATTACAGATGAAAAGGTAGGTTCTTCTTAGTCCAAAACATGAGAATCAATATCAGAAAACAAAGAAATGACACAGCAGTTAAATAACTACTTTAGCTCTGTCTTCATGGAAAAAGGCACAGGTAACTTTCCCAAAGCATTGGGGAGCCACAGGTCTAGTGAGGAGTCGAGAGAAAGATTAAAAATCCCTAGGGTTGATAATCTAGATTATCTCTAGAGAACAACAGATCTGTTGATTGGCAGTGTTGTTGCAGGTACTACCCTCAGCTGGGATTTAGGATCAGTGCTGCATCCAGGGCCACAGGGTAATTATGATAATGGGGATCTGATGGGGAGCTCCCAACACCATAATCATTCCACACCAAGACTACCTACTTTTGCCAAAGTAACAACACCTCAGATTCTACTCCCGATTCAGTTCATCTGCTGCTGAAATCCTAATCCAGTTGGTACGCGTAGAGGTGCCTATTCCAATGCTGTCCTGGCTCACTTCCTACATTCTACCCTCCAATAAACCTGAACTCATCCAAACCTCTGCTGCCTGTATGCTAACCCACACCATGCCATTCACCCATTCCACCTGCATTCACTGAGACAAGTTGTCTCTCTGTCTAGCAACACCTCAACTTTAATTTTCTTAGAATGGTTTTCAAATCCTGCTTTGCTTCCTATCACTGTAACCTTCTCCTGCCTTACATCCCTTTATATCTTTTCTATCCTCCCATTCTGGCCTTGTGAGTCTCTGCAGTTTTTCATATTGTTTGTAGTTTAGGTTATCAAGATCCTAAACTCTGGATAACAAGCATGGGGCTGGATGAACACAGCAGGTCAAGCAGCATCATAGGAGGAGGAAAACTTGATGTTTCGGGCCTAAACCCTTCATCAGAAATGGGGGAGGGGAAGAGGGTTCTGAAATAAATAGGGAGAGAGGGGGAGGCGGATAGAGGATGGATGGAGGAGAGGATAGGTGGAGAGGAGGCAGACAAGTCGAAGAGGCAGGGATGGAGCCAGTAAAGGTGAGTGTAGGTAGGGGGTAGGGAGGAGATAGGTCAGTCCAGGGAGGACGGACAAGTCAAGGGGGCGGGATGATGTTAGTAGATAGGAGATGGGGGTGTGGCTTGAGGTGAGAGGAAAAACAGGTTAGGGAGGTGGAGATGAGCTGGGCTGGTTTTGGGATGCGGTTGGGGGAGGGGAGATTTTGAAGCTTGTGAAATCCACATTGATGCCATTGGGCTGCAGGGTTCCCAGGCTGAATATGATTTGCTGTTCCTGCAGCCTTCGGGTGGCATCACTGTGGCATTGCAGGAGGCCCAGGATGGACATGTCATCTGAGGAATGGGAGGGGGAGTTGAA
>JAHRHZ010000048.1:2745080-2761798 GCA_024137785.1 Ginglymostoma cirratum | reverse complement strand
GGGCCTAAACCCTTTTCTGATGAAGGGTTTAGGCCCGAAACGTCAAGTTTTCCTGCTCCTATGATGCTGCTTGACCTGCTGTGTTCATCCAGCCCCATGCTTGTTATCTCGGATTCTCCAGCATCTGCAGTACCTTTTATCCCTGCACTGTACAAATAATTAAGTTGTGTGTAATTGTCTGATGAAGTCTTGGTTGTCAAGTTTACGATATGAAACTGTGTTTTCAATGGACTTTATAAATAGAGGCATAGGGCATAAAGAAAAGGAGGTTTTGCTAACAGAAACTGAAAGTGCTGGAGAAGTTCAGTAAGTCTGGCATCATCTGCTGAAAGGGAAAATGAAGGAATGTTTTGAGTCCAGTAATGACTCTTCATTTGAACTGGTTTTGCTAAACCGGTGTAAAACAGTTTAACACGACATTGACTACAGTTCCTGATTCGGGGCAGCCGAAGGACAAGGAGGGGGAAGGTTAAATATGAGGGGGAGGTTAGTAAAGGGCCCTGGAACAGGGAATGAATAAAAGCCCATGATTACTCTCTCAATGAGCGATTAATGGGTGGCACAATGACTCAGCAGTTAGCAATGCCGACTCACAGCACCAGGGACTTGGGTTCAATTCCACCCTTTGGTGACTGTGCAGGTTTTCTCAGGGGGCTCTGGTTTCCTCCCACAGTCCAAAGATGTGGAGGCTGGGTGGATTAACCATAGGAAATACAGGGTTAGATGGAGGCGAAGTGGGTCCAGGTGGGATGCTGTTTGGAGGGTCAGTGTGGACTCGACGGGCCAAATAGCCTGCTTCCACGTTGTAGGGATTCTAATATGATGCACGATGTGAGAAGTAACTGTGTGTGGCAGAATGAGGGGAAGGGGATGTCTAAACCTCCCACTTCAAAGGGAACGTGGTGAAAGCAGAAGGGTGACAAAGAATTCTACAATTACCTTTCCAATGTGGAGTGTTGCCAAGGTTCAAATCTTTTAAATGTTGTTGTTTTTGTTCAGTTACTGTATTGGGCCTGGGCAGGTGTGATGAGCAGAAACATTGAACATGGGGCAGCAGGAGCCAGTATGTTCCAGTGAGGAGCCATGTGCCAGGGCACTGGGCAAGGCAGAGAGAGACTATGCTGCTACCCTTTCTCCAGCCTATCGACTGAGGCTCCATGCTGGGACTGCTGGGTTGATGAGTCCACAGGCTTTGGGAATTCTCAGATTAGGTCTGTTAATATAACCCTGGAGGTAATGCTTTTTCAAGGCCCACTTTCATGAAATTGTGGCCGAGTTAGAGGAAGTAAACAACCTCAGCTGGTGGAAACTCCAAGGGGATGGTTGGGACAGGCTGGAAAAGTCGTTCTTTTTCCCTACATTTCTGTAAGTTTGTGTCCAGGAAAATTCATTACATAGGATCTAGAACTTGGTAATAGGCCATTTGATCTATCAGAGCCTCGATAGGTGTCCTCTCTGTCAGTTAAATTGCATTTCTAGATTTAACACATACCGATCTGTGCAGGGAGATGCATGGTGGCTGAAGCCTGGGGCACAAATGCTCTGTAAAACAATAAAGCAAATGTTTGTACACACACACAAGTAGCAAGATGAGACACGAGGTCAGGATTCATCAACAATCCTATTTCAACTCCTGCATTTGACACAGCTTTCTCCTGTCCTCTGCCCCAGGGTTTGCTGGTGCACAGCAGAGAAAAGAATGGTGGGACACAGGGTTTTCATTGATTTGTGTTTCAATTCCACTTCTAGAGGTTTCTTAAGAGAGTGCGCAGACCCTCTCCCTCAAAAAAGGCCAGCAGTGTTCAAATGACATGGTAACAAGGTGGAAGTGTAGTCTCCTGGGTACAGCAACGTCATCAAGATGTGAGACTTATTGCTTGTGGTCAGCCAACGAGGAATGGGGGATCTGAGGGGAAGACAGACAGAAAACTGTTGGAGGCTTGAAGTGATACATTTCTCTCCCGAGCCAAAAATGTTTCCAAGGTGAATGCACGCCCAGGAGAGCACTGGGATCAGTACTGACCTAAACACAAATCAAGGTTAAATGCAAGTCCTTTGGGCAGGGCATATCTTGGAAGCAATTTCACCCAAGTTCAAACATTGTATTTCTTTAGAAGTCGCATATTGTGACCTTTCACAGCCTGCATGATCCTCACTGGCCCTCTGCCCCTCCTCCAACACTCACGCATTGCACACCAACCCCACTACCCCCAGTCCCCTGCCCAAGCTACTTCACACACAGTGCAGGATCCTGTAACCACTTTGCCCCTCATCCTCTAGACCTCACTTCCTCAGTGTCAACACATTGATGAACTCCCCTTTCCCTCCCTGTTCAGTATCCATCCACTGCCCTATAATGAGCTCTAAAAATATCTTTCAGTGCTGGAGGAGCAAGACCAAAGCAGGATGGACACTTCGGCTCCCACTGGTGTTGAACTTGGAACTGGGAAGGGCATTTTATTTGGGGGGGGTACCCGAACCTTTGCTCTTACCCCATCTCAACTGAATTTTGCTTTGGGCGGGAAGCCTTTGGTCAACTGTCCCATGTGCCACCACTTGAGTCCTTTAAGCAGCCAATTAAAGATGACCAAAGGACCTCATCCAGTTACCACTGAGATTAACCCAGCTACAGCAGGCACCTGCCAACACTGGGGTGTGTCCAACAAGTCATAACGGCTAACCCGGGCTGAGGTGGCAGAGACCTAGTCGAGGGAGCTGTGCCCTGTCTGAAGGCGGGGTTGTGTGGCCAGGTGAGCAGATGAGAGCCAGCTCCTTCCCTTGCATTTGACCCTTTGCCCATTACCCCCGGCTCTAACACCTAATCGATGCACTACTCGCTACATTACGTACCAATGGCCTGGGCACTCTGCAATCCTGGGACCCTCATCAGGAGAAGGAGGTGGGTGTCCTTCCAGTAACAACCACACCTCCTCGGTGGTGCTGCTGAGCACAAGAGCTGCTGCCCTTGATTGGCTGGCACCTCCTACAAAGGGGCACTTCAGCTCCTGAAGCCTGGATTCCAAGGGAGAACTGTCATGGCTTTGTCACTGTTTTCTTTGTATCCTTTAATAGGAAGTGTCATTACTGGCAAGGCCAGCATTTGTTGACCATCCATCACTGCCCTTGTAATTGGCATTTTCTGGGCCATTCTGGAGGGCATTTAAGAGTCACCCATGTTCTGGGAATCATGGGTCATATGTAGGCCAGATCATGTGATAACAACAGAGTCCCTTCCAGCCAGAACTGTGGGCGGCACGGCAGCTCAGTGGTTAGCACTGCTACCTCACAGCTTCAGGGAACCAGGTTTGATTCCAGCCTCAGGTGACTGTCCGTATGGAGTTTTAACATTCTCCCTGTGTCTGCATATGTTTCTGCCAGGTGCACTGGCTTCCTCCCACAGCCTAAAGATGTGCAGTTTCTTTTTCTATTCATTTTGTGGGATGTGGGCGTTGCTGGCTGGCCAGCATTTCTTGCCCATCCCTAGTTGCCCTTCAGAAGGTGGCAGTGAGCTGCCTTCTAGAACCACTGCATTCCTCCTGCTTTGGGTTGACCCACAATGCTATCAGGGAGGGGAGTCCAGGATTTTGACCCAGCGACAGTGAAGGAAGGGCAATATATTTCCAAATCAGGATGGTGAGTGACTTGGAAGGGAACTTGGAGGCGGTGGTGTTCCCATGTATTTGCTGCTCTTGTCCTTCTAGACGGAAGTGGTCGTGGGTTTGGAAGGTGCTGTCTGAGGATCTTTGGTGAATTTCTGAAGTGCATCTTGTAGATACACTGCTGCTACTGAGCGTCAGTGGTGGTGGGAGTGGATGCTTGTGGATGTAGTGCCAATCAAGCGGCTGCTTTGTCCTGGACAGTGTCAAGCTTCTGGAGTGTTGTTGGGGCTGCACTCATCCAGGCAGGTGGGGAGTATTCCATCATATTCCTGACTTGTGCCTTGTAGATGGTGGACAGCTTTGAGGAGTCAGGAGGTGAGCTACTCGCTGCAGTATTCCTAACTTCTGACCTGCTCTTGTAGCCACTCTGTTAATGTGGTCAGTCCAGCTGAGTTTCTGGTCAATGGTAACGCCCAGGATGTTGATAGTGGGGTTTCAGTGATGGTAACACTACTGAATGTCAATGGACAGTGGTTGGATTGTCTTTTATTGGTGATGGTCATAGCCTGGCATTTGTGTGGCACGAATGTAACTTGCCACTTGTCAGCCCAAGCCTGGGTATTGTCCAGATTTTGTTGCATTAGGTGGATTGGCCGTGGGAAATGCAGGGTTACAGAGATAGGGTGGGATCTCTTCAGAAGGTTGTCACAGACTTGAGGTGCCAAATAGCTTCTTTTCACACTTTACAGATTTGTAATATGTGGCTTGGTAAACCTTCCTGAAAAGAGGTCATCTCTCCTCTCGGTAGCCAAGATCCTCGACAACACATGATTCCATGCATTTTGTTTGTACACTGAACAAAGGGAAGACATCTTGATTAAAAATAACCCCAAACATTAAGGGGACCTCACCTCTCAGCATGTTCCTTCTCCATTATCTTGAGTTGAATCCTTGTTAAAAAAACAAATTGAACACAGGGATAGTAGGAACTGCCGATGCTAGAGAATCTGAGATAGCAAGGTGTAGAGTGGGATGAACACATCAGGCCAAGCAGCATCAGAGGAGCAGGAAAGCTGACGTTACGGGACCGGACTCTTCTAAAGAAGAAGCGTCCAGACCCGAAACGTCAGCTTTCCTGCTCCTCTGATGCTGCTTGGCCTGCTGTATTCATCCAGCTCTACACCTTGTTATCTCAAATTGAGCACAGGGGCTGTTTTATGTTTACTAATGAGTAAAGATTTTATTCCTGCAACCTGCATTAATTTGAGTCCACCATCGTCCTAACTTGCACTAACTCCCCCTGTATTTGCTGATTTCTGTTGGTTTCTTGTCCAGCAATGTCACTATTTCAAAATTCTCATCCTTGTGATCAGAACTGTTAATGGCCCCAACCCTCTGTATCTCTGCAATCTCCTACAACATTATAACCATCTAAAAACTCTGCCCGCTCCCGATTCCGGCCTCTTCGGCATTCCTGATCGGCCATTGGTGACTGTGTCTTTACCTGTGCGGATCCCCAGCTCCAGAAATTGCTCCTTAAACATTTCCATCTTGTTTTTCTCCTTTAAGGCACATCTTAAAATTTTTGGCCGAGGTTTTGGTCACTTGTTGTAATGTCCTTTATGTGGTTCAGTGTAAGCCATTGTGTGATAATGTTCCTTTGATGTGTTGCCCTTTTATAGGCACTATCCAAATGGAGGTTGTTGTTGTAAGGAGTTATCCAACAAATGCAGAATTGTTAGTTTGCCTCAGAGCAACCTACCAACCAGCCCCTAGATACTCTAGCAAAGTCCATTCATCTGGCAGCCAACATTCATCACGACATTTAAAAGATTAATTTTAACAGCATTCACTAAAGGCTTATTGTGGCCAGGTCCACGTAATGGTTCCTTACTTTTGCCTCAGTTCTTCGTTATCCCGCAGTGTCGCTTCACCAGCCGACAAGAGCTGCTGCAGAAAGGCTCGAGCTTCCCTCCAGGCTTCACGGCCAAGAGCCATGAAACGGTTAAGGGTTGGCTGCAGGAAAGACACGGACAATGTTTCACAGTCACAGTACAAATGCAAGAATATAGTACAGGTATGGTGGGCAGAGTGGTCTTCTTCTGTGGCAGATCATTCCATGATTCTAACTCAGTATCACGGTTAGCAACTAATTCAATGGAGCTGTCTGATATAGAGAAAAAATCTCACGTTTACAATCATTTGGCAGATTTGGTAGACCTTTAAGCTGTATACTGCTGCATGTGCATCATTGGCAAGTCAGTGTGAGACCAGGTGCTGGATTGCTGGATTTTTAAAAGAGTGTGTGTGTGAGTGAGAGAGAGAGAGAGAGAGAGAGAATATGTGTATGTGTGTGTGTGTGTGTGTGTCTGTCTGTCTGTCTGTGTCTGTTGTTCCCTCAAAGTGAGTGTGACCCTTGATCATAGCAGGGAACTGCACCTGGTGTCTTTTAGTGTGGGGACCCTGCAGCTACCTGCTCTTATAGCCTACCATTGGTGGATCAGGAGGGTTTACAGTGATAATCCACCTGTTAGACTGCCCATGACATACCTCCTGTAGGAATCCTCTCCTGAGGAGGCTCCTGGTCCACTGCAAGTGATACTATCTCCATTTTTTGGAGATTTGATTGGAAGGCTGGCTCATTTGTGGACAGGTTGCCTGCTGGAAAGTAGCAGGCAGCAAACTGAGGCTAATCAATACTAATAATGTTCATGAGATAACAAGGTGTAGAGCTGGATGAACACAGTTCCTACTATCTCTAGTTATGTTCTTTATGGGCCTGTCAAGGCCCTGTTGCTGTACCAATAGGGATCTCAACTCAATAACAGAGGCAGTGCCCGTAGATGCTCGGGGTGAGAATGGAGGCTGGGCTGAATTCACACAAAAGGAGCTACAATGGTCACTGGGCAGTAAAAACACAAAACTGTCCACAGTGCCCAGGTGTAGACCCACGGTGCCCAAAGGAATGTCAGAGAGACACCACAGCTATCCACCACTTAGAGACGCAACTGTCTGTAGGATCATGTCCAGACAGCTGTGGGCTCTCCCTCACAGTCTCACGGGCATTAGTGACAAATTGTATAAATGTGGAGAGGTGTCACAGAGACAGTTCACTTAACAGATTCATGGGATGCAGGGGTTATCTTACGAGGAAAGGATGGACAGAATGAGCCTGTATCCAGTAGAGTTTAGAAGAATGAGAAGCAGTCTCATTGAAAAGTGTAAGACCCTGAGGGGACTCGACAGGGTAGATGCCATGAGGATGTTTAACCTTGATAAAGAGACTAGAGTTAGGTAACACATTTTAAAAATAAGATTAGACGTGGACTCCCTACAGTGTGGAAACAGGTCCCGCGGCCCAACAAGTCCACACTGACTCTCAGAGAACCTACCCAGACCCATCCCCTATAATCCACCTAATCTACACATCCCTGAACATTACGGGCAATTTAGTATGGCCAATCCACCTAGCCTGCACATCTTTGGACTGTGGGAGGAAACCGGAGCACCCAGAGGAAACCCACACAGACATGGGGAGAATGTGAAAACTCCACACAGACAGTTGCCCGAGGGTGGAATTGAACCTGGGTCCCTGGTGCTGTGAGGCAGCAGTGCTAACCACTGAGCCATCTAAGATGTGGCCCATCTAAATGTGAGACTCAGAGAATTGTTTTTCTCTCTCAGAGGATAGTTGGTCTGTAGAGCTTTCTTTGCCACAGACTGGTAGAGGTGGAACCTTTGAATATTTTTAGACTGTTCTAGATTGTTTAAGAGAGTCAAAGGGTATAGGAGATGGACAGGAACGCAGGGGCATTACATCAACCATATCAAATTGAACAGTAGAGCAGTTTCAAGAGGTCAAATTACCTACTTGTGCTATTAATTCAAATGCATGGTTTTTTTTATTCATGTGTGGAACATGGGAGCTACTAACTGGCCAGCATTTATTGACCACCCCTAACTGCTCTTGAACTGACTGGCATGTTAGGCCTTTTCAGAGGACATTTGAGAGTCAACCACATTGCTGTGGGTCTGGACTTACACATAGGCCAGACCAGGTAAGTGTGGCAGATTTCCTTCACTGAAGGCATGAGTGAGTCACATGGGATTTTCCAAGTAGTGGTTATCGATAGATCCTAAATTCCAGAAGTTTTCAAAATTGAATTCAAATTCCACTATCTGCTGTGACAGGATTTGAACCTATTAATACCACTAGGCCATCACCTGCCCAGTGTGTCGATGCCCTAATCAGCAGTTCGCATCTCACTGTACGGTGGGTGGGTCCCACTGATCAGTGAGTGCTGAGGGTCTTCCATTGGCTGACCAGTGCCATTCCCTGATCTCACTCGCCGGGCTTGGCACAGGGCATTGAAAGTTTCACTAGCATGCCCATATCAGGATTGGGATCCTGAAGGAGCACCCACTTCCAGTTCCCACTCGTGATTAAAACATGCAGCCCCCTATCTCACTGCCTGTAATTTTTAAATGACATGCAGAGTCAGGAAAGAGGTTCTGAAATTGTTCATTGCGGAAAAGGGTGAAACACTCATAAGTCCAAGCTGGCACAGCTTGTGTTCATGAGCAGGACCACAACAGCTATAAAAAACAGAAGTTTAAAAAAAAAACCTTCTATCCAGATACCCTGTGTCTTGAAAATTAGCTTTGAAAGAAGATTTCAATTTGAAAGCTTTGACTGTGTGGGTTGCCCTTTAAACAGAGTGACTTTGTGAGCCATTCAATCAGATTCCAATCATGGTCATTAGAGTGACTCTTTCCCCTCTGTATTTTACCCGCACTGATTGTGGAAAATTGAAAGTGAGAGGCTGGGTTACTGATTGACTGTGTTTACTCATCCTTGACTCCAAGCCAACAAGGTACATTTCGAGCTGGCATGATAACCTGAACTTCAGACTCTGCATGTGAGATTCCAAGATCCTTCCTGTCATTACACAGTGTCAGATGTTGGGCCTCAGTCTGCTTTCCAAAACACGTTTGTGAATAACAAGAATCACTACGATACATAAAGAGGAAAGAGCATAGAGAATTGACGGACCACAGTGCTGAGTCACGAGACTGCACAGCAACACAGTGCTGCAATAAACTCCAGCAAAGACAGGGAGGGATGGCACATTCTGATGGAGAGTCCCTGTTGTGTGCATTTTCATCCAAAGCTTTGAAGCATCTTGAGGGTCTTATTAAGTGTGTGTTTAGTTTCATCTGACTGGGTGTGTCTGAAAACTGTAGGTTGATCAAGGATCCAAATATAGTGTGGCATGATACAGCAACAGGTATATCACCGAGCTGATGTAATTTGATACCCCTGAATAGGTGGAATTTATTTAAAGCATTTGGAAATGTTTGATGTTGACCAACTAACTCACTGTATTGCTAATAAATCCAAACTGGAGGGATGTGGTCAAAGCTCCTTACTTATTTCCTACCAATCTACTCTAATGTTAATTTGAATTAAATGATAATTTACTGAAACTCTCCATTAGTCCGCATACTAGGTAATAATCTAAATCAATATGTGCGCTCTTCTAAGATGTTAGCCTGGCTCAGTGTTAGCATTTTTATCTCTCAGAATTTTCAGCTCAAGACTCTTCCTAGAGAACTGAACACAAATTCCAGGTGATGGAGTTATCTGTCAGGTGGGATATTGGACTGAGGCTCAGTCTGCCCCCTCCCTGCTGAGTGAGTCTACAGCACAATTTAAAGATCCCCCGCAATCCTGACCAATATTTAACCCTCAATATCTAAAGGGGATTGGGCTGGTCAGAATCCCATTGCTGCTCGCTGTTCTGCATACTTATATTGACTACACCTTGGAAAAACATTTCAGTGGCAGTAAAGGACATTGGGGTGTCCTGTGTTTGTAAACGGCACTATAAAAATGTAAGTTATTTCTTTCTGTGAAGAACAGCTTGGTAATTACCCGGGCTTTACATGGGCTCGAAGGGACTAGAAATTTACTTCACAGAAGACTAGCCACTTATTCCAGCATATTCTTACCTGGTCGAAGACATGTTGATGTTTAGAGAGAGCTGAGCCAGTGAAGAGATGTTTGATGACACTGAGGTCTAAGATCTGGTCTCCAATGGCAACACCGATTCTATGGGTTGGCTGAAAGGCACAAAAGGAAAGCAGAGATAATTAAAATATCTTTTCTACTATTCTCAATTGTACAAATGTCTGCGGCTGAACATTTCACATGGCCACATAGAGGCCGGACAGCCATTCAAGAGGGACCCCATCCACAGTCTGCGCTGAGCTGGTCAGTAGCAACATACATAGCCTACAATAAATTAGAAATAAACAGAGAATGGAACTCAGAAACTTCTGCTCACTGTCCAATAATCCTGCTCATTAAGTACCATCTTGAGCCACTTCACACAGCTCTTCCAAACTCTTGATGTTGCACGAAGTATCAGTGTCTATCTGATACTTCATGTTCACTTAATATTCTTCTTCTGCAGTCATCATTCTAACAGTCACAAACCATAAGTACCTTTAGACCTGACATCACCAACCTGCCGAAAGATGTATCAGAATCATTGTCTGACATCTCTCTAGCATGTGTCTCTCCCTCTAAGCTTCCTTTGCTTCTTTCCAACTAAACACATACAGTTTCTTGCAGTTAGAGCACTGCTTCCATACACTGGAAATACTTTCTTTGCGTTATGTGATGTCTGCCCACAACATTTACATCCTGCCTCTGGTTTTAATCTTTCTGCATGCTTTTCTGCAAATATTTGTTTCTTTTTCCTGATTAATTGTTCTTATACAGCCTAGAAAGTCTCTTAGTTTAAGACAATATCTGCCCTGTTCTCCCAATGAATACACTCGAGTTGATGACTGACAACTTCAGAGATTCTGCACGTGTTGAAATAAACATGTCTACATCTTCTACCTTTGAACTTTTTGGTCCTTTCCTTAGTTATCCTTTCATTGTTTATGGATTTATGAATCTTTTTAATTTGCTTGCCAATATCTTTTCATGCATACTCTTTGCTTTCCTAATGTGATTGCAAATTTTACTGTGCGTGTTTGTACTGCTCTAGGTTTTCTACAGTATTGGGACAAGCTTCCCTTTTGTGTGCCTTGTCCTGTTCTACACGCTCTTTAACATCTGGGGCTAAAGAGTTGGGATAACTGCCCTTATTCTTTCTGTGATCACACTTGTTTTGAGCACTCTCTTTCTCCTTCTTGAATACTTCCCACTGCTCACTGATTTCATTATTCATAATATGGAGGTGCTGGTGTTGGACTGGGGTGGACAAGGTCAGAAAACATACAGCACCAGGTTATAGTCCAACAGGGTTTATTTGAAAACACAAGCTTTCGGAGCCTCGGTCCTTCTTCTGGTATTAGTGAGATGGTATCAGATGCAGAATTTACACATAAAAGATCAAAGGGTCACACCACTGACGAGGATGTGTTAAACAAACCGAAGATGCTGTTAAATCTTTAATCAGTTAGAAGGTTTGAATTGATTATTATGTACATCTAAATGCCTGAATTCATTTCAAGTCACTGACTTGAGAGAATTAAAGGTTTCATCAGTGCAAAGAAGAGGTGACATTTTAGGTCAGACAATGCATGTTAGGTATGAGGCCTTGTTTAGAATCTGTTTGTGTTTTGGTTTGGAGTCAGACTGGTTGTATTTCCAAAGTAGGAAATTATGAAATACCACATTGACTGACTGTCTATAAATTGTATGCTTTTTAAACAAAATAGAATGTATCTGCAAATACAAATTCACCCCATAGATGTACATGTGTGTGTGCATATGTATGTGTTTGAGGGAAAGAGCGAGAGGGAGAGACAGAATTCGTTATTTATAGATCTCCAATAAGAGATGATCTAACCACTGCCTCTGACATTCAGTGTTACTGCCACTGAATCCCACACTATCTACATCCTGGAGTTTACCATTGACCAGAAACTCAACTGTACTCACTACACAAACACAGTGGCTACTAGAGCAGGACAGAGGCTGGGAATAGCAAGAACTGCAGATGCTGGAGTCAGAGACAACACAGTGTGGGGCTGGAGGAACACAGCTGGCCAGGCACCATCAGAGGAGCAAGGAAGTTGGTGTTTCAGGTCAAGACCCTTCCAAACCCATATCCACTTCCAAGGAAAAGAACATAGATACATGGAAACACTACCACCTGCAAGTTCCCCTCCAAGCCACTCGCCATCCTGACTTGGAATGTTTTTTTCTTCTTCTTTCTTCATTTATGGGATGAGGGCATCGCTGGCTAGGCTGCATTTATTGCTCAGCCCTAATTGCCCAGAGGGCAGTTAAGAGTCAACCACATTGATGTGGGTCTGGAGTCGTATGTAGGCCAGACCAGGTGAGGATGGCAGTTTCCTTCCCTAGCGAACCAGGTGGTTTTTTTCCAACAATTGGCAATGGATTCATGGTCATCATTGGAGTCTTAATTCCAGATGATACTTATTGAATTCAATTCCACCATCTGCTGTTGCGGGATTCGAACCCAGGTCCCCAGAATGTTGTCTGGGTCTCTGGATTAACAGTCCAGCGAGAATACCATTAGGCCTTTGCCTCCCCTTAATATATATTGCCATATATATGGCGCAATATATTGCCATTCCTTCAAATGTTGCTGGGTCAAAATTCTGGAATTCCCTCCCTAAGGGCATTGTGGGTCTACCTACAGCATGTGGACTGAAGTGGTTCAAGAAGGCAGCTCATCACCACCTTCTCAAGGGCAGCCAGGGACGGGTTATAAACGCTTACCAGCCAAGGGTGCCCACGTCCCAATAGTAAACAATTTTTTTTTAAATTACCTTCAACACTTACCGCTGTTTCCAGGCTACTTTTGTCAATCACATCTCAGTTTAGTAACATTGTTTTTGGTCTACTGTGCACTTTTCTGTAACTATGCCAAACTATCTGAATTATGATAGTAACCATCATTATATTCCTCTACTAATATCTCTTCTATCTACCCAGCTTCATATCCTTAAACTAAATCCTTTTCTTGTTGCCCTTGCTACCTTCTGACATATTTTCCTGACCGCATGCATTCTGGTATTCTGCATTCTCTACACCAACTACACTGAATTTATCCAGGTTAATATTCAGGTGGAATATTAGCCCCACCGTTACTGTCCAATTGTGTCATCACTTCTCAGCAATTTGCCTACACAGTTGCTTATCTCTCTCCCTCTAACCGTTTGGTGGTCTGCTGAAGACTCTTGGCAGTGTGATTTCCCTCTTTTTTTTATTCCTTCGTTCAACTTGTGTGAACACACTTAATCTTATTTCTGGCATCTCCACTGTCATTCCAGCCAATGATTGTTTCTTTAGCCAATGTTCTGAGACCGCCACCCCCTTCGTTTTTACAGCTTCTTTCTCCTGTCTAAAAGCAAGAACTGGCAAATGCAGAGCTGCCCTTTCTGGCTTTGCTTAAGTCACATTTCACATAAAAGTTGTAAATTATTAACATATTTTCAGCAGTACCCTCTACTTCAAATAATTTTAAAGACCTTGTTGACTTTTCTGACAATGATTGGTGATGAAGTTTGTCTCCTGATAGCAATCCAAGGACATCATAACTCCGTCGGCAGAGGTCTCTGACCCAGGGCCTGTGAAGATCAGTGCACTGTTGGGAGGAACTAGTTTTACTGTTTCATGACACTGTTTGACTATGACCCTTGGCTTAACCTACAAATGGATACTTTTGATCCATGCAGTTGTATCTTTCTTTAAATAATTGTGAATTTCTTTAAACACTCCCTTTTGACCAGGTTGCTAAACTGTTTTTCAGATGTTTCTGATGTTGATTATGGTTTATTTACAATCTTGTGAAATCTCTGGCCAATTGCTATTGCATTTTGAACATCAGGTCCCTACAGTGGACCCTGTTTTGCAGCTTCTTGAAAACAAACTCTGAGACGTCTCTTCACTGGTTGTTACTATAAACATGGTAATGATAATCTGCAGTTATGTAGCTTTCACCAGAGTGCATATTCAACCTCTCCAGTCACCTAGCCTTACCCTTGCTCAACCTCTGTGTCACTTTCAAAGGAGGTCTATTGTACCATTGTGACACTGGCTGTGAATCCATAAACCAGAGGCTCTAGGCTGGACAAGCTTTGCAGTATTCCCTCTCCTAGGTTTGCACCTCTAGCACGGCACCGAGAGCACCGTCGGTCGGGTCCCTTTTTGGGTCAAAAGTTAAACCAATTACTTGTCCTCTCGAGTGAACACCCAAGATTCCATAGGACCAGTTCAATTAAGTTTTCCTTGATTTTCTGGTCAATATTTGTCCTGACATCAATATCACTATAAACATTATGATCATTTATCTTTTGATGTGTCTGGGGAATTGTTCTGACCGATACAATGGGACATTACAACACTGAGTACCTTTCGGGAATATTTCACTCTGAACAGTGCTGATACTGTGAAAGGCGCTATCTAAGTTCATCCCTGCTGCTCAACGTTTGATTGGCACAAGTGAACACAGGGAACCGTGCGCTATGGTAGACACTTCTTCAATCGCGTTCCCAAGCTAAATAGACTGATTGGAAAGTGACAGAAACACCGGGGAGCTTTCCAGGCACCGAGAAATTTCCTTTTGTCCTGAAGTGGGGGTTTTCACGGCTCAGTTTCACGGGGAAAAGAGTTAAGGGTCTAGGCCCGAAACGTCAAGCTTTCTTGCTCCTATGATGCTGCTTGGCCTGCTGTGTTCATCCAGCCCCACACCTTGTTATCTCTAATATTGTAAAGCAGTTGTTTCTCGCTGCACTAGGTGTGGTGAAATGGCCTACAGTGGTTCACAGCCCAGACATCAAAACTACAGCAAACTGACTGCAATATAAATTCACCCCTAAAGTGCGATTATTCCAATATTATTTAAATATAGAATGGGTTAAAAATAGAATTTCGTGATGCTGGAAATATGAAACGTAAAGAAGTTTTGGGAAGCTAGCAGAATCTGTAACAGAGTTACAACGTTTCGAATGCGACACTGGAACTGCCGAGTTTCCCCAACGTTTTAAAGTTTTCATGCTTTGCGTCCGTTTCAGACACGTTGCCCAAACTGAAACTAACACCGCTCCTTATAAAACACCTTCCCGAGCCGCCGTCCCCCGCCCCCACATGGTGTGAAATATTTTCGAGTCACTTACGTTATCCGGAGTGGAAAACACACCGAACGGAAGATTGTGGATTGGGAAATCCGACTCTTCTTCCACTTTCAGGAAGGACATGTTTCTGAAGGGACAAACTGACAGACTGAGTGGGAAGGCACTTCCTTTATAGAGATAACAAGGTGTAGAGCTGGATGAACACAGCACTACCTTTTCAATGTTTAACAAAGAGCTGAATCAATACGAAAGTCAATTGTAGCTGCACGGCCCGTCACGTCGTATCTTGTCAGTCCGGTTGACAAGATACAAACAAAAAGTCTGGAGCTAGAGGAACACAGCAGGCCAGGCAGAATCAGAGGAGGAAAGCTGATGGAGCTTGTCATCTCAGACTCCAGCATCGGCAATTCCTACTATCTATCAGCATTGGAATACTCCGCGATTCTGTAAACACGAAATTCTATTTTTAACCCATTCTATATTTAAATAATATTAGAATAATCGCACTTTAGAGGTGAATTTATATTGCAGTCAGTCACACATCTGACTGTGTTGTTACCATTCTGCTGCCGATGTCTTAGACACATCGTGCCCTTCTATCAAAAGTGTAATTCCATGAGCTCTTGCAAACACCAGCTGATGAAGTCTTATGTCACATGGCAGAGTCACTCATGGTAAACTGCTAAATCCAAGTTGTCATTTAAGGGTTTTTGGACAGAGGTGCACTTGTTCCTTAGGTTGGTCAGCCTTTCTCAGAGGAGTCTCAAAAGGTACTGCATCAAAAAGGTAACAAAACAAAAGGTTACTGGAAAAGCTCAGCAGTTCTGGCAACATCTGTGAAGAGAAATCAGAGCCACTGTTTCAATTCTGACTCTTCTTCACAGATGCTACCAGACTTGCTGAGCTTTTCCAGCAACTTCTGTTTGTGTTTTTGATTTACAATGGCCACAGTTCTTTCGGTTTTTATTGGTAAAGGAAAGCCAACAAGGATACCAAACAATGCAATCACGTTACAGAATAAGATCTGCTTTATTTTACTCAGGGGATATAGGAATCACTTAAATGGAAGCGTTTGTTACCAATTCCTAATTTCCCCGAGAGATCTGGAACTGCTACAGTGAACGTGGCGTAGATGTGCTCACAGTCCTAGTCTGCAATAAATTCCAGCATCTTGACTCAGACAGTAAAATATATTTCCACATCATGGATGCAGTGCAGGAACTGGTTTAGCTGTTCTGGCCGCCATAGTCATTAACGCACTTGGTATATGACTTGGAGAATTTACAGCTAATTGTGGTTCAATGTAGATGCTGCCCTTGTTCAAGGCAACAGTTGTCTGGCACTTGGAAGGTGCTAAGGAGCATTGGCAATTTATCACAGCGCATCTTGTATGTAGACGGTATACGATATACGATCACGTTTCATCTAATTTCCTTCACCATGCACAGCAGTTTGCTTCTTTGGTGGTTGGTAGGGTGCCATCCAAATGAGGCGCTTTGACTAAGATGATGGTTGAGCTTTTTGACCATTACTAGACCACAATCATCCTGCGAAGTGGAGAGCACTCTCTCACCTTCTTGACTTGTGCTCATGAATAGGAAACAGGCTGTAGGAAGACAGGAGTTCCTTGCTACAGGATAATTAGCATTTTACCTGACCATACAGCCATATTATTTATACAGCTGATCCAGCTTTTGGTCAATAATAACAGCAAGGTGGGAGTTTCAGTGATGAAAATGCAACTGAATGTAAGGAAGATAGGATTACATTTTCAATGGAAGAGGGGCAGTGCTAGCAAAGGCCACTTATCAGCCCAAGTCTGCCTGTTAGCCAAGTCTTATTGAATATGAAAACAGACCATTCAGCCTCTCGAATCTGTCCCGATTTTCAATTAGATCATGAACGATCTGTATCTTACCTACCAGAGCTGACCGATATCTACTGAACACAGCAGGCCAAGCAGCATCATAGGAGCAAGAAAGCTTGATGTTTCGG
>JAHRHZ010000048.1:2715722-2740080 GCA_024137785.1 Ginglymostoma cirratum | reverse complement strand
CCAGACCTGCTGAGCTTTTCCAGCAACTTTATTTTTGTTCCTGATTTACAGCATCCGCAGTTCTTTGGTTTTTAAACTTTGTTTTTGTTCCTATTTTAAAAGGTCATTGGCAACTCTATCCTACTTACACTTTAAAGCAAATCACAAAATTGCACCTGGCAATTTGTGATTTTTATTCATACATTTCCAATAAAAATCATGGCAGGTAATGGACATTTATGTTACGTATAATGCAGTATAGCTGGAGAATATAACCGAACAGCTTGCTAGGATATTTCAAAGCCAGACATATTGCTGTGGGCCAAACTGGATTAGTAAACTTTTTTATTTAAATAATCCAGGTTTTCATAATTATTAAATTCATCCACCTGCTCCAGTAAAATTTTAATTCCTACTTCTAGAGCACTTGATCGGGCTATTGAATAACTATTCCAGTAACATTACAACACTATTATTATGGATGGTAACAAAGCATTTATACTGGTATCAGTCCATTATGTCCATGCCATGCTGAAAAATTCAACCTACAACTGGAGTTCATAGTGCCTTGAACATAAAGCACCAAGACACTTCACAGGAACGTTGCATATGACATGGTAACAGGACTTGCAGCAAATTAAGATATGGGTAGAGATTTGCCTTTTTTCAAGTTTACAGTTCTTTCCTGGCAGCCAGACAGTTCTTCGAAGTCAAGTCCTGCACTTTGCATCTATGCTTGTCATAAAAACAACCAAATCTGTGGAATTGTCTTGTACAATAGCAAGTGCTGAACAAAGTAATAATTGGGGATCCAAACACTCATACTTTTGCTGCCCTTCTCAGACAGTGATATTATATAATTTATACTTTGGAAGCATAGGCTGCAAATGGTGTGAAGTCAATTGAGAAACTAAACAGTGAAGAAAGCTCTGCATTTATTTAGCATCTTTCAAAAAGATACCCCAAAGCACTTTACAAGTAAATACATTTGAAATGCAGTCACTGTAATGGTAGGCACTGCAGCAGCCAATTTATGCACAAGATGTAAAACAGCAACTAAGTCTGTTTGGAAACATAATATCTAAACCAAATAATGCTGGTTGAGGGTACGTTTGACAGGTCAGAGATAAGATGTACTCTGCTTTTAAAATCTCTACATCTACGTGCTATGAAAAGAAAAAGTGGTTTGAATTTCCTTACAGTAAAATAGCAAATTTCACAAGTCTTCTTAGGAAAATCTGCATGTTTTTGGTAGAAGTGAAGTGACACACTACAAAACTTTTTACTCCCAAGTCCCAACTGAATTTGGATACTGGAGACCATGTGGGATAGAATGCATTACTGTCAATTTCAATGTCAGTAAATCCACCATACCAGACCAAAAGGAAGACTAAAACTAAAGTCAAATTTATTTACAAGTATTATACAGAAGCAAAAAGGCACAGCAAGAAACCAGTACAATATTTGTCTTACGCAAAAATGCTTGCAAAGCCCAAATTCCTTGTTTGTTTCAGTAGCTTTCAGAGTATCTGTTATTGGAAATTGACAATCATTCACCAACTCAGCTCAAGACAATGTTCAACTTAATTGATTTTTCTCATTGATCCACTGATATCAACCATTAGCAAGTTCTTGTAAACAGCATGTCAACAGTCAATCTCAACCAATCCCAAACTGGATGTTCAACTTACTTTTAATACTCTTAATTTTCTTTAAAAATGCTAATGGAAGAGATATTGAGGAAATTGTGTCAGTGAATTTTATACTTTGCCAGGAATTGAAAAAATTCCTTAACTGAAATGTCAACTCCAAATATTGGCAGATACTTAATGCCCTTTGAAACGAGCAAAACTTTGATTAGCTGCTAAAACCTAGCTTCTGTACAGTACTCTAAGCAGCTGGACTCTGGTCTGCAATTTCAAATTTAGTAGGAAGACTGTGACCTTAATAGTAATTTCTAAAATACATTAACCTTGGCTATCTACAATCATACAAAAATATAATACAGAAATCATAGTCACATTTTTGGAAAGTGAAATTTTACAAAATACATAATCACATGCTTGCCTTCTAGTTGAAACTGACTGCAGAGTGATCAGATACATTCGATTAAGTATGAAAGATAGTTATGTAGACAAAGAAAGACTTAAGATATTCCGATTGAATGATATCAAAGTGAGACAAAACATGTTAATTCCCATGAAATGTACTTGTTATGTGGAAGCACCATTTAGTAGGTCAGAAAAATAAATCTAAAACAAAAAAATATAATTTGAGAAATTGTTTGCTGTTGGGTTATGCTATTACTTTGGAAACATTATGTTAATATCAGCCACACGTCAATGACATTAGCACAAGTTTGACATAATGCTTCAGTGTCACATCAAATGTGATGTGCTTGGATAAGGGGGTCCTGTCAGACTGGAATGCCAACCAAAACAGAGCCAATTTCAAGGAAGTTTTGAGAAACTGAACTCAGAGTGCATTTAAATTTGCTGCCAGTAAAGCAAACATGCAGACACAATGCTTTCACAGCCGGATTTGTAGTCATGTATTATAAATAAATGGCTAGAGATTATAAATCACAATGCTGATTTACTGATTTGAGACTCGATTCCCTATGCTGAAGTAAAATGTTAGAATAATCTAATAATTTGATACTTTTCCAGAAAATAGCAAAAACCTTGTTGGCATTGTGTTGTTTCACAGGCTACTATCATGATACAATACACCTGTACTTCAATAAGTATTTGGTTCTAAAGATTTTGCTTCTGGATGGCATTGGCAGAATTGCTATTTGTCCCCATCTCATTCAACATTATTTCTGGAGATGCTAGAATCGGAAGTATTGAGTTTAAGGAGGAACGGAAAATTGAGCTGAGGTTCCTGCTCATTACTCCAGCTGCAGAATGCACACAGATGCGGCAAACAAGAATGGGCTCAGCTGTTATATAATGAATAACTCACTATATCTAAAGCTCCAGGGTTATAGACAGACAGCCGTTGCTGACTACAGGATCATGTTTAAACAGTACTCAGCATTCCTAGAATTGTGTCAGTGGGAAAATGTAAAAAAAAAAGCACCTGCTGGTTTCAACTTGCTATTTAAATAGTTTTACTTTGAATCACTGTTGCAGCTTCAAATCAACACAATCGCCTGAAATAAAAACTCCCACCATCATTACTTCTTTCCAACATTGCACATGTTTAGTTCATATTTTTATTCAGATCCCTGGAAATGAATGTGGCATAGCCAAGTGCTCCAGTGCTCAAAGTCAAGATTTCCAGGAGGAACGTCATGAGGCTCTATTTTTGCCCATAATTGTTTGAATCAACAAGCCATAAAATGCACTGTAAATAATTAAGGAGTTAAACCATAGTGCTTAAACCAAATCCATCTTATAAGCACCAAACCAAAAAAAAAAAAATTGGAAAAGATTATTGTTCGAGTAACTAACATTTACACTTTAAAATACAATCCTCTTTAAATATGTATCCACATGAAATACATTTCATTGCTGGTTCAGTAGCATTATGTACTGGTCCACATTTGCAAAGCTTAGTTACACAAGTCAAGAAACTATATATATGGTTTCTACACTGGAAACAATCTGTAGGGTTTAATAACCAATGAACTTACTCAAAAATAATTAGAAACATCATCAAAATGGAGGATGGCAGGGTGCAAGAGGAGAATACTTTGACCAAAGTTCCATATACATAGATTGCTGAGAAGGGATATGTTGTTGAAGCTGGTGTCTCATCAGGACAATTGCAAGAATGTCAAATAATCACACCAATTCATACTGCAGGAGAAAAGTGTGTTGATTGACTGACAAGTTGATTCTGATTGCTTTCTCAGCCAATGATTGTGTCTCCAAGCTCCCAGGTAATTTAAAACTGGGCAAGGCTTGTGTGTGTGTATATACACATACACATATATATACACACACACACACACACACATATCACTTATGCCTGCTATAAGTAATATACATTATGCATCAGGTTCATTTGTCTGCAGGGAAAAGGAATATGCTTTTGGATTATACATGAGCTTGGGAAACCTACAGTTTCTCCATGGCAATGTCATGACCAGAAATGACTTGCCAACTAATCAACATCCTTTTTACCTGGAGTACAAGTTGACATTCATGTATGTGTCCTGATGAGTGCAAAACGAAAAGCTTTGACAATATGTCCCTCCTTTCAGCAATATTTAAAATTCTGTATTACAATAGTCTTATATTTATATCAAAGGCACAGATAGGAGCTCTCTACTAAAGATTTTTTTTTGTTTCTCCAAACAATCAGTAGTTTTCCTTTATAACTTTATTTAAATCAAGATTAAGACAGTGAATAAACTAACATAAATACAGCACGATTACCAACTTGTGTTTGATTTATGCTTAGGGTTAAGCCTTACTGTATTTTCTGATCAAACTTGTAGTGAGCATTGATGCACATATTCAGGACACAATTCATAAACCATATATATTTATGTACATAAATTATTAATGAGATGGCGCAGCAAACAAGCTATGATGCTAACACATGGGGCCTTTTCATGAATGGAACAAAGCAATGATTAGAGTACAGTTACTGATAGGCCCATTTGTGACACTGCCTTGTGAGAGATCGTGCTACTGAGAAAGGCCACATACACAAAGGAAGAAAAGGCAAATTTGAAACATGCAAGCTTAATATGAAAAACTGCTGCCCTTGAACACCTACTTTTAAAAAAAATGAGCTCAACAATTAACTAAGATTAAAATGGCTGCAAATGGACTTGCTCTTAAATAAGCAGTAATTTTTCAAACACAATATTTAAAGAAAAAAAGAACTTTTCAGTCTGTTCTCAAATTCTATTGTTCGTGGCATGCATGATTTAAAGTTCTATGCAAGTACAATGCTTCAAACTCCCAGAATGAACTACAAAGCTCAGCTTATCCTCTCCGCTGTTTAATTAGGTTCACGTGGTTTAAAAGAAAAAATTTAATGTAAGTAGCAGTTCAAATTTTCTGGATCTTCTCTCCAACTACAACAGGATTTTCTTTCCTTATTTTTTCAGCAGCGTCAGCTTTGTAATCATAAGGACAACTGTGCTTATCAGAATAACGATGTAATCCACAGAACAAATTTCCACATCTGCAATCAAATCCTGGAAACAAGAACAGAGTTAGAACATGCATCCACTATAAATTTAGGAGTTGGAAGAGCAAATATTTACAGGTGACTCACTGTTATTTCACTGATACTGTAAGAAGATTATATTGAGTTTGTAGCACCTCTCTCCCTCCCTACATTTCATTCAAGTTTCTTACTAAATATTTAACAATGTATACAGTATTTATGCAATGTCCTGGGACATGCTAAGTGCTCCATGAGAATTAAGAAATAGGTGTTTTGGGTGCCTTGGTCCTGCTCTGCTATTCAACAAGATCATGGCTGATTTGGTTGTGGCCTTAATTCCACTTTCATTCAGCACCTCCCTGGCCCCCAATAACCTTTCACTCCTTTGTCAAACATCCACCTAACTCAGCACTGAATATACTCAATGCTCTAGTCTCCATTGCTCTCTCAAAAAGAGAATCCAACGAATAACTAAAATTCTTCCCAAGCTCCATGTGAGATGGAGTATTTCTTATTTTAAACTGTGTCTCCTAGTCCTAAATACCTCCAGGAGAGGAAGCATACTCCTAGAATCTATTAAGTCAAGCCCTTTCAGTGTATTATTCTTTGCAGTCAGACAGCACCCTTTTCTGTAAACTCTAAGTAAAAGTCCAACTTGTTCAACACTTTATAGGCAAATCCTTCACATCAGGAACCAGTCGACTAAATGTGCTCTGAACTGCTTCCAATGCCAAAATATCCCTCTTTAACCAAGATGTACTGTGGTCACTTGGTCTCAATGCCCTATACCGCCATAACATGACTTTTCTACTTTTATAGTCTATCTTCTTTACAATAAAGACAGCATTCATTTGCCTTCCCAATTATTGCATTTGCATGCTGGCACTTTGATTCTCGTACAAGGATACTCAGATATACTGCTGAGTTCTGCAATCTCTCGCCATTTAAATGGGCTTTTTCTTTTTCTATTCTTCCCAACAAATGTACAGCCTCACATTTTCCCATCTTATGTCCCATTTAACCCATCGATATCCTTTTGCTAACTCATGTCTTCAAAACAATAGTTTCCAACCTATCTTTATATCATCAGCAAATTTAGCAACGACACATTCAGCTCCTTCATCTAAGTCACTCCTATCACTTTATGGTCTCTTTGTATCCTCCTCGCAACTTACTTCCCTATTTACTTATGTACCTTCAGAGATCTGACTGCATGATAGTCTGTTCATCCAAGGCATTTTTATATAGACCCTAGTTAGAGGAGGCCTTAGTAATGGTCCCTCTAACACTACAATAGTTAAAGTCTGCCAACTTGAAAATGGCCCATTTACCTTGACTATTTCCTATTAGCCAGACCTCAATACATGCTAATAGATCAGCCAAAACAACATATACATTTACATTATGTAGTAACTCTTCATGATACCAAATGAACACGACATCTACGACTCCATTTTAAAAGCCCAGCTTGATGTATCCTCAGAACTCCAATAGGTCTGTCAAGCATAAGTTACTATGCTCCAAAACTACACTGACACTGCCTGACCAAAATGTCTTTGCTATGACCTCTTAAATAAGGTACTCTAGTATCTCCCAGTGACAGATATCATGTTGTCCTGCCTATAGTTATACAACACAAACAGACTTTTCGGCCCAACTCATCCATGCCAACCAGGTTTCCTAAACTGAACTGGCTTCATCTGCCTGCATTTGGCCCATATCCCGCTAAATCTTTCCTATCCATGTACTTGTACAAATATATTTTAAAGTGTTGCAATTTTATTCACCTCTACCACTTCTTCTGGCATTTCATTCCATATACATGCACTGAGAGAAATTTGCCCTTCAGGACCCTTGTACATCTTTCCCCTCTCATCTTAAACATATGCCCTCTAGTTTGGTTGGGGGGGGGGGGGGAACTAAAAAAAGACCTTGGCGATTCATCTTAAAAGAGGTTTATAAAATCATGAGCGAAGGTCACCCCCAACCCTCCAGCCTCCTATGCTTCAGGGAAGAAATTCCCAGCCTATCCAGCTTCTCCTTATAACGCAAACCTCAGCAACATCCTTGTAAATCTTTTTTGCACCCTTTTCAGTTTAATAACATTGTTCCTCTATCAAGACAACCAGAATTGTATGCAGTACTCCAAAAGGTGATCTTACCAACATTTCGTACAACCATAACGTGCAGTCCCAACTCCTGTACTCAATGCTCTGACCAATGAAGGCAAGTGGGCCAAATGCCTCCTTTTCCACCCTGTCTACCTGTGACACTACTTTCAAGGAACTATGTGTAGTGATGAGAACAAGGTCAGCCAGGTGGATCTCACAGAATGAGTTCCCTGATTGAACCAGGTTAACAGCCACAATTATGGAATTCTGGATGACAGATATAAACAGGAGTGTCACAGGTTCTGTTCACTCGAGGATCAATAGCCTAATCCTGCTTTCTCCCCATAACTTTTAATCCCATTTGCCCCAAATGTTATATCTAGCTGCCTCTTGAATACATTCAATGTTCTGGCATCAGTTACTTCCTGTGGTGGTGAATTCCACAAGCTCACCACTTTGGGTGAAGAAATGTCTCCTTATCTCTATCCTAAATGGTCTACCCTAAATGCTCAGACTGGTGACCCCTGGTTCTGGACACACCCACCATCAGGAACATCCTTCCTGCATCTACCCTGACTAGTCCTGTTAGAATTTTATAAGTCTGAGAGTCTCCCATAATTCGGCTGAACTCCAGTGAAAACAATTCTAACCTAGTCAATCTCTCCTCATATGTCAGTCCTGCCATCCTGGAATCAGCCTTCGCTGCACTCCCTGAAGAGCAAGAGCAAGAGCAAGAGCAAGAGCATCCTTCCTCAGAAAAGGAGACCAAAACTGGACACAATATTCCAGATAACAAGGCGTGGAGCTGGATGAACACAGCAGGCCAAGCAGCATCACAGGAGCAGGAAAACTTGACATTTCGGGCCTAGACCCTTCATCAGAAATGGGGGAGGGGGAAGAGGGTTCTGAAATAAATAGGGAGAGAAAGTGTTCATCCAGCCCCACGCCTTGTTATCTCAGATTCTCCAGCATCTGCAGTACCTTTTATCTCTGATACAATATTCCAGGTGTGGCCTCACCAATCAAATCCTTGGATTGGATACTCTCTAATTTCCTTTGTAAGCTATGGATTGGCCCTCTTGCCTATTTTGCTTTTGTGCCAGACAAGAATAAAATAGTTCTGGTAGTTCCCCTATGCATTCCTTGAATGTTTGTCACTGCCTATCCATTGTCATCCCTTTAAGTAACTCTCCCCAATCAAGGCCAACTTTTGCCTCATATCTTCATAGTTTTCTCTATTAGAATTCAGCACCCTAGTCAAATACCTCACTCTCTACCTTGATAAAAAAAAAATTCTATAATGTTATGGTCTCTCATCCCCATGGGATCTCGCACAGCTAGATTGCCAATGATTCCTTTCTCATTACACAGCACCCAGTATAAGATGGCCTGTTCCCTAGTTGGTTTCTCAACATATTAGTCAAGAAAACAATCCTGTATACACTCCAGGAATTCCTCTACAGCACTGTGGCTAATTTGATTTGCCCAATCTATGTGCAGATTAAAAATCACCCATGATCACCAATATACCCTTACCATGTGCTTTCTAATTTCCTGTTTAATACCATTCCCAACATCACCACTGCAGTTTGGGATCTATATATGACACCCAGTAACGTTTATTGCCCCTTGGCAGACTCCACATTGTCAAAGCTAGTATCTTTTTTCACTATTATGAGAATTTCCTCTTTAACCAACAAAGCCGCTCCGCCATCTTTTCCTTTTTGCCTGTCCTTCCTAACTACTGAATACCCTGGGACATTCAGTTCTCATCCCTGGTCACCATGCAGCCATGTCTCTATAAATCCCAATTATATTGTACCCATTTAAATCTATCTGCGTGATTAATTCATCCACCTTATTGCAGATGGCCCACGCATTAAGGCACAAAGCCTTTAAGCTTGTCTTTTAACATTTTTGTCTCGCTCTTATTTTTCTCAATAGCCCTGTTTGAATTTTGTCCTTGGTTTCTCTGCCTATCACTTTTCTTATTCCATTTTCTAGCTTTTGTTTTTGTCCTCACTCCCTCTGACTCCTTACATAGGTTCCCATCCCCCTGGCATATTAGTTTAAACCGTCCCCAAATGCTCTAGCGATCATTCTGCCGAGGACATCAGCCCCAATCCTGCCGAGGTATAACCCGTCCAATTTGTTCAGGTCCCACCTCCCCAGGAATCTGAAACCCTCCTCATGACACCATCTCTTCAGTCATGTATTCATCTGATAAATCCTACTGACTAGCATGTGGCACCAGTAGTAATCCTGAGATCACTACCTTTGAGGACCAACTTCTTGGCTTTCTTCCTAACTCCCTGTATTCTGCTTTCAGGATCTCATCTTTTTGTTTTACCTATGTCGTTTGTACCGATGTATACCACGACCACTGGCTGTTCACACTCCCCCCTCCAGAATGTCCTGCACCAACTCAGACGTCTTTGACCTTAGCACCAGGCAGGCAACATACCATCCTGGAGTCTCGTTTGCAGCCACAGAAACACCGGTCTATTCCCCTTACAATCAAGTCCCCTATAGCTATTGTCCTGGCACACCTTTTACCCTTCCCCTCTACAGCAGAGTCAACCATGGCACAATGAGTTTGACGACTGCTTTCCCCGAGAGGTCATTCCCCTCAACAGTATCCAAAACGGTATATCTGTTTTGCAGTGAAATGACCACAGGAGATTCCTGAACTACTTGTCTATCTCTCATTTTGTCTGGTGGTCACCTTCTTCACTGTCCACTAAACCACCAATTTTGGTGTCATTTGCAAACTTACTAACCATACCTCCTATATTCTCGTCTAATTGTTTATAGTCCATTGTTGTTCGTCATTTATTTACATTTTCTGTTTTCTGTATCCCTCCTTTCTTGGAGGTGTTTGTCAGTCTTCAGTTCCTCTAGTTCTCCCCTCATATTCCTTCCAACGATAGTTATTGGTATAAGTTTTTCTCTCGTTTGCCTCATTTTCATTCTTGTTCAAAACCTCTAATAGTCCCATATTTTGGAATATTATTTCCTCATATCTCACCTAAGAGAAGGATGTTCGCTTTGGCAAATTTTCCGTTTCTAAACACACGTACCGCCTTTACTGTCTGTTTTTCCAAATAAACTTGTTGGACTATAACCTGGTGTCATGTGATTTCTGACCTTGTCCATCCCAGTCCAACACCACATTTATATTTCTTGACTTTTTCCCCCTTACTAATTTCTTTGAAGTTCAAAGAGAACCTCCCTATCAAATGTCCTCAGGGCAGTTATAACACAAGGTAAATACAGAATTGTACACACACTCAACATTAATGTAAAGTCTCCCTTCAAGAATCACCAGCTCTGCTGGAACCTTGGAACATGCAAGAATAAAAATCAAGGTAGGGTGGAGACAATATTGAACAAAGAAGAGTTATGTTATGGGTAACTATGAAGCCATGACAGGCAAGATGAGACAGTGCACAGCTGTAGGGTAATTTCAGTTTTGTAGGCCAGTGATGGTTGGAAAAGAGAAAGAGAAACAATCTGCACAAAGGAAAGAGACACATTAGGGCATCAGAAACACTGTGCTAAGGGGCGATCGCGGGTAGGAAAAGGGGTTGAGGGGATAGACATAGATCTTCATAAGAAGTCTAATAAGGGTGGGAAATTGATGAGCTCCTCTCTCAGCTTATGCTGGGGAAGAGGCTGGGGTTATCCTTACTTTTCTCTGATGAGAGAGTAGTAAAACAGCCAAGAAATGACAATTAAATAATTTCATATAGTGCAGCACTATTTCCATGCAAGCTTGCAGTGCACATATCCAAACACATTGTTTATCAATTTATTCTATAGCTTCAAGATTATAGTGTGCCAAAGAGAGTTAGCACATCAATAAACTGAACTATGGATTGATAGCAAATGTATAATCTTCAAGAAACTCAGTTTCATGCAAGGATCGGCCGGTGGGGGTGAGAGAACATCAGCTACTCCATTATGTGGTCAAATGCTAACAGCAGCATTAACAAGGCAATAAATTCCCATCTTGCTTCACTGGCTAAGACACAGAACACACATAACCACCATGACAGAAATTTTTTTTAAAAATTAGTTAAAATTCTAGCCGAGGTAGTGACATGATCCGAACTTAAAATAGACATAACAGTAAGTTAATAAGATTGTGAATTAGACAGATGAAAAATTCAAATCGGCACTAAAACAATCACCACCACTTCTGCATTCCAGCACCGAGACATGCCCAAATCAGATTCTCATAACTGAGCTATATGTACATGTCCTAAGTACTGACCTGTAAGTCCTACTTTTTTCCGGCAGGTAAAACAACGATTCTTCTTCTGCTTAGGTTTTTCAGGAGACTTATCCTGTCCGTCAGAAGATGTCTGTGCAATTTCTTCAGATGTGGAAGCTTTAACAGACAATAATGAACTTCATTATCAAACACCAAATTTCTGGATTTTTTTCCTGAGCGACAAACAAATTGTCAAAGTAAATAAGACAAGACTGAGAAGACCTGGTTCAAAAAGGGAGGGCTGTACAATTGCTAGGGCAGTATTTTGGCAAAATTGTATAACCAGGGTGGTAGAGAGGTCATTAAAATTAAAACACGTGTGGGGGCTGAGGAGATCACAGAAGAGGAGATATAGTAAAAGGGAAAAAAAGTAGTAATACAATAGGGCAGAAATTTGAGTGAGGACTACCAGAGTGTGACAGGAAGTGCTAAATTGTACAGTGATTTGGAGCGCATCAGCAGATTAGTCCAGATATTGCAAAAATGTTTCTTTTTGAAAAAAGTTAAGACCCTGGATCTGAACGCAAGAAGCATTTTTAACAAAAAACGGATGAATTAATGACACAGACATTATAGAGGCATGGTTGAAAGGTGACCAAGAATGGAACCTTAATATTGAAGAATATTTAACCTATTGGAATGACAGAAAGCTTAAAAAAGGGTATCAGAGTGGTTCTTTTAATTAAGAATGGCACTACTTCGATACTAAACGGATGACCTTAGTCGGGTTACAGACAGGAAATAGTAAAAGGTAAGAACCCATTTGTGGGTATAATCTATAAATCCCAAATGCTTACACTGCACGAAGGGGCATACAGGAAGTAAATGAGGCATGTAAAAAAGATCATGCAGACAATTATTATATTTAGATTGGCAAAAGTGGAATGAGTTTGCAGAGTGTTTCTCAGAACAGCATGTTACATAGTCAACCAGGAAACAGGCAATTTTGGATTTGGTAATATACAAGATCAATCAATAACTTCATGTTAAAGAAGCCTCTTGGTAACACAATCACAATACAACAGAATTTAATGCTCAGTTTGAATAGTAAAGTGGAGGGCCATGTCTGGTGCTTTAAAACCAAATAATGACGACCTTTAGGGTATGAAAGCAGAGCTGGCTAAGGTGAACAAGGAAACTAGGTTAGAAGATAGGACAGTACAGTTGCAGTGGCAGACTTTGAAGGAGATATTTAATATCCAATTACTATCCAAATGCATTATCCTAGTGAAAAAGTAATGCTCTTTCAGAACATGCATTATCCATAGCTAAATAAGAAATGTAAAGATTGTAGATCAAATTTTTAATTTAATACTAAAGCATTAGTAGGTCAGAGGACTTGGTATACTTTAAGAATCACTAAAACAGAATAAAGAGGCAGGCAGCAAGCATGGTAAGAGAAAGCTGGCTGGCAATATAAAACGGACTGACAGAGTTTTTAATAGGTATTTAGATAGGAAAGGAGTAAGTAATCTGATAATGGAAGTGCAGAGGCTTTTAACAGGAACTGTCTGTCTTCATGATAGAAGACCTTGTAAATTTCCTAAGGATAATTGAAAATTAAGAGGAAAAGGGGAGGCATGAATTTAAAACCAAATAAATCAAGGAACAGACTGTAGGAAAACTTGAACCAAAAGGCTGACAAGATCCAGAACAAGATGGCCAGCATCCTGGAGTCTTAATACTAGAAACATTGGTTATAATCCTCCAAAATTCATCCAACTTTTGGAAAAGTCCTAAGGAAAACAGCAAATGCAACACGTTTATTCAAGATAGGAGGCAGCAAAAATGCAGAAAGCTGTAGGCCATTTAGTCTAGCATCATACAGCAAGTGCTAGAATCCATTATGGAGCAGATTACAGCAGGTTACTCAACAATCCACGATGTGATCAAGCAAATCTAACAAGCAATTATGAAAGGGAATGGGTGCTTAAGTAATGCAATAGAAGTTTTAGCAAAGTTACATTCACACTGACAAAGGGGAACCAGCAGCTGTAGGGTACTTCGATTTCTAAAAGGCATTTGCTGAAGGTGGCACAAAGATTACAACATACGATGAAAGCCAATGGTGCGGCGGGTGTGCGTGTAACATTAGTACAGCTGAAGGATTAGCTGGCTAACAGAAAGCAGAGAAGGGATAATTTTTTTTTAAAAAAGGATAGGCGGGCTATAACTTCTAGAGTGCCACAAGAATTAATGCCGAATCCTCAAACTATTTACAATACATATCGATGACTTGGATGAATGCATATACGGTGACTAAATTTGCCAAAGACAGCAAGATCGGTAAAATGTGTTAAACTGTCAGGAAGAGGTAATGAGCTTGCAAAGGGATATAGTGAATGGGCAAAAAAAAAAAACTGACAGACGGGAGCATAACATGGACGAAGATGAACTTGAGTAGTCATGCAGAACAGAAAAACAGTGCATTATTCAAATGAAAACAGATTGCAGAATCTTGAGATAAAAGGAATTCGAGTGTCCTGGTACATGAAATCACAAAAGGTTAGTAAAGCAGGTACATTAAGTGAATAGGAATGCAGATTGAACATTGGCTTTTATTGCAAGAGGCTTGGAATTTAAAAGTAGGGAAGTTTTACGATGCTTTGGCGAGACCATATTCAGAGAACTGTGTAGTGTTTGGTCTCAATATTTGAATAATTGCTTTAGAAGCAGTTCAGAGAAGGCTTACTTAACCCATTTTCAGGATGGACAGCCTATGAAGAAAGATTGAACAGTTTAAACCTATATCTAATGGAGTTTGAGAAGGAGAGGGGATCTTATCGAAACAGAAGATTAAGGGGGTCCTATTGGTAGATACCAGGAAGAAATCTTGTGGGCAGACTAAACATAGGTAATAACTCAAGAATAAGAGGTCTTGCTTTAAGGGATTAGAGTTTTTTTTCTCAGTCATCCGAATGTGAAACTCTCTTCTCCAGAGAGTAGGAGGTTGATCATTAAATTTATTTGAAGCCGGGTTAGGTTGATTTTTGACAAGGAATTGAGGGTTATGGGTGCTGACAGGTGAAAGGAGGCTTAGACCACAACCAAATCAGCCACAATCTTATTCAATGGCAGAGTACACCAGAAGGGCCAAATGGCCTAGTCCTAGTCCCAAAAGCTCTATGTTCCAAAAACCTGTACATGGATCACATGCAACATTTGTGTGAAATGGTGGGGTTAAAAAGAAAAAAGGGGGGAAGGGAGAACTGCTACAGTATTATCTGTGCACAGTATACATCCTAAAAAGAAAGTTTTACCTAGGTCTGTGTATGCCTCCTCTATTTTTCTCTTAGTCCTCCGTGAAACCTCCTCCAGCGGTATGCAGTCATCTGCCTCACTCTCTGTGCTAGCATCATAGCTGTACCCTGTGTCTGTGTTCTTGGATGAGCTGGAGTAATCTGAACAGTCTTCGCCATTATTCCCCACTAATGATCTGTCACAACTGTCCAGCGTTGCTCTCTCTAACTGTTGATTCCCACCCAAATCTGCCACAAGAATCAGATCAGTTGAAATTTCAAGCTTTTTCTCCAACTCCACTCCACTATTTTAACCTGGAGAATTTTTTTTTTTTTTATAAATATGGTACTTTGCTATCATTTCCAAACAAGCCTGTAAACTCTTAATTCTATTTGGTCAAATTTCAGAGTTTACCTAGAAACTTATCAAATACTTTTTGTTCCATTTTATTTCCCTCCTGAAGATGCCAGCTCTGCAACTTACCCAAACATTATTTTACACATGAGGCTAGTTTAGCAGGCATTGGAACCACAAAGGGCATCACAGCCATACCGGATTCATCCAGCCTTCTCATCACCTGTCCACAGGGGACATATTTCCACAGGTGTAAAACAACATTATGCCAGAGCTGAACTCTGATTTTCCTCTGCTACTTGGGGATGGCAAGGCCAACAATGATAGTGCAGTGGTTGTAACAAGCCAACAAAAACAGCAGGTACTTGATACTTATACTATATATGGACATCAGGACAGGGTAGAGAGATTGAGTAGGGGGTAATGAGAGGGAAAAGAAAAGAAAAGGACAGAAAGGCAAGAGGAGAAAGAAAAAGGAGGGTAAGAAACAAACAAACGGTCATAGAGACAATGGGATTTTTAAAATAAATTACGGGAGCTCAGAACAAATTTCAAATTGGAGGTGAAGATTGAGATTTTGTCCAATTTAAAACACAATCACATTGCAAATGCTTCACACACTTGATGCGACCAAGGAACAATTCAGACACATTTGCCACCCTACTTACTCTCCCTATCTAGAAGTATCTTCAATCAAATCATTTCTCCTGGAATGCTGATCATACATGTTTACTTCTAAAAGTACTTAATTTGCATGTTGTAATGTTTTGTGTTCAAGCAGATTTAAAGTTGAATTTTCAATCAGATGGCACTGAAACGATAGCTGAAAACAAAGTTACCCTGCAACTCTTTTTTAGTCATTGCTTGGTTATCTTCTGTGTGGTCCCCATCACTTTGGGGATTTGTTACTGATTCACGGGATAGTAGCAGCAGCTGATTGGACACTGATCTGCAAAAGAAAGCAGAATATAAATTCCAAACAGGTAAAATTTAAAGTTTAGAAAGCAGGTATTAAAAACATGACCATTCAGTTTAGCCTACACAGTTTACACTTGTAAAGAACATTCTATGCGTCCCTCAATAACCCAGGGGATATTTTTACATAGCCCCCTTTTTTTTTTTGCTTTTTCATTCATATTATTTTCTCACACCCATTTATCCACGAATGCTGTGATGAGTTCAGCACTCATCAACACCCGTGACACTGCCTGAAAATAAAGCTGAATTCCCTATTATTCCATTTTGGCACAGCTCAAAGGCAAAGTGAGCAGTTGGACCACTGCACCACAAGACCAACTGTGGCAGATGCAGAACCAATGTTGATTACAACATTACAAAGGAAAATAGCGGTCTGAGGATTAGGAGTGTTTTAAAATCAAAGAGTCACTAAAAAGGTTAAAAAAGGGAGAAAACAGAGTAAACCAACCATAAACTCAATTTTACTTAAAAAAGTATTACATAAAGGAAACGTTTGAAGCAGGACAGGAGAAATCATTATGGAGTGTGAGGATATAGCAGAGACAGTGAAGTAATGTTGTCTTCCAGAAAAAGAGAAGATGAGGAAATTAATTGCTGAGTTCTGAGGAAAAGTCACTATACCCAAAACATCTATGTTCTGCCCACAAAAAAAAAAAGACCCTGAGCTTCCAGCTGCCTGGCACTTCAACACACCACCCTGTTCCCTGGCCAACATCCGTCTCAGGCTTGCTGCACTGTTCCAGTGAAGGTCAGTGTAAGCTAGAATAACAACACCTCATTTTCCACTTGGGGACCCTGCAGCCCTCTGGACTCAATAGAGTTCAATAATTTTAGGGCCGGAACTCTCCCATGTCCTAGCGTTCTACCTTAGACACCAGGCTTTGTTATCACATAGCCTGCCATTACACACTACCTATTGTTAGCCACAAACAATTTCCATTAACAACTATTCACCTTCCTAGCCAAATCATTATCAACTCCTTTGTCTGTCCAACTGTTCTTCTCTCTCTCTGGGTTCTATCCTCACCTATCATTAACTCTTTACCCCCTCCCTCACCCTATCTTCTGCATATAAACCAACATGTTCCTAGGTACCATCAGTTCGGAGGGTCACTGGATCCTAAACATTAACTCTGATCTTTCTTCACAGATGCTGCCAGATCTGCTGAGCTTTTCCGGCAACTTGTTTTTGCTCATGGCCTATGAGGCTGTTTGCACTCTGGGCTCCAACTTGCCTGGTATGATTATTAGCTGGGTTCATAAGTTTGCAGTTAGTTAGACATGCACCAATTTCTAATTGCGAGAACAATTCAAAATGGTGTTGCAAAAAGTTTCCTTGTTTTGACAAATTGTGAGTTTTTTGATGGAATTACCAGGGAACTAGCTGATGTAGTATGCCCAGATTTCATAGGAAAAACAAAATCAATAAAGATGAAACACAAGTTTAATAGGTAAGATAATGCTTCATGGAGTTAGGTGTATTAGCATGGATAGAGGATACTGGAAGTAGACAGCAGGGATTAACAGAACATTTTCAAGTTGGCAGGCTGTGACCTGTGGAGTGCTATAAGAATCAGTACTTGGGCCTCTTATTTATGAGGTATACTAATGAAGGTGAAGAAAGAATATTGTAATCAAGTTGCTTATAAACAGATCTAGCTGAAAGTTGTAGGGATGACCCAGAGGGGCTGCGAAGATATACAGACAAGTTACAGAGATAGGCATTTTGAGTAATCATGTGGGAAAGCATGAAGTATTCACTTTGGTCTGAGAATAGAAATGTATAGAAATCAGTATCCAAAGAGGCTTGGTATCCCACACAACCGCAGGGTGCAGGTACAGCAAGCAACTGGAAAGGCAAATGGTTTGTTGACCTTTGTTGCAAGGGGACTAGAAGTTTCGCTACAACTGTAAACAATCTTGGTGAGACCGCACTGGAATACATATTTAAGGAAGACATACTTCTAGTATTGCAGTACAGCAAAACTTCACTGGGCATCCCAATCTCAAAGTTGTGTGCAAAGGTTTTGTTTTTTGCAAATCAATGTAAATCTTTGTTCTCTCATTCTTATTCTTTTACATATGGGAACAGCTTCTTCCCATCTACTTTATCTAGAAAAGTCTCATGATTTTAAACATTCCTATCAAAACTCCACTTTTATTCTGTCCCAGGGGAACTGTCCAAACATCTTCAATCTGTTCTCATAGCTAAAATTTCTCACCACTGGAATCATTCTTGTAAATCACTTCTGAAATGTCTCCAATGAATTCCTTTGTATAATGTGGCACTCAGAACTGTGTACAATACTCAAGCTGAGGTCTAACAAGTGTCTCATGCAAGTTCAACATCACCTCCTTGCTCTTGTATTATTAATTCCTTTCTCAGCCTGTCCTGATACCTTCAGCAATCTGTGCACATATGTACCCAGATCCCTGTACTCTGCTCCTGTACCCCTTTAGAATTGCATCCTCTATTCTGAATAATCAGTCCATTTTCTCCCGTCAAAATGCATCACCTCACACTTAGACCTTTTGATTCTACAGCTCAGAAAAATGGGCCAAGGACTGGCACAGACCCAACAATTCTAATCACAAGTTACAGCACTTGGCCTCTAACATTATACATCTTGGCATCACCAGTGTACATCTAAATATAATTTAAATGTTACAAGATTTCTGCCTCTACTACATTAATAGGCAGTGAGTTCCAGGTTTCCAACACCCTTGGGGTGAATTAAAAAACTCCTGACATCTGATCTAAATCTCTTGTCCCTTACCTTAAAAAGGTACATTATTTGGTCAATAATCCCTCCACAAAAGGGAAAAGCTACTTCTTGCCTACACTATGCCCTTCAACTTTATATATCTTATTATTAAATGGTCAGTCAGCCTTCTCTGCTTTGAATTTTTATCTGCTGCCTATCTATCTGCCCATTCCACCAACTTGTCTATATCAGTTTGAAGTTCTACACTGTTCTCCTCTCAGTTCACAATGCTTCCATATTTTGTATCATTTGCATGAAAATTAAAATTGTCTACCTCAAGATATTGCAAGGTTCTTAATATGGACGAATGGAACTCCACTAGAAACCTTCCACCAGCAGGAAAATTATCCATTGATCATTACTGTTTGCTATCACTCAGCCAAGTTTGTATCCATGATAGAAAACACCAACATTTATATTTACATTGATCAAGACTCAAGAAGTTCCCCTAAATGATCATCTGAATTGTTGAGAAGTTGGTATAGTACCTGTAGATTGGAAGGCAGGAGGGTAGAATTTGTTTGTAAAATGATGGGGTGGGGGGTGGAAAAGGGAGTGTATGTGGCCACTTTAGAAGTTTTTTTAAAAAAGGCTTGGAGATTTAAAATAAATGTCTGCAGGCAGATGTACAGAGAGCTCTTGAAATTGAAACTTTGTATCAAAGGCCGCACTGTTAGCAGGCAAAGCAGCATTTTTACCAAGACAACAGATTTTTGAATTTAGCCAATTAAATTTAAATCTGATGGTTTTGACTACCTAAGACCAATCCTATTGTAAGAAATTGTTAGGTCAAAAGGTATAAAAGAGGCCATTTGAAAATTAGGGCGAGAGCGAACTGCTATCTTAAGAGAATCTCTAAGCTCTCAGAGTAAGCACCATCTAAATAAAAGGTACTACAGCAGTCTTAGTTAATATTCCTGACACAAGAATTCAGAGGAAAAAGTGGTCCTGACTGATGGACAGCAGAAGGCAAAGAATATCCGGAAGAATTATCCTGACTAATTTTTGAGATTAATTTTTTTTTTAATTAATTTGGTTTGTACCAGTGATACTTATATCTATTGAAACAGCACACCATAATTTTGTTTTATTTGGGAATAGTCAGTAGTTAAGGGGGGGGGGGGAGCGGGGAGAGAAGGAGAATTGTTCAGTTTGTTAGTTCTGTTAATTCGTTCACTGTTAGAGTTAGATAAATCAATTGTTATTTGTTGCTTATAAAGATTTGTGTCAAGGATTTCTTTCATTTAGCCACTCCTTCATAAAAGATTAGGGGTGAGAGGTAGATTATACCAATTTTCACACTTCGTTTAAACAGATTATGAGGTGAGGTGAGCATCTCTAGGAGTTTCGGTTTTCATTATCGGACAGGTGTTAACCTCCCCTCCAAACGGATTGGGGTTTTGAATCCAGGCTCAATTGGTTCGTGTATGGGATCTGAACAGATTCGGGGTATGAAAGGCCCCAGCAGATTTAAATAGACTTGGGGATTAGTGTCCTAGATCTTTAAATTTATTTAAGTGAGAAGTGGAAAACCTGTTATTTCGGTGACTTTGTTATTGGTTAAATCAAAAGTGGAGGAAATGGCTCTTAACATTGCTAGAGGGCTTCTGGGGTTTGAGGATGCTTCCTAAATTTGCCAAGAAAGTTTAGAAAAACAGAGAAAGGATATACTTTTATACTTAGTAAACAGGTAGATTTGGGTTTAACTAGGGACAAGAGGAAATTGTAAAGAAGTTAGTCAAGCATTTAGGTATTCCAGAAAAACAGTCTAACTTAAGTGCACTTGAAAAAATTGAATTGAAAATTAGACAATTGGAGTTAGAAGATAAAGAAAAGGAAAGAGCCAGGAAAGGGAAAGAATGTTCAAGTTGGAACTTGAAGCAGCATAAATTTTTAAAAGTACAAGGCAGAAGTGAGGATGAGCAAAGTCGTCATAGCCATCAGCCTGTTAGGGATATATGCCAATATGTCCAAACATTACCAAAATTTGATGAAAAAGATGTAGAAGCCTTTGTTTTAAATTTCCTTTGAAAAACTAGCTAACCAGATGAACTGGCCAACCAGATGAACAGGCCAGAGACAATGTGAGTAATGATAATTCAGGTCAAATTGGTAGGCAGGGCTAGTGAGGTGTTTGCAGCACTGTCAGATGAGGTGTCAAAAGATTATGCAGTAGTAAAACAGGCTATTTTGGAGTGCCTACGAATTGGTACCAGAGGTATGTAGGCAACAGTTTAGAAATATAGAGGAAGGAATCAGGTCAGACTTACGTCGAGTTTGAAACAATTAAACAGAGCAACTTCGATAGATGGGTGAGAGCATTAAAGATAGAAAAGACATAGGAGGATCCTGGACAGATTATTCTGCTGGAGTTCAAAAACTCACTTCAAGAAATAATAACTCATGTTGAGGAACAGAAAGTTAAAACAGCAAGAAGAGCTGCAGATACCAGATGAACACGCATTAGTGCGTAAATAAAAATCTAGCTTCCAACAGTAGTTTCATTCCGTGAGGGATAACAATTGGGAAAAACGAGATCCTTCATTGAAAAACAAAAAGTAGATCACACGGAGAACATGTGAAAAAAGAAACCCAAGAGAGTGAAAAGGAGGTGAAAGGCCTCAGGTGTTTCCACTTAAACGGTTGGGGGGATGGGGGGGGGAAGGTTTCACAAAGTCAGTGCTGGTGGATTAAGACAGGCACTGGGAAAAAAGGACGTGTTAAAAAGAGGCTAAACCAGTGGTATTAGTTGAGATAGTGAAGGACATCTTAATAGAAGTGGAGGAGCTGCAGGAGAGTACACGGCCTAGTCATGGGCTGGGTTCATAGAAGAGATCATAGAATCCCTACAGTGTGGAAACAGGCCCTTTGGCCCAACAAGTCCACACTGGCCCTCAGAGCACCCACCCAAACCCATTCACCTATAACCCACCTAATCTACACATCCCTGAAACTACGGGCAATTTAGCATGGCCAATCCACCTAGCCTGCACATCTTTGGGCTGTGGGACGAAACCAGAGCATCCAGAGAAAACCCACGCAGACACAGGGAGAATGTGCAAACTCCACACAGACGGTCGCCCAAGGATGGAATTGAATACGGGTCCCTGGTGCTGTGAGGCAGCAGTGCTAACCACTGTGCCGCTCCGTTGTAAGACAGCGCCCGATCTCTTCAAAGACTTCATCTTTGTGGGTAAGATACCAAGAACTGCAGATGCTGGAGTCAGAGTCACAGTGTAGAGCTGGCCGAACACAGCAGGTCAGGCAGCAGAGGAGTAGGAAAGTCGACGTTTCAGGTCAGGATCTTGCTTCAATTCTGAAGAAGGGTCCCGACCCTACTCCTCTGATGCTGCCAGACCTACTGAGAGCCTCCATCTTTGTGGGTAAGGTTTACTCAGGATGAACAGGGTGAGAAGGTAAAGAAGTTAAAATATTAAGAGATTATGGGAGCTGTTCAGTCTAATAGTAAGAACTAAAAATATTTGCACTCTTTCTGAAATGTTGCCAGAGGGGGATAGTCTGTAGAATAAAATGGACAGAAATTTAGCGTTCCCTTGTGTAAAATAAGGCTGGAAAGTCTAATCAAGACTGGGGAAAATGACAGCAGGTGTGACTAAAAGAGCACCTATTCCCAGGAATACACAATTTGTTCTTGGAAACGACCTAGCCAGATCAAAGGTGGGAGTGATGCCTATCGTAGTGGAGAAGCCAGAAGAAAACCAGGGAACTAAGCAGTTAAAAGAAAAATACCCTGGAATTTTTCCGGACTGTGTCACGACAAGATCCTGCAGTCATAAGTTAAAGAAGGGAAAACTAAAGAGAAAGCTGAAGGAGTTGAGGCCCAGTTAACTCACATCACCCTGTTTGATGAAATGGTAAAGGAAGAATCTAAGCAGCTAGAAGATCAGGCAGAAGTGTTTAGTTCTGAGCGGTGAGCTTCTAACAGTGGTAGGAGATCCCTTGAAAGCAAGGTTTAGTGGCCCCAATTAGCTTGAGAAGTAGTCAAGTCAAGTGAATTATCTGGTAAAGATGCCAGGTAGGCAAACAAATTTAAAATCGGCTATGTCATGTGAACACGCCGAAACCTTACCAGGACAGGGAAAGGGAACCGGAGAAACAAGGATTAGTTACTGCCACTCAGTGAAGAATCAAATCCAGATGATTCGGATTTTGACGTGCCTCAGAATAAATTGAATAATGAGGAAGTCCTTAAAGGATGGGATAGAGTAATAAACTGTCTGTCTGTCTCAGGAGTTATAACAAGAAGATGAGATGATGACAGGATTTTATAATCATAAAAACTACTTGGAACAGGAATCAGAATGTATTCCAGAGTGTTATTACTTTAAGGGTTGAATCCAAAGTCAGAAATGGAGACCTTGGCAGGTTGGTGCAGAAGAGAAACGGGCAGGAGTTCACCAGACTGTGTGGCCGGTAGCACACAGACAGAAAGAACTGCAGGTAGCACACCTGTAGAAAGTCACTTAGGGGTGAAGACTTCTCAGGCTGAGAGACAGAAGCATTTCTATTGGCCTGGATTACATAAAGATGTGGTTTAATTTTGCCATTATCTGTCATACGTGTCAAATTGTAGGAAAGTGACAGGTAGCAATAAAAAAAATCAGCACCTTTGATGCCAATTCCCGCAGTTGAAGAACCTTTCACACGGATTTTGATTGATTGTGTAGGTCCCCTCCCTAAAACCAAAAGTGGGAACCAGTATTTGCTAACCGTAATGGATACATCTATTAGATTTCCAGAGGTAATTCCATTACGGAACGTCAAGGCAAATAAAAGGTTGTGAAGGAGTTGCTTGCTTTCTTTACCAGTTATGGACTACATCGGGAGATTCTATCAGACCAAGGGTCCAATTTTACTGCCAAATTATTTAAGGTGGTCATGGATAGTTTAGGCATCCATCACTTGATTTAAAAGTGCATACCATCCTGAATCCCAGGCAGCATTGGAAAGGTAGCATCAGACCCTAAAGACCATGCTGAGGGCTTATTGCCAAGATCACCCAAATAAAGTGGGATAAAGGTATCCCATTTATATTGTTTGCTGTTAGAGATGCCCCAAGTGAAATCGACTGTTTACTCCATTTGAACTGATATTCAGACATGAACTAAGAGGGCCTTTAAAATTAATTGAGAAGTAGTAGGTCTGAAGTCAGATCTCAGTTGGATTGTGTATCTGAGGCGACAAAGATTAAACAGAGTAGATGAATTAGCTAGACAACAACATTTGAAGGTGGCATAGCACCTAATAAAGCAAAAAGGCAGATATGAAATCTAAAATTCATACATTTGCTCGTGGGGATAAAATATTGGTGTTGTAACCAGTAGTAGGAGATCCCTTCAAAGCAAGGTTTAGGCTCCAATCAGAAGGAGAAGACGTCGTCGAGTCAAGCGGACGGAGGAGGAGGAGGAGGAGAAGTCGTCGTCGAGTCAAGCGGACGGAGGAGGAGGAGGAGAAGTCGTCGTCGTCGTCGTCGAGTCAAGCGGACGGAGGAGGAGGAGGAG
>JAHRHZ010000048.1:2690890-2715712 GCA_024137785.1 Ginglymostoma cirratum | reverse complement strand
GTCGAGTCAAGCGGACGGAGGAGGAGGAGGAGAAGTCGTCGTCGTCGAGTCAAGCGGACGGAGGAGGAGGAGAAGTCGTCGTCGAGTCAAGCGAACTCTCTGGTAAAGATGCCAGATTGGAAAAAAATTTTAGATCGGCTAAATCACGTGAACAAACTGAAACCTTACCAGGACAGGGAAAGGGAACCGGAGAAACAGGTATTAGCTACTGCCACTCAGCGAAGAATCAAATCCAGATGATTCGGATTTTGATGTGCCTCGGAATAAGTTGAACAATGAGCAAGTCCTTAAAGAATTAGATAGGGTAGTAAGCTCTCTCAGGAACCGAGAACTGAATTGAGTGACTTGTTGCAGCACTTTGAGGACGTGCGTAGAGATAGAATGGGGAGGGCTAATACCATAGTGCATGAGGGTGACATAGGAAATGCTGTTCCCATAAAACAATAGCCCTAGAGGCTTAATCCTTTTAAAATTCACAGGCACAGAAGGAAGTGGAAGCGATGCTCCAAGAAGAAATCGAGCCGAGTCAAAACGAGTGACGTTTGCCAATCATGTTGATTCTCAAACCTGATGATACTTGACAATTTTGCGTAGATTATCGGAAGGTCAACACTGTGACTAAGTCAGACTCATAGTCAATTCAAAGGTTGGAGGGCTGCGTGGAAAAAGTTCGACAAGCCACTTACATCACAAAGCTGGACTAACTTTGTGGTTACTAACAAGTACTTCTGTTGGAGTGTGAAAGAAGTTTGTGCATTTGTTGCCCAAAATGGGCTATATCAGTTTAAAATAATGCTCTTTGAAATGAAGGATGCACCAGCCACTTTTCGAAGACTTATGAACACAGTTGTGATAGGATTGAGTAACTGTGCCGTCTACATAGATGACTCAGTGATCTTTAGCCACTCGTGGACAGATCACATGATGCACTCGGCAGAGCTCTTTCAGAGACTACAGAATGCAGAGTTGGTCATAAATTTGGCAAAAACAGAATTTGATGGCAGAAGTGACCATTCTTCGGATACAACATTGGACTTGGAAGGACGACACCGAGGAACACGAAGATGAAGGGCATCGAGGAATTTCCAAGCCCATCCTCGAAGAAAGAGGTTTACGATTTTTGGAACGGAGCAGATTCTATCGCAACTTTGTTGCAAACTTTAGTAGCATGGTGGCACCGTTGACAGATTTGTTAAAGAAGAACATAAAATTCAGGTGGACAGAACCATGCCAGAAGGCATTTGAGAATTTCAAAGCAGAGTTAACCACTGCACTAGTTTTAACCACGCCAAACTTCTTGAAACCCTTTAAAGTCACTACTGATGCAAGCAACGTAGGGGTTGGTGCTGTGTTGTTACAGGAGGATGATTGTTGAAAAATAATCAACTAACCTTTCAATTCAAAGAAATTCAACGCACACCAGAGAAAATATTCAACCGTTGAAAGAGTTATTGAGTTTGGTACTGGCCTTACAACATTTTGATCTATGTTGCAAACAATGTACCAGGAGATAGTTATGTACACTGATCACAATCGTTTGACATTTTTGGAAAGATTTAAAGAAAATTTTGCTGCAGTCTTATATTACAAGCATTTACAGATTCTAAATGCCGTGGATCGTGGAAATGTAATTGTGGATGTGTCAGCGCAAGTTTAAAAGGAAAATGTGTATAAGATAGATATAGTAGTGTTCAATTTTATACATGTGTATACAGAATTTGTTCTAAATGTGTAGCTCTAGATTAATGACCTATGTAGTTAATGGTGTTTAAGATATAGAAAAAAAATGAAGCTTTTTTTCATAATGATGGTTCATTTTTTCTTACGGGGAGAGGTATTGCGAAGTTGGTATAGTTCTTGTGAACTGGAAGGCAGGACATTAGGATTTGTTTGTAAAATGATTAGGGAGGGGGGGAAAAGAGTGTGTAGTCTCTTTAAGAGATGGGTTTTTTTTAAAGGGAGATTAAAAAAGTCTACAGATGCACATAGAGCTCTTGACATTGAAACTTTGTATCAAAGGCTGCACTGTTAGCAGGCAAAGACAAAGCAGCATTTTTACCAAGACAACAGCTTTTTGAATTTAGCCAATTGATTTAAACAAAGCCTTAGATACCAAAACCCAATTAAATTTAAATCTGATGGTTTTGACTACACAGGACGAATCCTATTGGTAGAAATGATAGGTCAAAGGAATAAAACAGTCACTTGAAAATCAGGGTGAGAGCGAACTGCTGTCTGAAGAGAAACTCACTTGCTCTCACAAATCGCTAAACTCTCAGAGTAAGCACCATCTAAATAAGTGTCCTACAGCACTCTTGGCTAATATTCCTGACACAAGAATTCAACAGAGGAAGGCATTCGTGACTGATGGACAGCAGAGAGGGCAAAGAGTATCTGGAAGACTTATCTTGACTGTAACTTTGAGAGATTAATTTATTAATTTGGTTTATATAAGTGGGATTTGTATCTATTGGAACAGCTTACCACTAGAATTGTGTTTTATTTGGGAATAATTAGTAGTTAAGGGAAGGGGGGTGAAATTGTTTGGTTTGTTAGTTCTGTTAATTTGCTCACTGTTAGATTTAGATAAATCAATTCTTGCTTATAAAGTGAATATCAAGGATTTCTTTCATTTAGTCATTCCTTCATAACAGATTGGAGGCGAGAGGCAGATTATACCACTTTTCACACTTCCTCTGTGGGTTTTAGCTTTAATTATCAGAGAGGTGTTGACCTCCCCTATGTAACAGAATCTACTGTATTGTCTAGGACAGCTACGATTATTTTTTAAAATAGAGGACATGAGCTCCAAAGCTTCCAAAATATGGTCTAACTGTAATTTTGTAATCATAAACTGCCCCATACTCTCAATTCAAACTCCAAAATCTCATGATAAATTCATCACAATTCAATAATTTAAGTACCTACACAAAATGAATAATTTCCACTTTCACTCTTCACTCATTTTGCAACACTAGTCACCTCAGCCAACATAATCAAAACTAGCCACTGATCATTTTTAAAGCTTCAAGACATTGAGCACCACATTCACCTGCTTCACCACCTTCTGGCCAATGCAGCTTTTGCTTTATTCTGCCACTCCCTCAGGTTGGTATGAGCAATTATCACTGATCACAGAATCCCTAGTGTGGAAACAGGCCCTTCGGCCCAACAGTCCACAGTGACTCTCCAAGCATCCCATCCAGACCTATCCCCCGTAACCCATCTAATCTATACATCCCAAAACACTACGGGCAATTTAGCATGGCCAATCCACCTAGCCTGCACATCTACGGACAGTGGGAGGAAACCCACGCAGACGCTGGGAGCATGTGCAAACTCAACACAGACAGTCGCCCCGATCCATAATATCTAGACACCCTTCTACCTGGAGAATTATTTCCTAGCTAATTTGAGAAAGATCCAGCCACAGCATATTTCCTGTACTCTTTTCTGTGTTACTGCCTTCCTTGTTGAGCAGACACCAATTCCCTACACTTGGCACAAACATTTTCTGGAAATCTCTGCACTGCATCCCCTTGCTCATATTTTGCTATTCAATCAAGCTACTCAAATTCCTCCTACTTCTGATGCAATTTTATTTTACTTTGTTCAAAAAGCACACAATTTATGGACAGTCAATATGGTGTTTTATAAATACCTTCTTTAGGACTAAAACTAGTCTGACTCCAAACTAAAACACAGATTCTAAACAAGGTCTCACACCTGACATGCATTGTCTGACCTAAAATGTCATCTCTTCTTTATACTGATAAAACCTTTAATTCTCTTAGGTCCGTGACTTGAAAGGAATTTGGGGATTTACAGATACATATTAATCAATTAAAACCTTCTAACTGATTAGAAATTTAGCAGCATCTTCGGTTTACTTAATACATCCTCATTAATGGTGTGAGCCTTTGATCTTTCCCTAATAAAATTCTGTGTCTGACACTACCTCTCTCACTAACACCTGAAGGAGGACTGAGGCTCCAAAAGCAACATTTTCAAACAAACCTGCTGGACTATAACCTGGTGTTGTGTGATTTCTGACTTTAAAATCCAGGAACCGCAAAAGCAATTGTTGCACTTTGAAAATATAAGGAACTCATTATAAGCCGTATTATGAGCTTTGGTTACGCAATGCAAGAGGAAAGACAACAAAGCATTGGGGCTTGTGAGCAGAGTGATAGCCTGCTTTCTCCCCACTGACACTGCCAAACCTGCTGGGATTTTCCAGCAATTTCTGTTAGCTCTTCTGATTTCCAGCATCCACAGTTCTTTGTTTTGTGCGTGTGTGACCAGTTGTGGATGCCATCAACTTGACAACAGCATTTTGACTGGCTCTTGGAAAGTGAAGAGCTTGGCTGTTTACAATAGAGAGAGAGAAAGTGAGAGGCTTCTGGAATACTGGAAGAACAGATTCTGCATCTGTCTCCTTTGTGTCTGAAGAAAGCCAATTATTTTCTCCCACCAGTTGCTATAAGCTGTTGCTAGTAATGAAGAAATTTTGTAATTTGATGTAGTAAGCTCTGCAGTGGTCTCTGCAAAAAAATGTAAAAAGAATCTGTAGAAAGGAGACCGAAGAACAAAAGGTCTTGGGAATCAAACCAAAATCTCATTGAACTCTGGACTGGTGCTATTGAACTATTTCCCTAGATAACAAGGTGTAGGGCTGGATGAACACAGCAGGCCAGGCAGCATCAGAAGAGCAGGATGCTGCCTGGCCTGCTGTGTTCATACAGCTCTACACCTTGTTATCTCAGTAGGAACTGCTGATGCTGGAGTCTCTCTCTGAACTGTTTCCCTAGATTTTATTTCCCCCAACCATAACGCCAAAGTTATTTTGTCTGTCTGTCAGTCTGTTTGTGCAGGTATGGGTTGTACTTTCAACTTAAGAGTTATACAATGGTAGTTCATATTAATCAGGTTCCTGTAAAACTGTTTACTGTTAGACCGATTCCCTCAGACATATAAATTGCACTTTGCGCGCCTGGATTAAATTATTAACTTTTCAGTGATCTCAAAAGTAGTAGAGCTCAAGAATCAGTGCACTTTAAGTCTTAACAATATCTCATTCATAATTCATACTTTAGAATATAAAAGCTTAAGCTAAACTCCTAAGCTAAGCAACTGTTGAAAATGGAGTATTTGATTGAGGAATTGACAAACAACCCTGAAATAAATGCAACTCAATCAGATTTGGGACCATATTGATCTACGAGGTAGAGCAGACAATTCTGGGAAAGAAGGTCATATGCTACATAAGAGATTATTCAAATGGGTTACTGATACAAGGACAAACTTGAAGGTAAAATAACTCATCTGCATTTCTGGTTCAATCATTCCAAAACATGCTGCACCGCCACGGAAATAGTAATTCAGAGTAAATTGAAGGTTATTTTATTTAATTTAGCTGTACATGTTCTACAACAGAAGTGGGCAGCTTCATCTGGGGACAAACAAAGGCAACTGTAGCTTTGCTATGGTGAAGACTGTATTTCATTAATTGAAGGAACCCACAGGGAGAAATAGAATTTGTTCTGCTTGAACCGCCTAACTTTAATATTCATCAAATGGAATGCAAGTGAGGCTGATTCACCATTTGAATTTCATGAGGGAATGGTTTGCTTTTATTTACAGCTAGTAAAAGCCACCTACACCATGTAGCAGAAAACAATCAGTGGAGCTGGTCTGGGAAGCTGTGACAAGACTGTTGGAAATCTGCTGACATCCCAAACAAGGAGCTGAGGCATCCACAATCGTGAAGCTGGCAAAGGAAAAGATGAAGGTTGCCTAGTCAAAAGTTAATGAAAGGACACCATAGAATCTTACTTTGGGCGGGCAGCAGGATTACTAAGGAGAATTAAAACAAATGCTAGATGGTTGCGTGTGTATCTATGTATGGATGGGGTGGGGTAGGGAGTGGAGGGGAGGTGAAGTAGAACAGCATAATTCCTTATAGGCTATACTGTTAATCGCTACACAAGCTTGGGAAACAGTGTACACACATACCCTGCCCAACCTGAGACATTATTGGGAAAAGAATGCAGTGCGTGACTTATAACTATGGATTCTGGTCATATTTCCTTTTTCACAATCTAGATTACACCAATTCTACAGCAAACAACAAAAATTATCATTCTTTGTAATTTCACTTTCAACTAAACTTTCAGATTAAGGCATTACACACGTCTTTCTTCAATTCTGTCTCATGTTCTAAGCCCAACATTAGACATAATCTTTGTTCAACTTCAAATACTATTAAACTATATTGCACCAATTTCACACGTGAGGTTTTCTCACTGCTTTACAAGGTTACTTGCATCTCTAGTTTATCAAGGTTAAATATTCCATAGCTGGTTCCTGCGTTTCTTACAAAACTTTTTATCCCCCTCTCAACTTTAATAGCAAATCTGAGTGGATGCTGATCAGTTGTCTCACCTACTCCCCTATATCCTGCCCCCCCCATTTTCAAGTTCATCTGTCCCACCTTTTCCTTCAGAACCAAATCTCATTTGCTTCTTTCCTTTTCATGTACTACTAGAGGAAGCAGTCCAGAAGGCACTCAGTAAATCTCACCCATTTAACCCAAGAATGACTAAAACCCTCTAAATCTTACCAACCCATTTCTATACAAGTGTCTGATTTGACTTCTTCCCAATAAACTACTACCCTGTTACTAACCTAACCAAGCAGACCAAGTGGGCATTTATTGATTCTCAATTAAAAAATATTTACCAAATTGCACACAGTTCTCTTTAGTTCTTTAACAGTTAAGTACCCTAAAACTTCTGTATGTACCATATGACTCCACTTATATATTGCCCTCTAAACTTTTTTGCAAATCACAAATCAAATAAAATAAAATCTTAACTGTTGACCAAATTGAATTCTCAGGCCACCTTCGTACAGGCATACATTTAATTATGCTCACTTGTAGTGAGGGTCTGCCATAAAGGGCTATCTTTATGGAAATATTTTTATGCCTTTAAAAGAAGTGTCATATGAAGTAACCTTCAATTTTGGTTGTTTAACACACATTTAGTTTCAGATCTATCAATTAAATTTTGCATTATTAAAATTGATTCAATTAAATTGCACATTTCGTCTGAAGAGTTCTTTTAAAGGAAAGCAACTGAGACTAGATAAATCCTGTGCAGGGAAAATACAGCAAAAACAATAGCCAAAAGTGTGAGACTGGCAGCAAATAATATCAGGAAATCTGCCTTAAAAATTGCCTTATCTCCATTACAGTCTGCTAATTGAAAGATCATAATTAATCACTGATTGACTTCTTACTGTGGAAGAGATCAGCATAGAGCTCAATAGAGAAAAGATGGACCATTCACAGAATTTAATATCATGAACTGGTTTTGCTGTATGCACAAGTCATTTTATCATATTCCCAAATCTTAAGAGTTTCTAACTTCCTCCTATATTTTGCTTATTCTTCCTTTAAATTTATATGCTCTCCTAATCCTTTTTCTTACCTCTTCCTTCCCTTTCTTCCCTCTCTTTTAATAGATCTTCCCTTCTTCTCTCTTTGCTTTCTTCCCCTTTTCCCTCTTCCCATTATTGGTTGTGGACTGAAGGTTGAGTAAACATACAACAGTTCATACATCTTTCTCCATTAATTACCTTACCATATTAAACTAATTTATTTTAAAATCAGATTGATAAAAAACAACAGCAAAAATAAACAAGTTACAATAGCTCTTCAATTTAATTAGTTAATAACAAGCTTAAAAGTAGTGTCCTATAACTGGGATTTTCACAGGAGCAGGATTCTTTTAAAGCCCACTCCTCGTCATTTACATTAATTGATCAAAGAGTTGAGAAATAATGGTCAAATGTAGAATTCCCAACTCTATTTTAGCAATTGCCACATGGCCAGATTGACCAGTGGCCATAAGATAACACTCAGGGACACTGATCTATGAACATGTTAGCAAGAAATGCTTTACTCTGCTTTTTCTTTTAGAAGAGATGAAATGTTTAAACTGATCCAACACCTCCACTAAAATCTAGAGTAAAGAATTTCAACCAACAGACATCTGTTTGTGAACACTATGGTCTTTAAACTGATGAGAACCACAGCTAAGGACACAAAACCAATGCAAATTATAAAACTCAAGTTGTTCACAAGAGAAAAATACTGGATAACAAAATAGTTTGGCTCTTGAAATGATTCCATAGAGGCAAAAATGTGTACAGTTATTCTATTGGCTAAATTTTATTTTTAAACTTCCCACCGAGATCTGGAATAAGGGGTAATGGAGTAGAATTGACTGACGTGGCAATGTTCAATAACTTGAAAGTAGAACACAAGAACCTATCCTCAAGATAAAACTCTAAACCAGCAGCATTTTTAAAAATCATTGAGTGCCAACAGGTAAGGTTGTTAAAATGCCAATTCAGCTGCAGGACAGAACAAAGTGGAAGGTTCTATGAATTTCAACGGCAGAAGATAGAAGTGAAAGAAAATTATAAAATCATCCAGTTAATTTTGGTCATTAATTAACCTTAGAGTTTATGAATACTTATGGTAAATTACTATTTTTTTTCCAGACTTCTTTTGACACCAAATTTAAAAGATTCCAACCCTGTGTGCATTTGCCATTACAAAATCACTAAAGGACATGGGACGCAGACACTCATCCACTGACCATAAATGTTACTGGTTTCTATTTGTCCACTCTTCCAACAGTATACAATTGATCCATACATTCTATATTGAATTGAACAATGACTATTTCTCTCCCTTGCAATCAACCCCAAGCACTTTATAATATCACAAATACAAACTTATGCAGATACTAGAAATTTGAAATAAAAACAGAAAATCCTAAATGTGCCCACAGGTTTGGCAGTGTCTAGAGAAACAGTTAATGTTTTGGTTTCATCAGAATTTACCCAGACAATGTCCACTGTCAGTGATTTTGGGGGAGATGGAGTGTTGGCTAGTGCTGTTGGGAAGGGCTCAAACTAGAATGGCAAAGTTGCCTCTCTGTCTGCACAGATTCCTGCAGCAGAAATAAGGATAAAGGTAAATGGTCAGGAGCCAAAACTGAAGACAGAAAAATCAAGTGATAAACAAATAGGGTCACAGTGCAAAATAATGCTAAGATGACTAACAAGATAGATAGATCTAAATAGATCTGAAGTCTTTGTGCTTTAACGCACGGAGTGCTTGCAATTAGGTACATAAATTAGTAATATAAGTAGATATAAATGGTTATGACATAGTTGTTATTTCAAAGACATGGTTGCAGGATGATGAACGATGGGAACTATTTGGGAAGGACAGACAAAAAGGAAAGCTGTGGAGTAGCACTGCAAGTGAAGGAGGCTATCGATGCAATACCAGGGAAAGATACTGGCTCGGAAAAATCAGGACATTGAATCTATTGGAGGAGATAAGAAATACTAGGAGCATAAAGTGTGGTTGGGATTTTCCATCCACCCCCAAACAGTAGTGAAGACATAAGAAAAGGGATTAAACAAGAAATCAGAGATACATGCAATAAAGGTACAACTGTAATCATGAGTGACTACAATTTATATGTAAATTGGACAAACCAAACTTGCAATAGTATTTTGGAGGAGGATTTCCAATAACCCTATCGCAGGTGATAATATATTGGGTTTAAAAAAAAACTAAGGGACCAGTGAACAGGATATTCTAGATTGGGCATTGTTAATTAATCATTTCTCATTGCGCTCGATCTCAAACAGACTTTTAAAATAAAAAAAAAGTGGTCTAGTAATCCAGTAAATTAAAAATCTCCATTCTAGTCTCTGCAGTGTGTAACATGCTTGGTTCTCAAGAGGGGTCACTGGATCCGAAAAGTTAATACTGCTTCCTCTCCACAGATGTATTTCTGATTTCAACCATCCACAGTTCTTTGGTATTTTTTCCCCCCCACTCTCTGCGGCACTCCCAATGAGTCCAGAACTGGAATGGAGGTGGGTGGGTGGGAGGAGTGAGTGAGTGTAGCGGAGGCAGTCACAGACTAAAAGATACAGGGTGTGTCATTTAGGACTGAGGGGAGAAGAAATTTCTTTCCCCAGAGTGGTGAGCCTGTGGAATTCTCTGCCACAGAAAGCATTTGAGGCCCAACACATATCTCCTTGTTGAAAATATTCATTCTTAAGGCTAAAGAGATCAAACTGTAAGGGGTGAAAGCAGGAACAAAAGACAAATGCCTTCTATTGGTAATAGATTTAAGAAATCCATACAGTAAACCTTCAAAGATTTCTGATTTGCATTCTGTTCCTGAAATTTTCAGCTATGGCTTTTCTTGTTTTCAGCAAATCTAATCTTCGCCCAAATAACCCACTCAACAGAAGGATGATAACTTGCAAGATGTTATAGATCTTCAACCTCACTTTCCGCTCCAGTTTGTGAAAACTAGTGCTCTTGTTTTCCTTTGCTATTCTCAGTTACCCTGGTTGGCCCGATGATGGATACAGTATTAAAAGTTATATACAGCCTTGGAAACTACACCAACTTAGATTGGTTGTGTGAAATAATTCTTAAGATTAGATGGCATAAAAACAGGCCATTTGGTCCAACAGGTCAAAGTTTATGCTTCATTTTTCTTCATAAGAGTCTATAATTATAACCATTTATTCTTCTGCCTCATTTACTTATCAAGCTTTCCTAAATGCACCTAGACTATACATTTCAAATCACTCAATGTCAGTGAATTCTACTTTCTTGCCATTCTTTAGGGAAAGATTCTTCTGGAATCCTGCATTGGAATTTTTGGGGATCACCTGATATTGATGGCCTAGAGTTACACTCTTCCCAGAGTTAACATTCTTTGTCCATTCTTTCTTAAAAACCTCTATCAGATCACCCTTTAGTGTCTTTTCCTTTTAAAAAAAAGAGAAAATAGAACAAAAGTCTGTTCATCCTTTCCCAACATGTATTACTTCACATTTCTAGCATCATTCTTATAAGTCTCCTCTGCATGCTCTATACCTTATTTCTAATAGGACAACCAGAACTGTACATAATAATCCAAGTGTGGTCTGGCCAAGGCTTGATAGGTTTAACAAATTTCCTTAATCTTCAATTCATCCTTCTAGAAATAAACTTGTGCTTGATCTGTTTCTTTGTTCTTTTTAAATGACATTGCTAATCTGTGGCACAGGTCTTGGGGAGAATAAGCTTTGCAAGTTTTTCCGTAGCAGAACTGACTAATTTTAAATCAAAACAACAAACACATGCCAAAAATGTTTGTACCATTATTCAGGACATAAAATAAATCTACACAGTAATAGAAATTGTATTTGAAATCATATTATTGAAATGTGGTTTGTGCACCGAGCTAGTGGAACATTTCAAAAGCATTCAATTTAGAGGCAAGATGTTTTAAATTATACAATAAAATAATTCCAGAGACAATGCCGCTGAACAGGTTATATTATTACATTAACTTTATTACTTGCAAAGCTACATCAATCCTTCTGTCACACTTGTTGCCTGTAACCGAATATAAAATCAACTACAATATCTGCTCTATTCAACTAGAAAAGAACAGAATAGGACCAATAGAAACCAGTAATTGTACACAGTTGTCTTTGAATTAAGAAACTAAGCCTTTGCTAGTTTTTAAGAAGAAATTAATATTTTAAGATTGTTAACAGGTAGACCTTCTAGTTACGAAAGTATATTATTGGTCACTAATAAATATACTTGATTATAGTTTTTGATTTATGCAAAAACAGCTCAGTTCTGACATTTCCTATTGTGCCTAAAGCAGAGCTTTAAATTTTACATCAATTTTCCAGAAGTTGTTTACATACCTTGATTGGCCTGAAGTGGAGGAAGAAGAGAATGATGATGGTATTTCTGGGAGATTCTCTTCTGTACAGTGAACAGGATACACTTCAGTTAAACTGTTCAAATTGGGAGACACTGCATGAGGAAAAAAATGAATTGTACAACGTACAATAAAAATATGCATTTTATGAAGGCTGTTTATTTAGCATTGCTATGGGAGTTTCTAGTCTCCACACTAATTGTGCACAAGGGCAGTTGCGAGGTTAGGGGAAGGGCAATTATAATGCGATTAGGCAAGACTTAGGAGGGATAGAATGGGGTAGCAAAATACAGGGGATGGGGACATTCGAAATGTGGAGCTGGTTTAAGGAACAGATATTGTGTGTCCTGGATCGGTATGTCCCTGTCAGGCAGGAAGTGATAAGGTAAGGGAATCTTGGTTTACAAAAGAAATTGTATCTCTTGTTAAGCGGAAGAGGGAGGCTTATGTGACATTGAGACAAGATGGTTCAGATGAGGCGATGGAGAGTTACAGATTAGCGAGGAAGGATTGAAAGAGAGAGTTAAGAAGAGCAAGGAGGGGACAAAAGCAGTCATTAACAGGTAGAATTAAGGAGAACCCTAAAGCTTTCTATGGGTATGTGGGGAATAAAAGGATGACTAGGGTAAGAATAGGGCCAGTCAAAGACAGAAGTGGGAAGTTGTGTGTGAACCCTGTGGAGATCGGAGAGGTGCTAAACAAATATTTCTCATCTGTTTTCACTCAGGAAAAGGAGAAGACTGAGATACGGGCTATTAGACTTGAAAGGATTGAGGTTAGTAAGGAGGAGGTGTTATCAATCCTAGAAGGTGTGAAGGTAGATAAATCCCCTGGGCCGGATGGGATTTTTCCAAGGATTCTCTGGGAAGCTAGGGAGGAGATGGCGGAGCCTTTGGCCTTGATCTTTGAGTCGTCATTGGCTACAGGTTCAGTACCAGAGGACTGGAGGATTGCAAATGTTGTGCCCTTGTTCAAGGAGGGCAGTAGAGATGACCCAGGTAATTATAGACCAGTGAGCCTTACATCTGTTGTAGGAAAAGTTTTGGAAGGGATTATAAGAGATAGGATTTATAATCATCTAGCAAGCAACAATTTGATTGGAGATAGTCAGCATGGATTCGTCAAGGGCAGGTCATGTCTCACAAACCTCATTGAGTTTTTTGAGAAGGTGACCAAGCACTTGGATGAGGGTAGGGCAGTTGACGTGGTGTACATGGACTTCAGTAAAGCCTTTGATAAGGTTCCACATGGTAGGCTATTGGAGAAAATGCGGAGGCATGGGATTGAGGGAGATTTAGCAGTTTGGATTAGAGACTGGCTTTCTGAAAGAAGACAAAGAGTGGTGGTTGATGGAAAATATTCAGCCTGGAGTCCGGTTACTAGTGGTGTGCCACAAGGATCTGTTTTGGGACCACTGCTGTTTGTCATTTTTATAAATGACTTGGACGCAGGCATAGGTGGATAGGTTAGTAAGTTTGCAGATGACACTAAAGTCGGTGGAGAGGTGGACAGTGTGGAAGAATATTGCAGGGAGACTTGGATAAACTGCAGAATTGGGCTGAAAGGTGGCAAATGGAGTTCAATGCAGATAAATGTGAGGTGATGCACTTTGGGAAGAATAGGAAGGCAGAATACTGGGTCAATGGAAAGATTCTTGGTTGTGTGGATGCGCAGAGGGATCTTGGTGTCGATGTACATAGATCCCTGAAAGTTGCCACCCAGGTGGATAGTGCTGTTCAGAAGGCATACGGTGTGTAGGTTTCACTGCTAGAGGGATTGAGTTCTGGAGCCGTGATATCATGCTGCAACTGTACAAAACACTAGTGCAGCCTCACTTGGAATATTGCGTACAGTTCTGGTCGCCCCATTACAGGAAGAATGTGGAATCATTGGAAAAGGTGCAGAGGAGATTTACCAGGATGTTGCCTGGTCTGGAGCGAAGGTCTTATGAGGAAAGGCTGAGGGACTTGGGTCTGTTCTCATTGGAGAGAAGAAGGCTAAGAGGGGATTTAATAGAGACCTACAAAATGATCAGAGGATTCGATAGGGTGGACAGTGAAAGTCTTTTTCCCCAAGATGATGACGTCGGCTAGTACGAGGGGACATAGCTGCAAATTGAGGGGTGATAGATTTAAGACAGATGTCAGAGGCAGGTTCTTTACTCAGAGAGTGGTAAGGGTGTGGAATGCCCTGCCTGCCAATGTAATTAACTCAGCCACATTAAGGGCATTTAAACAGTCCTTGGATAAGCATATGGATGATGATGGGATAGTGTAGGGGGATGGGCTTAGATTAGTTCACAGGTCGGCGCAACATCGAGGGCCAAAGGGCCTGTTCTGCACTGTATTGTTCTATGTTCTATGATTGGTATCGGTGTGGTTCAATTACTGCATTCTGACCTCTGATTCAGAAGGCTACACATTTACTCGAGGTTTGAGCATATAATACAGACTGACACTTCCACTGGATTACAGTGGGCTGTCTGAAGTGCCTAGCTTTCAATGTGACCCTAACTCATGATTCCACTTTTCCTCTCAAGTGTATGCAAAGATCTCACAGGTCTACTCAAAGAATACTCAGAGGTCTTCCCAGCACCCAGTCAACATCTGTCCATGAAGCCAGATCACAAAGACTAATTGTCTGGTCATTGTTAGGTTTTTAAAGGACATTCTTGGAGTGCAAATTAGAGTTTTTCTTTTAAACATTGTAACAGAAGTACTTCATTGGTCATGAAACACTTGGGACATCATGAATTTGCAAAAGTTCTAAATTCAACTTTTTAAAAATGTACTCTTATTCTTACTACTAAGCAAGTGTATCATATACATTGTACGCACCTACTGCTAGCTCAGTTAAAATAGGGTAACTTACATGTCAAATCAATTGTGGAATACCAACGTTCTAAAAATGTAATTTAAAATTAGTTGGTGCAGTTACAAATATTTGATAGGATTGGATAGCAAAGAAGTGGGTGCACAATCTCCATCGTGCTAAACTTTGTCATTTAGTTCACAGGAAACACCATATGGATTCTCCCACAGGAAATGAGAGGGAGATAGGAGGAGAGGATGCAAAAATTGATATCTTTAATGCACCACCCAATCTTCAGCCATTGGATGATCCTCCTAAAGCCCCATCAGGTCACTCACCCTCTCAGAATAAGGCAAAATAAATAGCAATCGAATCTCAAACTGGGCGATATTCTAAGGAAATAATGTAGTTTTTTAAAAATGTTATTAATACAAAGTAGAAAAACTTTATCTTTATTTCAACAAACATCAGAAAATTAACACTGACGGTACAGCCAAAAAAAGAGCAGGACAAATTGGTTCGTACATGGAATGGACTGCCAGAGGAAGTGGTAGATGCATTTTGAATAGGAAAAGATAGATGGGGATATGGACCAAACGCAGGCAAACAGGGACTAGTTTATTTTGGGAAACCTGATCAGCATAGACAACACGGGACCGAAAGGTTCGTTTCTATTCTGTATGGCTCTTGCGACTCTATAAACATTTGAAGTAAAATTATATAGCAAGATATTTAAAAAACAAAAATAGTTTAAGATTTGAAGCAGTTGGTGGGTACAAATAAATGTTTGAGGATATTGCAGGGACACAGAACATAACTGCGCAGCACAGGCCCTTCGGCCCTCTATGTTGTGCCGACCTGTGAAACCAATCTGAAGCCCATCTAACCTACACTATTCCATTATCATCCACGTTTATCCAACGACCATTTAAGTGCCCTGAAAGTTGGCGAGTCTACTACTGCTGCAGGCAAGGCATTCCACGCCCTTACTACTCTCTGAGTAAAGAATCTACCTCTGACATCTGTCCTATATCTATCACCCATCAATTTAAAGCTATGTCCCCTCGTCCTAGCCGTCAACATCCGAGGAAAAAGGCTCTCACTGTCCACCCTATCTAATCCTCTGATCATCTTGTATGTCTCTATTAAGTCACCTCTTAACCTTCTTCTCTCTAACGAAGATAGCCTCAAGTCCCTCAGCCTTTCCTCATAAGACCTTCCCTCCACACCAGGCAACATCCTGGTAAATCTCCTCTGCACCTTTTCCGATGTTTCCACATCCTTCCTATAATGCGGTGACCAGAACTGCACGCAATACTCCAAGTACGGCCACACCAGAGTTTTGTACAGCTGCAACATGACCTCACGGCTCCGAAACCCAATCCTTCTACCAATAAAACCTAAGACACCGTACGCCTTCTTAACAACCCTATCAACCTGGGTGGCAACTTTCAGGGATCTATGCACATGGACACCGAGATCTCTCTGCTTGTCCACACTACCAAGAATCTTACCATTAGCCCAGTACTCGGTATTCCTGTTACTCCTTCCAAAGTGAATCACCTCACACTTTTCCACATTAAACTCCATTTGCCACCTCTCAGCCCAGCTTTGCAGCTTATCTATGTCCCTCTGTAACCTGCAACATTCTTCCGCACCATCCACAACTCCACCGACTTTAGTGTCATCTGCAAATTTACTAACCCATCCTTCTATGCCCTCATCCAGGTCATTTATAAAAATGACAAACAGCAGTGGCCCCAAAACAGGTCCTTGCAGTACACCAGTAGTAACTGAACTCCAGGATGAACATTTCCCATCAACCACCACCCTCTGTCTTCTTACAGCTAGCCAATTTCTGATCCAAACCACTAAATCACCCTCAATCCCATGCCTCCAAATTTTCTGCAATAGCCTAGCGTGGGGAACCTTATCAAACGCTTTACTGAAATCCATATACACCACACCAACCGCTTTACCCTCATCCACCTGTTTAGTCACCTTCTCAAAGAACTCAATAACGTTTGTGGGGCACGACCTACCATTCACAAAACCGTGTTGACTATCCCTAATCAAATTATTCCTTTCTAGATGATTATAAATCCTATCTCTTATAATCCTTTCCAACACTTTACCCACAACCGAAGTAAGGCTCACTGGTCTATAATTACCAGGGTTGTCTCTACTCCCCTTCTTGAACAAAGGGACAACATTTGCTATCCTCCAGTCTTCTGGCACTATTCCTGTAGACAATGACGACATAAAGATCAAAACCAAGGGCTCTGCAATCTCCTCCCTAGTTTTCCAGAGAATCCTAGGATAAATCCCATCCGGCCCAGGGGACTTATCTATTCCCAAACTTTCCAGGATTGCTAACACCTCCTCCTTATGAACCTCAATCCCGTCTCGTCTAATAGCCTGTATCTCAGTATTCTCCTCGACAACGTTGTCTTTTTCCTTTGTGAATATTGACGAAAAATATTAATTTAGCGCCTCTCCTATCTCTTCGGACGCCACTCACAACTTCCCACTACTGTCCTTGACTGGCCCTAATCTTACTCTAGTCATTCTTTTGTTCCTGACATACCTATAGAAAGCTTTAGGATTTTCCTTGATCCTACCTGTCAAAGACTTCTCGTGTCCCCTCCTGGCTCTTCTTAGCTCTCTCTTTAGCTCCTTCCTGGCTAACTTGTAACTCTCAAGCGCCCTAACTGAGCCTTCGCACTTCATCTTTACACAAGCCTCCTTCTTCCTCTTGACAAGAGATTCAACTTCTTCAGTAAACCACGGTTCCCTCGCCCGACCATTTCCTCCCTGCCTGACAGGTACATACTTACCAAGGACACGCAATAGCTGTTCCTTGAACAAGCTCCACATTCCAATTGTGCCCAGCCCCTGCAGTTTCCTTCCCCATCCTATGCATCCTAAGTCTTGCCTAATCGCCTCATAATTGCCTTTCCCCCAGCTCTAACTCTTGCCCTGCGGTATATATCTATCCCTTTCCATCGCACACATGATGACTAAGAAAGCTGCTCACCGAATACAAAAGTAGTAAGTAATATGGTGGTTTCGTTATTTCTACTGGATTGATTTCCTGCATCGCAAACTGTTTTCCTACAATGTACTGAAGACACACTGCGAGTTGTGATGAACGCTATCCCACATTTGGGGATTGAACATGGATCACAATCTCTAAGTATGGCTTTATAATTTACTAGTGACATTCATAATTTAAGTATGGCTTAAATTAGAGTACACAAAGTAATCAACACTGAGTCAATGGATTCATTCCAAAACACTTTAGGCAGAGAACAAAAACGTGAAATAAAATGAAAACAACTTGACGACCCAACCAACATTAGCTTCTCTTTTCCAGTCAAATCTAAGCCCATCAGGGCAATTCCCACCAAACCACTGGCACATAGAAGGAGCCATGACATACCCAGAACACAAATGTCGTCATGATTGCTCTTTAACAGAGGGGGTCTTACTGATGATTAGGCACAAGCAGGAGCCCCGAATCATGACGGTTGAGAAAAGCCTGGTAACAGTAATGTCCTTCATGGATAAAAAGATGATACACCATGATTTGGCACCTTGCAATGATGGTGCAACATGAACATACAGGAAGTCTTACTTAAATACAGTAAAGAAAGCAAACATATTTTATCAAATTCATAAGACAAATCATTAGGACTTATAGAAATCATGCAAAAATAAACATGAATTGCTTGGTGTGTCGGATACTTAAGGACATGCACCTTTTTAAAAAGCAATTCAAAACAGACGTAGAAAGAGAAAAGAGTTTAAGGAAAGATACCCCTCATTCCACAAAACTCCACACTTCCCAACACTTGCCTGAATGCAATTGCCCAAAGTGATCTCTAGTGCAAATATCACATTTTAACTGAACAGCTTATAAATGAATTCCAGCTATCAGCTGATGAAAGATTAAACACTTAAAATTATTCCAGTTTCACAGATAAATAGGTTGGAGGCTTTAGTTCCCTGCTGGGAACATTACACTTTGTTTGATAAGACTACGTAGTCACAATGCAGTGCAAAAAAATACAAAATAATACAGCAAAATTCACAGATTAGCAGCACCACGTTCTGACGGATTCCAGTATTTTTAAACGCAATTAAAAAAATTCAATTTGAAAACATACAAGGTAGATTACTTGCACATTACTTAAGTAGAGACCAATCAGATCACTCCCTAAAAGGGGACTGCAGACAATAATCAAATAAAACCATATATTACCTTGAGACTCTAAAGACTTGCATGACTGCTTAGTACCAAGCCATAATCACAAATCTTAAAATACTGAAAAATCAATAGCCAGCACCTCAGGAGGAAACTGAATTCTACGAAGTGGCATTAGTTTTCAAATTTAAAACAAAATCTCTTTTTCACTCCCAGACTGGCTTTAAACAGAAAACAATTCTAGTGTAAGCTACATTTCACAGGCAAACAAATTTATGGCAGGTTAACAAATAAAGATCAACTTCAATTATAGGTTACATGTTTATTTAGTAAGATATTTACCAGGACTTATTCTGCCATTATTGTTTTGCCTTTGAAGAAAATCTTTATAGCAAACTGAACACATGCCATTCGTTCGTGGGTTCCCATAAAATCCACAGCCAGTGGTACACAGCATAGGCACTTGAGTCTGATTGGTTTCTTGAGCCATGTTCCTCCAACAGACCTTGCAAGAGAAAGTTAGAAACTTTTAAGAGTCACACAGTCACAAGATATGACAGTTGCAAAGCCAGAGATGCAATAGTGTTGTAGGCTGTACTGACCTCTATGCAAAATACAGTTTGGAAAGAATATTAGGAAAAAAATGGCTTTCAAATTAGTGTTTGCAGAACAATGTGTTGCCACGATACAATTAAAATCTTCCTTGTTTGTCGAGGTATTAACTCTTTGCTGAATATTAAGCATACTGAAACACTGGTGATTTGCTGATTGGCAGATATACCTAATGGCATTTCAAATTAGGTAAGAGTAATAAACCTGAACACAGGTTTGCACTCAAAATTCACTGCATGATGGTATACATACATATTTTGGTAAAATAATGAGCAACGGTAGCAGCACTGTGCTATTGTTTTTATTATAACATGCTTTACTTCCATGGAAATTGCATGTAGAGGTTTGTTAATATACACAAGTGAAATACATTTAGCCATATAAAAAATATTTTCTAAGATGTGGCTGGAGCAGCTGGAATGCTTATTTCCACACCTTTGGCTAGGTCTGTGATAGCTATTAGACTTGATTCATCTTAGAAAGGAACCAAGCTTTCATCATTTGTCGTCCAGAGTTTCACTGATCTGAACAAATAGGATCACATTGCGTTGTTGCCTTAAATTCATAACATTTTTTCTTTTTAAAAATCAGCATTGTTGTAAGATAACTGGGAGAGTACAACGCCAGTAAAGGATTAAAAAAAAAGTGACTAAGGTAACCGAGATACTTAACATCACAAAACAGGTACATTTAAGTCTTAGATAACAAGGTGTAAAGCTGGATGAACACAGCAAGCCAAGCAGCATCAGAGGAGCAGGAAGGCTGACGTTTCGGGCCTAGACCCTACTTCAGAAAAATTTCTGAAGAAGGGTCTAGGCCCAAAACGTCAAGCTTTCCTGCTCTTCTGATGCTGCTTGGCCTGCTGTGTTCATCCAGCTCTACACCTTATTATCTCAGATTCTCCAGCATCTGCAGTTCCTACTATCTCTACATTTAAGTCTTGATCTGGAAGTGGGAGAAATGGAACAAAGAGAAACAGGGAGAGGACAGATATTTCCACAAAATAATTTACCATTACTGTGTCATGGAGTTTATATATTTACTAATTTACACATTAATCTACAAATTTCTAAAAGAGATAGTACAGAATAAGAGGGAGAATTCAATTTCTAAAAAAAAAACCTTTCAGCTTTCACTGAAGGAGTAAATGAAAGCATTCAATTGATTACACCAGTTATACAATCAGCAACAAACATTACAGTTAGCACATGTGGATCAGCAATTCAAACGGGGCATCTTCCCACAGCTTCAATGCTAAGATAGTCTAGAGATGTCAATTAGTTTGCTTTACTTTACTGTGTTTTTCTTGTATCTTTTGTGATGCCAACCACCAGATTATAGCTAGGGTATTTTTCTGCCACCATCCTATTTCTTTTACTAGTTTAAGGGCCTACTTGGCTTACAGGGGCAGAGGAAAATGAATTAACTGTAAAACAGCTTGTTTTCATTAAAAGATAATGTCCTTTAATATTGTGAAACTGTTTCAGGTTATTTTAATTCAACCTGTTTGGACACTGACATCTCTGGGGTAACTGTGACTTGAACCAACTTCTTCTGGTTAAGAGAGGGGCATTACCATTGCACTACAAAACCCACTCATGTGGTTTATTGCCTCATAGAAAACATGTACAAAGGAACATCAGTAAGTTCGACATACGAAAAGATCCAAAATATATTTTCACTCCAACAGATTCTAAGTTCTTCTGCCTTTTCTTCACCCAAGTCTTGATGACCAAAGTCCTTGTACAGTCTCCAACATTAACTTTTTCAGAACCATAATACTGTAGAACAATTTTAAATTTTAGAAAGTTGAAATTCATAGCCTGACAATTTTGCAGTCATTTATGCTCTAGAACAAGGGACTACTTTTTTTCCTTTTTAGACTATAAGCTGGAATGGAAGTTGTAGATCATTATGTACTTGAAATACGAAGAGAGTTTTGCAACTTGGGGGGGGGGGAAAGAAATTTAAAAAAAAAAAAAAATCGGGTAGTGCAGATTTGACTTGTGAAAGATAATACTGATTTTTGGAGTAGTGAGGTTGTTTCTTTGAGATAGAGTGGCACCTACAGTCATTGAGTTAAGGAAAGACTGTCTGACAACAGCCCTCAGATTAGCTCAACTAGAGGTTGTTACAACTATGTACAGGCAACCAAAGCATGTGAACTGAACACATTTCTCTCCCTGTATGGGTGAAAATGCAGAAAAACCAAGCTGAAAAGAAAAAATCCTAACAAGAATTAAGTCCATTGGAGTAAACAAAGTAAAGAACAATTACTTGACAAACAGCATGTCATCATTAGTGAAAATGAAAAGAAACTGTGACAGACAATTTTACCAATCCTGGAGATCTGAACTCAGTTTCAGCACACATCATCTACTAAATCACTGCAGAAATAGTTCAATGTTAAATACGTTCAAAGAAAGAGGAAAATAAGTTACTCTTTTCGCTGAAGACCTCAGGTATGCTAGATTAATTCTAGAAGTCTGTAGCAGGATTTTAGGCTAGAAATTCACCCTCGGATTAAAACTTTTCTACCAACCAACTTGCTCATTAAAATGAGTGTAAAGATCAGCATATACCTCAATTTCTTGATTTTTGCATAATTTGTATCCCTGACTGGATACAGGTTTCCCCCACCCCCAGGTTTACCGTAATACTTATTGTTTCGTCAGCACAAGATCAGCTGTCAGTCAATGTGATGTCACTTCAGCAAGCCACACCCACTGCAACACCTTACCCAATGTGGAGAAAAACATAGTGAAAATACCAGATCCACAGTTAACTAACTAAGTTACTTCAGGTAATTTCCTACAAATGGGTTCACTTCATCCAAATCTTCACACAGAACCACAAATTATTTTGATCGCAAAATACTGAAGACAGAAAATGGGAGAAATATGAAGGAAAACAGAATAGATGCACAAGTACTTTTCTGCAAGCACAAATTGAGCAATCACAAAGCTGCAATTCGAGTAAGGTGATGTTTAAAAAAAAAATCAGGTTTATTTCTAGGGAAATAACATTGCAAAGAAAGAAGTTACGCTCAACCTGTACTGAACCTTGGTTAGATCAAATTTATAATGGTACTGCGTTATCATTCTACTTAACATATTATGAAAAGGGTATGCAGACACTAGAGAAGATGCAAAAACAATTAAAAATGATACCACAAATGCATTGATACACAGATCAGGAAAAGGTTGAACGACCAGTTTCCGTTATTTTGAAGGAAAATAAAAGGGCTGAAAATGATCTACTACCTTTAAATTCTGAAAAGTTTTGATAGAGTGGATGCAGGGACATTGTAAGAGGAAACAGAACTGCATACTGCAACCTGGGGCTACCAAAATGAAATTATTCACCAAAACATAAAATAGGGAATTCAAAAGAAAATTTTTTCATTGAGAGATTCATTGCCAGGGGAGTGGTTGGATTGAATAGTTTGGAAGCATCTAAGGGGAATTTAGACAAGCAACTGAGGGAGAAGGGATTCGAGGAGTACAATGGGAGATATAGATGAGGAAAGGGAGGAAGCTTACTTGGAGTATAACACCAGCATGGGCTTGTTGATTAGGCCAGCCTGTTTCTATGTCATATATGCTATACAATCTCCTGAATTAACAAGAGCTCCAAGTGTGGCTAACTAACACAACCGATCTGTAACCTTGACTAGTTTCATTATCAGGGCTTCCTTTAAGAGCAAAGAGAGGCTCATTGCATTGCTATTACTGGGGGCAACCCATGCATTTCAAAATGGATAGCTGAATAACTATATTTTCCCAAATGACTGAAGTAACATACTGTTGATGTTGGATATACTCAGCAGGTCAAGTAGCAACTATAGAAAAAGTATCAAAAATAATGCTTCGGGTCAATGCTCACAATGTGGCTTCTTGCATATCCCTGATTTGAACTGTACCAGCATTGATGACTGTGCCTTCAGCTCCACAGACCCTATACTCTAGAATTACTCCCTAAGCTTCTTTACTATTCACCTACCCCAAACTCTTTTGCAGCTCCATGTATTTTTGTGTTAATTTTTAATGTTAATAACATTGCTAAAGGAAAGGCACAATGTAAGTGCTTAACTCTTTTACTGCAAGAAAACTTTTTAACCTTTTCAAAAAACAACCACGATAGAGCAAATGTCCCACTACAAAGTTACCAGGTACATATTTATGTCCCAAGAATGAATGACTAGACCATCATTCTTTAGTTCTGAAAATTGATAAAATGAGCTATGTGAATTTTCTAACACAATACTACACCTGGATTGTTGCCAGGTCCCACAGCTCTAGTAGATCTAGTGCACTCAGCTATTATTTGGCATGACTTACATTATATTCAATTGGCCAAAGACTACCAGTTGTGTTACTGAGGATCTCAGGATGAGCAGAAGGATAAATTTCTTGGTACTCCTGGTTGAAGTTAGTTGCAAACAGTTCTCTTGGTAGTTTGCATTCACACAGCAGGATCTTCCATCTAAGCTGCTCATACAGCCTCCTTCTCTCAACAGTTGCTTAACTAGCCACTACAAGTTGTGATCGGATTCAACAGTGCTTTGATCAACCATTACTTGTAGGATCACACACTGCTTCTGGAATAAACCAACTATTCCAATCTGTTCTTGCCCCATAGTATGTATTTCTTGCTTTCTCAAACATTTTTCCTCCCATAATCTTCTCCCTTCTGGTGCAAATCCACAACTTATCCAATGATCCATTTTTCCAGATTTTCTGTCATATTTGTCTGACTCCATCAGTGTTTCTGACATCATCCTTTTCCACCCAACCAAGGACATTCCTCCAGGATGAAGCCCTCAAACCTTATATTCCATTGCCCACGTCATCTTTCTCCCTTTCCCTTCCCAACTCATCAGTTGTCACACTAAATAAACATCCACTTCCAGCATAGTACCTTTTTCAGAAGTGCAAAGGTATTGCTCCCTCTGTGGCACCCTGGTCCACTCTTTGATGAGTCCTCAATACCAACTGTCTGTCCCACAGCACCGACAGAGAGGCCCTTCCACCTGCAAGCTGTCCACTCCCTCCACACCCCGAAGGCCACAGGCACAGCAATGAGGAGAAGCATCAATTTAAAGATGTCACTGGTTACCATTGGCAGGGTTACTGTGCCTCTGTGTTTTGTGTTTACAAGACGTCAGCAGACATTCTCTTTTAGGTTTCCTTGCCCAAGTTCAAGCTATTGCAATACTATATCAATGTTGAGAATTCCCAGAGCCTTGGTCATGATTATATACCATTTCTGATGGATAAGAACATAATCAGGAATGAACATGGGGCTGGACGAACACAGCAGGTCAAGCAGCATCATAGGAGCAGGAAAACTTGACGT
>JAHRHZ010000048.1:2645408-2680890 GCA_024137785.1 Ginglymostoma cirratum | reverse complement strand
CCCCTGAAGAAGGGTCTAGGCCCGAAATGTCAGCTTTCCTGCTCCTCTGATGCTGCTTGGCCTGCTGTGTTCATCCAACTCTACACCTTGTTATCTCAGATTCTCCAGCATCTGAAGTTCCTACTATCTCTCTACGTTAAGTAAGCACAGGCATTACTCGCAGATACAACCACTTCCCAACAGGTGACAATAGACCCAACACCGCAGCTGGGTAATAGGATCACCCAGACACTGAAGAGACGAAAGGATGCAGGACAGATAACCAAGACGGGCTGCATGAGAATGAAACCAGAAGGCACAAACACCCCCCGCTTCTATGAACTTCCTAAAGTACACAAACCTGACACCCCCCCCCGCCCCGGACCCATTGTTTTCCTACCGGGCACACAACGAGATAGTAAGAACTGCCGATGCTGGAGTCAGAGATAACACAGTGCGGAGCTGGAAGAGCACAGCAGGCCAGGCAGCATCAGAGGAGCAGGAAAGTTGACATTTCGGGTCGGGACCCTTCAGAAAAAAATGAAGAAGGGTCCCAACCCAAAACGTCAACCTTCCATGCTTCTCTGATGCTGTTGGCCTGCTGTGTTCCTTCAGCTCCACGCTGTGTTACACCTTCACACAAACTGGCCAAGGACCTACAACAGAGATTGAAATACCGAGTTGATGGATCACCCCATTCCATCCACTCAATCCAAAAATTCCTCAGTACCCTCAAGAACAAAAAATCAGCGACAACAAGATTATGGTATCCATAGACATCACAGCTGTATTCACATTCATTGAAATCCCACTGGCCAAAGAAACAGCAGCCACATTACTCGAGGAAGCAGCAACGAAGACCAGCAGCTCCATCATCAATGACAACATACTTAAACTACTAGACCTGTGCCTCACCACACACTTTGTCTTTAATGGTCAAGTGTACAAACAGATCAACGGTACACCAATGGGGTCACCCATCTCAGGACTCACTGCAGAAGCAATCATGCAATGTCTAGAACACACCGCCCTCCCCCACATTCAACCTAGTATGTGTATGTAGACACATTTGTCATTATTAAACACAACAAATTAGAAGAGACCCACCACCTCATCAACAGTGTATTCACAGGGATTAAATTCACAAGGGAAGAAGAAAACAACAATCAACTTCCGTTTCTGGATGTTAGCGTTGGACGTATGACCAACGGGGACTTCCAAACCTCAGTATACAGAAAAGCAACCCCCACTGATAAAATTCTCAACTTCCACAGCAACTACCCCGACACCTACAAACAAAGTTGCATTAGGACATTATTTAAATGGGCCACGACACACTGCAACACCCCGGAACTATGCATGAAAGAGGAAGAGCACCTATACAAAATCTTCACTATGAACGGATATCCCCGCAACTTCATCTGCAGGTGCCTACTAAACAAACAACAACAGGAGGACACAGTGTGCTCTAACACACTGGCCAAACTGCCCTACATCAAGAACATATCAAAACTGACAACAAGACTCCTACGACCACTAGGAATCATGGTAGCACATAAGCCTACAGCCACTCTACGACAAACAGTCACAAGGATTAAAGACCCCATTCCTACAACATGCAGAACAAACATGGTTTACAATATGTCATGCAACAACTGCCACAAACTTTACATGGGACAGACAGGAAGGAACATCAACTAGCAGCAAAACAGCATGACGAACTTTCCTTAATATCAGTACACTCAGACAATGAAGGCCATCAGTTTAACTGGGACAAGGTAACCATAGTAGCCCAAGCCAAACATAGACATGCACGGGAGTTCCTAGAGGCATGGTTCTCCACCTGTAATATAACAAACAAACACATAGAATTGGACCCCATTTACAAACCCATACAGATCAAAACCAGAAATGACAGTACTCACCAAAACGGACCAGACAGTATAAATTCTAAGTGGAGTAGAGCAACTTTGCTGCATCGGAGGCCTCACTGATGATGTTACCTAGCATGGTGACAAAACGTCTTAACAAAAACAAGCCAGCTCAGCGAGCAAGTCAACAAACTCACTCTTAATCCGAGCTACAAATCTTTGCTAAAACTTTAAAGACAATGGCCTGGATCTTGCAATAGCCAGATAATCGTTTCTGAACTGTGGATGGGAGTTGCACCTGGCAACCCTGCAGAATCCTGAGCTTAGCATCATCCTGATTGCATTGACTGGGAAACTTAAAATTCTGCTTGTGCCTGGAAACCTCTGAAAACTTTAATTAAATTGGAGAATTTGGAAGTTTCTACTGCAGTTAAGTAAGTAGTTACTGAGAAAAAGTTAGTCTATTAAATACCTAGCCTAACTCCTGAGTAACTATTCAACTGATCCCACAACATAGTTCATGCACCCCCAAAATACTCTTCCCCAGATCCCTTATACTCCCACATCCTGACCCAATACCCTCCTGCTCCCCTGGGAGTCGACAGTCTCTTCCTCACTGCATGATCTAACTTCTCGCTACCCACAGGACCCAACAACTCCTGCTCCAGACCTAACATTCTCTTATGCACTTCAAACCTGACTGGTGCTGCCACCGGACCAAGCAACCGCTTTCCTGCAATCCAACCCAACACCTGTTCCTTGCTACCAGACTTGACATCCCTTCCTGCCCACCCTGAAACCCAATTGCTTGCTGCTTGCTACTGGATCTTGCTCTGCCACCGAAAATGTCACCACCCTCCGGACATTGACACTAATTCCACACGTCCCCCCACCACAGGAACCCAATAACCAATGCTCATCTTGACATACCCTAAATATCTCTTCACTCACCTGGATCTTCTGTCCTGAAACTTTCCCCACCATGCAACCTATCCCCAACCAAATTCGAGGTCTCCCATCTGGCAGTTTATCTACATGGTACCCAACCCACTACAATCCTACTTTTCTGGCACCTTCCCAGCACCCTAATCCCACACTCACCTTGCATACTTACCCTTTCTCAGTAACTGACAAAAACAGCTACTTGTGAAGCTAGATCTTTAAAATATAGAATATGACGATGACCTGCTGTGAAAAAGGGACATAATTTGCCTTCCCCTAAGTGCTGCTGTGAAGTTCGACAAACCTGTCTGAATGGAAATATGGCTCCATATTTCTGAAGGAGAACTGTTTGGAAACTCCTGATGGAAATGCAAAGCTCTTTTGTTTAATAAAAAAGGAGCAGAGAGGCGGTCTGCGTGAGATCACCAGTCCTTGAAAAATCTGGCCTAATATTTGTTATAATCTAGTCGAGCTTACTTGCACAGATCATTCTACAACTTCAGCAACTTTCTCCTGTGAGGAGTACAGGCTTAAAGGCCACGTCACATCCGAATCCAAGTTCTAGCCAGACTCAGAGGAGGACTCAAAACAACCAAAACTGCTACCCTCACCCCCACCCCTAAGGGATTAGGACATGTGATAATGCTTCTGAAGGGCTAATAATCTTCATGAGATAATCCCCATTAATATAGAACCAAGCTAACATAGCTTGAATAAAACATAAGAAATAGGAGCAAGAGTGGACCATCCATCTCTTCCAGTCTGCACTAGTAATCAGTATAATCATACTTGAGCTTCTGCCTCAACTTTACTTTTCGACCTGTTCCCCATATCCCTTGATATCCTGACAGACCAAGAATCTGTATATCTCAGTCTTAAAAATACCCAATAATCGAGCATCTGAAACCTCTATAGTAGACATTTCCGAAGATTCACAGCCCTCTAAATGAAGGAATTTCTCCACATCTCACCATATGCCACTTATGCCTTATCCTGAGGCAGTGCCCCTTGTGCTCTAGATTCTCAGCTAAGGTAAACAATGTCTCATTGATCCTTGAGGATCTCAGATGTTTCTATAAGGTCACCTCTCATTCTTTTAAAATCCAGAGAGTATCGGCATAATTCACTCAGCTCTCATCATAGGACTACCTTCTGATTCATTAAAATAGCCTTGTGTACATTAAGAGATAACAAAGTGTGGAGCTGGAGGAACACAGCAGGCCAGGAAGCATCAGAGGAGTGGAAAAGTTGACATTTTGGGTCGGGACACTTCTTCAGAAATGGTGAGGGGAAAGGGAGCTCAGAAATAAATAGAGAGAGGAGGGGTGGGGCTGGAGAAGGTAGGTGGGATGGTGATAGCAGGTAGAAAGGGGTAGGGATTGGTCAGTGAAGTTGGGGGTGGACAGGTGGGAGAGAAGACGGACAGGTTGTGTCAGGTCAGTGAGGCGGGAATGAAAGGGTGGGTTGGACATGGGATGAGGCTGAGGTTGGGGTGATCTTAAAGCTGGTGAATTCCATATTTAGGCCATCGGGCTGCAGGCTCCTGAGACAGAATATGAGATGCTGCTCCTCTAGTTGTCAGGTGGCATCGGTATGACACTGGAGGAGGCCCAGGATGTACACGTTACCTAGGGAGTGGGATGGGGAGTTAAAATGGTTCACGACAGGAAAGCATTGTTGTTTGTCGCGTACAGAGTGCAGATGCTCTACAAAATGGTCTCTGAGTCTCCGCTTGGTCTCACTGATGTAGCGGAGGCCACATCGGGAGCAGCGAATGCAGTAGGCCACATTAACGGATGTCCAGGTGAATCCATGTCTGATGTGGAAGGTTTATTTTGTGTTTGGATGGAGGTGAGGGGGGAGATGTAGGGGCAGGTGTAGCACTTCCTGTGGTTGCAGGGAAAGGTGCCAGGGGAGTGGGGTTAGTAGGGACTGTGGAGCAGACAAAGGAGTTACAGAGAGTGTGGTCCCTACACAAGGCAGATAGGGGTGGGGAGGGAAATATATCTTTGGTTGTGGGCGTTGGATTGTAGGTAGTGGATGTGGCAGAGAATGATACGTTGGATGCGAAGGTTGGTGGGGTGATTGTGATTTGTGGGATGTGGGTGTCATTGACTAGGTCAGCATTTATTATTCATCCCTAATTGCTCAGACGGTGATTAAGAATCAACTAATACATTGCTATGGGTCACGTGTACATCAGACCAGACAAGGATAACAGTTTCCCTGCCTGGAGCACATTAATAAACCAGATGAGTTTTCCAACAAGCAACAATGGTTACATCATTATCATTAGACTCCTAATTCCAGAATTTTTGATTGAATTTGAAATAACTCCACAAAGACTGGTATTCAGTCACCAAGTCACCCTTCATTTACACGCGCATAGTACATGACACTGACCCAGCTAGCTTCACAGCCAGCTTCTAGACTGAGCAGAGCTCCTGACAGTCCTGTTTATATCTGTCAGCCAGGACTCCCTGATTGGACCAGGTTAACAGCCCCAATCACAGAACTCATATTCTATGAGGTCCACTTGGCTGATCTTGTTCCAATCACTACATCCCTCCCCGTCTTAAGTCCTGGGACACAGATTATTTCTTTTTCCTGTAGCTTCTCTGGGGTGATTTCACACCAGGTCTAGCTCCTTGGATACTGGCAGCATGTACTGGACCGTAGCCCGCCTCTTGCACCCAGAGCATCTCGGCCGTAACTCATCTTTTTCAGGTGGTGATGGTGTCGAGGCTGTGACATCTGCCGTGTCCATCTTGTCTTCAGAGTTTTCTTTGATGCTAAAGAGAAGGGGAGAACCACAATGAACCGGCTGTTCTGATGGGCAGAGTATGTTTTGCTTCTGCACCATTTGCGATATTCCAGCTTTGATATGGTCCACTTGTTTGTTCAGGACCGTCTCTCCTACCCAAACTTTGTACATCATGGAACCTGACCCTGCATCAACCATGCCTGTTACCCATGCTGGGCCCTTCCCATGGTTTTGACATCAAACTTCATCCCTTGAAGTAAACTGCCTCGGTCATTTAGAGGAGTCTTGTGTCAGCATCAGATGTTGCTGTTTCACCCTCCTCCAAGGCCTGGGAAGATCAAGTTTAACCTGGTGCGGAGTCTTCTCTCCATTAGCAACCCAGCTGGAGCTCTCCCTGTAGTTGCATGAGGGATGGTCCTATAATCAAACAGGAACCAGGACAGTTTGGTATTGAGTGATGCTGTAGGCTGTTTCTTTAAACCTGCCGTCCAAATTCAGACTACAGTTTTTACCTTTGGGTAATGAATAGTATAGAGCTGTCCTTACATGCCAAATGCCATTCAACTTTAGGAAATACTCAAATTTTCTGTTGGTAAATGATGGCCCATTATCTGTGACCAACACTTCTGGGATCTGTGTATCTCAAAAAATGCTCGCAGCTTTTCAATCGTTGTCCCTATGTTTGACGAATGAACTCTATGTATGTCCAACCACTCTGAATGGACGTTCACAATGGCTAAAAACATACAGCCTATGAAATGACCAGCATAGTAGACATGTAACCAAGTTCCAGAGTTTACCCAGCCATTCCCATGAATGTGGGGCAGCTACTGGCAGTAATTTTTATCTTTGTTGGCACTCTGGGAAATGCCCCACTAGCACGGTTATGTTGGCATCCAATCCTGGCCACCAGACATAACTTCTCGCCATTTTGGAAACCCTTGGATGAGCCTGGGGGAATTCAGCCAGTATCTGGCAGTGACCTTTGCTTGAGACAATCACTCTTGCTCCCCATAAGAATATGCCAGCCTCTATGGTGATCAGGTCTCGCCTGGTCCAGAAAGGTTTCAGTTCTGGTAGTGATAGCCCTTTTGTGACCCCCAACAACACCAGCTGTTTTAGTTTTGCCAGGGCAGGATCTTTTTGTGTCGACAGTCTGATATTGTCAGCAGTGTCTGGAAGGATGTCTACAATACCAGAATGGACACTTTCAGTGCCGGCACCACTGGTGGTGTATCTGCCAACGGGAGGTAGCTCAAAGCATCCACATTTGTCACTTGGCCTCTTGACGATGTTCCAACTTGTAATTCTACACACTCAGAATAAGAGCCCACCGCTGATTTGACTTGAAGCTATCGGACCCACGGCCTTGTCTTATTTAAGTAGCCCTCGCAGGGATTTATAGTCCGTTACTATGACAAATTTGTATCCATAAAGGTATTGGTGGAACTTTCTCACACCAAAGATGACCACCAAACCTTCCTTGTCTAACTGGGTGTATTTACGTTCGGTATTAGCAAACATGAAGGAAGTATGTGCTATTGAGGGTTCCTCTCCTTTGGGCCACCAGTGAGCCAACATTACCCCCATACCATATAGGAAGCTATCATTTTTCAGCATCACATCTCGCTTGGAATGGTAATGTGCCAACACCTTAGACAATGATAGCTGCTTCTTCTCTTACCTAAAGGCTGCATCTTGGCTATAAGTTCATTTCCAAGGTTGACCCTTTTTCAATAGCAAATGTAAGAGTGCCAGAATGGAGACCAGGTTTCGTAAGAATTTTCTGTAATAATTCACCAACCCAAGGAAATATCTAAGTTCTGGTACAGATATGGGAGCTGGGGCACCTTTGATTGCCCTTACTTTATCTTCCAATGGGTGTAACCTGCTTTTGTCGACTCTGTAGCTCAAGTAGGTCACTTAGCGTGCCTGGAACAGACACTTTTCCCTTATAAGGCATACACCCGCTTGGGAGAAACATTTAAGCACCACACTGTGCCACGTGCTAGCGAGGCGAGGAATAGGGAGAGCAGTTGAACACATGGCTACACGGATGGTGCAGGAGGGAGGGATTCAGATATCTGGATAATTGGAGCTCATTCTGGGGTAGGTGGGACCTCTACAAACGGGATGGTCTGCACCTGAACCAGAGGGGTACCAATATCCTGGGGGGGGGGGGGGGGCGAAATTTGCTAATGCTCTTCAGGAGGGTTTAAACTAATTCAGCAGGGGGATGGGAACCTGAATTGTAGCTCCAGTGAACAGGAGGTTGAGAGTAGTGAGGTCATGAATAAGGTTTCAAGGTCGCAGGAGTGTACCGGCAGGCAGGAAGGTGGTTTGAAGTGTGTCTACTTCAATGCCAGGAGCATCCAGAACAAGGTGGGTGAACTTGCAGTATGGGTTGGTACCTGGGACTTTGATGTTGTGGTCATGTCGGAGACATGGATAGAGTGGGGACAGGAATGGTTGTTGCAGGTTCCAGGGTTTAGATGTTTCAGTAAGATCGGGGAAGGTGGTAGAAGGGGGGGAGGTGTGGCATTGTTAGTCAAGGACAATATTACAGTGGTAGAAAGGACGTTTGATGAGGACTCGTCTACTGAGGTAGTATGGGCTGAGGTTAGAAACAGGAAAAGAGAGGTCACGCTGTTGGGAGTTTTCTATAGGCCTCCGAAAAGTTCCAGAGATGTAGAGGAAAGGATAGCAAAGATGATTCTGGATAGGAGTGAAAGTAACAGGGTAGTTGTAATGGGGGACTTTAACTTTCCAAATATTAACTGGAAACGCTATAGTTTGAGTACTTTAGATGGGTCAGTTTTTGTCCAATGTGTGCAGGAGGGTTTCCTGACACAGTATGTAGACAGGCGAACAAGAGGCGATGCCACATTGGATTTGGTACTGGGTAATGATCCAGGCCAGGTGTTAGATTTGGAGGTAGGTGAGCACTTTGGTGATAGTGACCACAATTCGGTTACGTTTACTTTACTGATAGAAAGGGATAGGTATATACCGCAGTGCAAGAGTTATAGCTGGGGGAAAGGCAATTATGAGGCGATTAGGCAAGACTTAGGTTGCATAGGATGGGAAAGGAAACTGCAGGGGCTGGGCACAATTGAAATGTGGAGCTTGTTCAAGGAACAGCGACTGCGTGTCCTTGATAAGTATGTACCTGTCAGGCAGGGAGGACGTGGTCGAGCGAGGGAACCGTGGTTTACTAAAGAAGTTGAATCTCTTGTCAAGAGGAAGAATGAGGCTTATGTAAAGATGAGGCGTGAAGGCTCAGTTATGGCGCTTGAGAGTTACAAGTTAGCCAGGAAGGACCTAAGGAGAGAGCTAAGAAGAGCCAGGAGGGGACACGAGAAGTCTTTGGCAGGTAGGATCAAGGAAGGCCCTAAAGCTTTCTATAGGTATGTCAGGAACAAAAGAATGACTAGAGGAAGATTAGGGCCAGTCAAGGACAGTATTGCGAAGTTGTACGTGGAGTCTGAAGAGATAGGAGAGGCGCTAAATTGATATTTTTTGTCAATATTCACAAAGGAAAAAGACAACGTTGCCGAGGACAGTACTGAGATACAGGCTATTAGACAAGACGGGATTGAGGTTCATAAGGAGGAGGTGTTAGCAATTCTGGAAAGTGTGAAAATAGATAAGTCCCCTGGCCAGATGGGATCTATCCTAGGATTCTCTGGGAAGCTAGGGAGGAGATTGCAGAGCCTTTGGCTTTGATCTTTATGTCGTCATTGTCTAAAGAAATAGTGCCAGAAGACTGGAGGATAGCAAATGTTGTCTCTTTGTTCAAGAAGGGGAGTAGAGACAACCCTGGTAATTATAGACCAGTGAGCCTTACTTCGGTTGTGGGTAAAGTGTTGGAAAGGATTATAAGAGAGAGGATTTATAATCATCTAGAAAGGAATAATTTGATTAGGGATAGTCAACACGGTTTTGTGAATGGTAGGTCGTGCCTCACAAACCTTATTGAGTTCTTTGAGAAGGTGATTAAACAGGTGGATGAGGGTAAGGCGGTTGATGTGGTGTATATGGATTTCAGTAAAACGTTTGATAAGGTTCCCCACGGTAGGCTATTGCAGAAAATTTGGAGGCATGGGATTGAGGGTGATTTAGCGGTTTGGATCAGAAATTGGCTAGCTGTAAGAAGACAGAGGGTGGTGGTTGATGGGAAATGTTCATCCTGGAGTTCAGTTACTACTGGTGTACTGCAAGGACCTGTTTTGGGGCCACTGCTGTTTGTCATTTTTGTAAATGACCTGGATGAGGGCATAGAAGGATGGGTTAGTAAATTTGCGGGTGACACTAAAGTCGGTGGAGTTGTGGATAGTGTGGAAGAATGTTGCAGGTTACAGAGGGACATAGATAAGCTGCAGAACTGGGCTGAGAGGTGGCAAATGAAGTTTAATGCGGAAAAGTGTGAGGTGATTCACTTTGGAAGGAGTAACAGGAATACCGAGTACTGGGCTAATGGTAAGATTCTTGGTAGTGTGGACAAACAGAGAGATCTCGGTGTCCATGTGCATAGATCCCTGAAAGTTGCCACCCAGGTTGATAGGGTTGTTAAGAAGGCGTACGGTGTGTTAGGTTTTATTGGTAGATGGATTGGGTTTTGGAGCCATGAGGTCACGTTGCAGCTGTACAAAACTCTGGTGCGGCCGTACTTGGAGTATTGCGTGCAGTTCTGGTCACCGCATTATAGGAAGGATGTGGAAGCATTGGAAAGGGTGCAGAGGAGATTTACCAGGATGTCGCCTGGTATGGAGGGTAGGTCTTATGAGGAAAGGCTGAGGGACTTGAGGCTGTTTTTGTTAGAGAGAAGAAGGTTAAGAGGTGACTTAATAGAGACATACAAGATGATCAGAGGATTAGATAGGGTGGACAGTGAGAGCCTTTTTCCTCGGATGGTGACGGCTAGCACGAGGGGACATAGTTTTAAATTGAGGGGTGATAGATATAGGACAGATGTTAGAGGTAGATTCTTTACTCAGAGAGTAGTAAGGGCGTGGAATGCCCTGCCTGCAACAGTAGTAGACTCGCCAACTTTAAGGCCATTTAAATGGTTGTTGGATAAACATATGGATGATAATGGAATAGTGTAGGTTAGATGGGCTTCAGATTCAGTTGTCCTCAGCTATTTAGAAGTTATACTAATGTTTTAAAACCAAGATGCTGAATATAATGCATAATTGCCTTGGAGGCAATAGTTTAGTCATATTATTATGAGACTATTGATCCAGCGACCCAGAGAATGCTTGAATTCCAAATGGCAAATGGTAGAATTTGAATTCTGCAGTGATTGAACAAGGTCAGCCAGGTGAACAAGGTCAGCCAGGTAGGTATCATAGATTGTGAGTTCTCTGATTACGGCTGTTAATCTGGTACAATCAGGGAGTCATGGGTTCTGCTCACTCTGGCAGCAGGCTGTGAGCTAGTTGGGTCAGTGTCATCTGCTATGCACGTGTAAATAAAAGGTGACTTGGTAAGGGGATACTGGCCTTTGTGGAGCACCAAGAGAAAAACATACCCCTGAAGAGATTCACTTGCAACAGTCATCTTCGGGTTGGGGTATACATTTTTAGCATCATGCCGCTATTTGGCAAGCTTGACTCATTCGATCCTGCCATCGAAGACTGGGCCCAGTATGTGGAAAGAATGCATTATTTCTTCCAGGCAAATGACACTGGAGCAGACAAAAAGCAAGAAGTAATTCTCCTGACAGCTCGTGCACCTAGAACCCTTTCAGTTATTGGGACCCTAACCTTCCCGGAGGCACCAAATACTAAGGCCTTTCAAGAATTGACAGATTTAACTGAGGAATATCACAACACTAAGCCTCCTCTAATTCTTAGACGCTATTAGTTTTACTCAACAGTTCAAGAACCAGGGGAATCCATACAAGAACTTTTGATGAGGTTAAGATGACTGGCAGAGGCATGTGATTTTGGTTTAATGCAAAGCGAGATGCCAAGAGACTGTTTGGTATGTGGGATTAATAACGTGACCATGCAAAAGCGCCTACTAGCTGAAGCCGTCTGGATTTCAAACAGGCACTACAACTGGCTTTGTCATTAGAAAATGTGGCAAGTGGAGTTTATCAGTTACAGGATATGTCGATGGAAGTGGACACCCTCATCAGGCCAATTTAGACCATATCCCAAAAGAGGGATCCTAGGTCAGCACACTGCAAAACCCCAAAACAAAGCCAAGCTTCAGCCAAACGGTTAAAATTTTCTCGAGGATCTGAGCCACATTGCCATTGTAGTTGCTGTTGGCATGCACCTTTTTCCAGCAGACGATGGAGAGCATTTTACAAGGTCCACACCAGGTTGCCATTTATCTGGATGACATGCTAATGACTGGGAAGACCAATAGAGAGCACTTGGAGATCTTGGAAACGTAGAACATAGAACATAGAACATTACAGCGCAGTACAGGCCCTTCGGCCCTCGATGTTAGGCCGACCTGTGAAACCAATCTGAAGCCCATCTAACCTACACTGTTCCATTATCATCCATATGTTATCCAATGACCATTTAAATGCCCTTAAAGTTGGTGAGTCTACTACTGTTGCAGGCAGGGCATTCCACACCCTTACTACTCTCTGAGTAAAGAATCTACCTCTAACATCTGTTCTACATCTATCACCCCTCAATTTAAAACTATGTCCCCTCGTGCTAGCCATCACCATCCGAGGAAAAAGGCTCTCACTGTCCACCCTATCTAATCCTCTGATCGTCTTGTATGTCTCTATTAAGTCACCTCTTAACCTTCTTCTCTCTAACGAAAACAGCCTCAAGTCCCTCAGCCTTTCCTCATAAGACCTACCCTCCATACCAGGCGACATCCTGGTAAATCTCCTCTGCACCCTTTCCAATGCTTCCACATCCTCCCTATAATGCGGTGACCAGAACTGCACGCAATACTCCAAGTATGGCCGCACCAGAGTTTTGTACAGCTGCAACGTGACCTCATGGCTCCGAAACCCAATCCCTCTACCAATAAAAATATATGGATGTGGCAGGTGAATCCACCCTGAAATGCTGAAATTGCCTCAGAAAATCCACTCACAGAGTAAACAAATCTTCAAGCTTCCCCTGCAAAAAACATGGAAGGAAATAGTGTGGTACCACTCCTCCATTCACAGCATGATTCTCTCCCTCGTTTGCTATTGATAGGTTTATAGTGAATAAATTGGCAGTAAAGCTGGGAGAGAACAGCTTGTGATTGGAAGAGCAAGGCAAGAGGGGCTGCCAGGCAGGGTTGCAAGGCCAGTAAGGCTTTGGTTGTGAAGCCCAGGTGCAAGGCTGTGTTGACCTTTATGTTGACTAGCATTGTGTAATTATTGTCATGTACTACAGTTCTTTTCAAAATCAAAATTGTCATAATAAACTAACGTCCTGTCAGCCTCTGTTGCTATATTTTGCGCTGTGATTTCAGTTGATTGACAGCAGGCTGTTAAGATTTTTTTTTAAAACTTGAACAACAAATCTCAGCATCCTCTCCCTTCAACTGATTAATTGACACTCTGCCTTGATGTGGAAATAGGAGACTAGTATGATCTGCCACTTCCAGTCAATGTATGATTCTATTTCCATAGAATCCGTACAGTACAGATAGAGACTATTCAGCCTATTGGGTCTGCACTGATCCTCCAAAGAGGTTCCTATTCCTGTAACCCTACATTACTCATGGCAACCCACCTAGCCTGCACATCCCTGCGCACTATGGGCAATTTAGCATGGCCAACCCACCTAGCCTGCACATCCCTGGGCACTATGGGCAATTTAGCATGGCCAACCCATGTAGCCCTGCACATCCCTGGGCATTATGGGCAATTTAGCATGGCCAATCCGCCTAGCCTGCACATCTTTGGACTGCAGGAGGAAACCAGAGCACCCAGACGAGACACACACTGACACAGGGAGGACATGCAAACACCACAAAGTCAGTTACCCAAGGCTGGTATCAAACTGGGGTTTTTGGCACTGTGACAAAACAGTGCTAATCGCTGAGCCACCACGCTGTCCTTTTGTTATGACAGCTGTAGCTGTTATAAATACTCGACAGAGTTTCAAAATACAGTGCTCAAAATACACAAGGCTGGTGGGTGAAATCACCCACAAACACCCCAAAATGCCTTAGAAAATTCAATCACATTGGTAATAAATGGGAGAAAAGTCACCCCCATCCATTTCCATGAATGAATAAAAAGGAAGTCTAGGTTGTTACTGGAACTAAAACCAGTGACAAAAACTAATGTTTGAATGAGGCAATAGCCCAAGAGGAAATAATTTGATTTAGGAATTAAACTCTAGCTTGAATGTCCAGAGAATGGTGTTAAAACCACTTCTGTTTTCGATCTGTGTCAGAAACTAATACAACTGATGAAGACCACAGGTGATACTAAACCAAGACAATAGTGCTTCATGAACTATAGTCTATTGTTCTTCGCCCACTTGTCACCCCATGAGGCAAACTTGTGCTGACAGACAACTTGTGCCCTGCTTCTTTGTTGCTAAAATTGGTATTTCTTTTAAACTGTAATGCAATGGGCATTAAACTTACTGTTATTGACCCAGCAAATTCTCAACGTTTTTTCCTGGTACTTTGAAATTTTATTTGTTCATACCATTTGCATCTTGTGTTTCTGGTAATTCAGAAAGAGCTTTATTTTTTTCAAATTGTGGTGAATCCAAAACCAAACACAAGACTCTAAATGTGTACACCCCACAAGGGAGTAACTGGCTTTGAATTTGCATAACTAACTGGTATGCTGGTTCTTTAGTTCCATTTCTTTTGCCCAAGGTCATTTTCTCGAAACGCCTCCACCGTAGAAACCCAACTTCTTAATCTGCTTTTCTCATATTACATTTCAAAATGCTAGAGCCAAGTTTACACACAGAAGTTTTATATCAAATCCGTATGGCTGAGTGGTTAGCACTACTGCCTCACAGGGACCTGGGTTCGATTCTACCCTCAGGTATATGTGGAGTTTGTACGTTGTCCCTGGGTCAGTGTGGGTTTCCTCTGGTTTCCTCCCACAGTCCAAAGATGTGCAACTTAGGTGGATTAGTAATGCTAAAGTGTCCAGGGATGTGCAGGTTAGTTGGATTAACTCTGGGAAATGCAGGATTACAGGGATAGGGTAGGGGGTGGGATGCTGTTCGGAGGGTTGGTGAGGACTCAATGGGCTGAATAGCCTGCTTTCACACTGCAAGGATTCTATAATCCTTTGTAATGATAGTACAAGGATCACAGTGAAGTTTCTCCTAGCACTGGGGTAGGGGTGACCTGTACAAGAGGGATGGAATAGCCCAAATTTGGAGGGGAACCAATATTCCTCGCAGCGAGGTTTGGTAGTGGAGGTTTAAACTTGAGTGGAAGGGGCTGGGAACCAGAGCAGCAGGTCAGTAAGTAGATCGATTGAGGAGAAGGTAGATGTTAGGACCAGTAAATTGGAAAGAAAGGACACTCAGAGACAGGTAAATGAACATGATGGTACTAATGGGCTGAAGTGCATAGGTAAGGCAGATGAGTTTAGAGCCTGGATCAGTACATGGGGCTATGATGTTGTGGCCATTACAGAGACTTGGTTGAGAGAGAGACAGGATTGGCCGCTCAATATTCCAAGGTCTCGTTGTTTTAGATGAGATAGAGAGGAAGGTCAAAGAGGTTGAGGAGTTGGGCATTACTAATCAGGGAGGGTGTTACATCTGCATTCAGAGAGGACATAATGGAGGTTTATCCACTGAGGTAGTGTGGGTAGAGCTCAAAACTAAGATGGTTGCAACACTCTGGTTGGATTATACTACAGGCCTCGCAACAGCCACTGAGAAGTTGAGGAACAAATATATAGGCAGATTATGGAAAAATGCAATAAAAACAAGGTGATTTTAACTTCCTCAATATTGACTGGACTCCCTTCGAACAAGAGGCTTAGGCAGGGCAGAATTTTTTAAGTGCATCCAAGAGGGTTTCTTGAAACAGTATGTGGATAATCCAACTAAAGGAGAGGCCATACTGGAGCCTGTATTGGCTAATGAGCCTGGCGCAGATGACTGACCTTCCAGTGGGAGAGCATTTTGGAAACAGTGATCACAACTGCTTAAGTCTTAAGATAGCTTTGAACAAGAATAAGTCAGGACCTCACAGAAAGGTACTAAATTGGGGGAAGGCAAATTACATCAGTATTAGGCAGGGGCTAGGGAGTGTTAATTGGGAGGAACTGTTATCATTCAAGTTCACATTTGACCTGTGGGTATTGTTTAAAGACCTGCTGGAGAGAGTTCAAAATTGGCATGTTCCCACAAGGAGGAAGGACAAGGTTGGCAAGGTAAGGGACCTTGTATAATGAGGGAGGTTGTGAATTTAATCAAAAGGGAAAAAGAAGCATATGTAAGGTTTAGGAACCTAAAATCAGACAGGGCCTGTGAGGAGTATAAGGAAAGCAGGAAAGAACTCAGGCTGGGAATTAGGAGAGCAAGAAGGGGCAAAGAAATGACCTTGGCAAGTAAGGTTAAGGAGAATCCTAAGGCATTCTATACATATATTATAAACAAGAGGATAACTAGGGTGAGGGTAGGACCACTCAAGGATAAAGGAGGGAACTTGTGCTTGGAGGCAGAGGATGTGGGTGAGATCCTAAATGAGTACTTTGCATTGGTATTCACCCAGGAGAAGGATATGGAGGATAGTGTGATTTGTATGGAGCATCCTAACATGCTGAGGCATTTTGAGATCAAAAAAGAAATGGCGTTAGATCTCTTGAAGAGCATTAAGTCCGCAAGGCTATCTAAATGGTATATACCCCAGGTTATTTTGAGAGTCAAGAGAGGAGATTACTGTGGCCTTGACCAAGATCTTTGTATCCTCACTAGCCACTGGAGAGGTCCTGGAGGACTGACGAGTAGCTAATGTTGTTCCTCTGTTCAAGAAGGGAAATAGGGATAATCCAAGAAACCACAGACCGATGAATTTCACATCAGCGTTGGGAAGCCATTCAAGAGAATTCTTAGGGATCGGATTTATACACATTTGGAAAAGTATGGCCTAATTAGGGACAGTCAGCTTTGTGCAGGTCAGCTCAGGGTCTATTGACCTGATTAAATTTTTCGAGGAGGTGATGAAGGTGATTGATGTGGGTAGAGCTGTGGATGTTGTTTACATGGATTTTAATAAGGCTTTTGATGAGGTGCCTCATCCAGAAGATTAAGATGCATGGGGTCCATGGTGACTTGGCCACTTGGATTCAGAATTGGCTTGCCCATAGAAGGCAGAGGATAATGGTGGATGGGTGTTTTTCAAGCTGGAGGTCCGTGACTAATGGTGTTCCACAGGGATCTGTACTGGGACCTCTGCTCTTAGTAATTTACATAAAAACTTGGATGAAAATGTAGAAGCGTGGGTTAGCAAGTATGCAGACAATGCAAATGTTAAGGAAAAGTATACAGTTAATGGCAGGACTCTGAACAGCATTGATGTACAGAAGGATCTTGAAGTTCAAGTCCATAGCTCCCTGAATGTAACCACGCAAATAGATAGGGTGGTAAAGAAGGTGTGTGGAATGCTTGTACAAGAGTCAGGATGTCATGTTGCATCTTTATAAGCCTTTGGTTAGACCACACTTAGAGTATTGACCAAAGTATTGGACTGACCAAAGAGTCACACTTAGAGTATTGTGTTCAGTTCTGGTCACCACATTACAGTAAGGATGTGGAGGTTTTAGAGATGGTGCAGAAGAGGTTTACAAGGATGCTGTCTGGATTAGAGGGAATGATTTATAAGGAGAGGCTAAAAAAACTGGGGTTATTTTCTCTGGGGCAGTGGAGGCTGAGGGGAGACTTGTTAGAAGTTAATAAAATAATGTGATGCATAGATAGGGTTGACAGTCAGAGTCTTTTTTCCAGAGTTGAAATATCTAATACTAAGGGCCATGCATTTAAGGTGAGAGGGGGAAAGTTCAAAGGACACATGAGGGGCATGTTTTTTACACAGAGAGTGACAGGAGTCTGGAATGCATTGCCAGAAGTGTTGGTGGAGGTAGATTTGATAGGGGCATTTAAGGGACTTTTAGGTACGGGTGGCACGGTGGCTCAGTGGTTAGCACTGCTGCCTTGCAGAGCCAGGAACCTGGGTTCAATTCCACCCTTAGGTGACTGTCTGTGTGGAGTTTGCACATTCTCCCCGTGTCTGCATGGGTTTCCTCTGGGTACTCCAGTTTCCTCCCATCGCCCAAAGATGTGCAGGCTAGGTGGATTGGCTGTGCTAAATTGCCCATATAGTGTTCAGGGATGTGTAGATTAGTTGCGTCAAAGGGAGAATGGGTCTAGGTGGGAGGCTCTGAGGGTCAGTGTGGAATTGTTAGGCTGATGGGCCTGTTTCCACACTGTGGGGATTCTGTGATAAGCACATGAATATGGAGGGATATGGACCAAGGGCAGGGAGAAGGGATTATTTTAATTTGACATCATGTTTGGCACAACATCGTGGACCAAAGTGCCCCTTCCTGTGCTGTACTGTTCAATGTTCTATTTCTTGTGACATAAATGACTGAGTTCTGCACATGACAGAAGGATGGACAGTTTTCCAGAAATATTATGGAGGTAAAACATAAGCAAAAAGGACAAATTTTGTGGATCAAGAGTCCAAACCACAAAAATGGAATGAGAAGACTTTCTCACAATTCCTTCAGCTTCTGATGATGATATCATGCTGTTGTCGATCATGGTAATACTCAGTTCTGTAGCTGGGCAGTTGGACATCAGTTTGGCTTGAGTTTGAAGTGCTTCTTTTCAGAACTTTGTGTTGGTTGTTTTCTGTTCACATATTGAGAAAGAAAGAGACCTGTCTTGACTTTCAGACTTTTTGAAGGTCTACATGTAACTGCTATCTTTCAATTCTGTATCAATGTGCAACTTAACTCAAAAAGCTGTTGCTAGGCAGTTTGTTTTCAAACCAAAGGGCACTGGGACCCAGAATGTCTCACAAAAGTATCAAATTCAGTTTTTCCAAAAGCCACATGCGCCTGTATAACCAATAGGTGAACACCACGCAGTTGTGGAAAAAAAACAACTGGTTCATTCCCTGCAAAGCAGCAGTGTACAAATTTCAATTCCAAAGAATGATATTTAGTATAGAATTCATAAAATAGCATCTACTCACTTGATAATACAAAACCTTAATATTGTTGAAAAAAAATGCATCTTGTTGAAGCTTATCACTAAGACCGTTCACAAGAGAAAACATTTAACAGTATATGAGAAAAGAATGCTGATTGGTTTGCAAGCTCTCCTATTTTGAGATTTATCTGTTGTACTGCTTATAAAGAATTGTAGATTTTGTACAGACATTATTGACTATTGGTTTTAAAGGGACATGTGTAAGAAGAAAGTTTTAGAAAACAACTTTCATATGTGGAATTTAGAGATGGAGAATTGAATGAGGATTGGTTTTTGATTGCCTGGATGGAGTTTCGGGGATGGGACCTTTTTTTTAAAGGATTAATGAGGCGCTCTTGGTTTCACCTTGGGCTTTTGTAGATGGCAAATCATAGGGTGGCGTTAGTGGGCTGCTGGGCTTTTAGAAGGAAATGGTTCTTGGCCCGGTCACCCATGGCTTGGAATTTTCATCTCAAGTTAGCAAAATCATAAGAAAACACAACAAACACCAGGCTCGATACAGTGTGGAGCTGGAAGAACACAGCAGGTCAGGCAGCATCAGAGGAGCAGAAGAGTTGATGTTTCGGGCCTAGACCCTTCATCGGGACTGACCAAAGACCAGACTTTATTTCTAGAGGAATAGAATTGAAAAACAGGGAAGTTATACAAAACTTACGTTGAACTTTGGTAGATCGTGTTCAGAGCATTCTGTGCAGTCTAATCACTATATTATTAAAATGATATAGTGAGATTGAAGGGGATGCAGAGAAAGTGTCAGAAGGATGTTACTAAGAATAATTGGGTATACATATCAAGAAGTGATTGACAAGCTGGCTTTTCTCTGTTTCCTGAAAAAGGCTGATGGGTGAAATAATTGAGATCATTACAATCAGGCAAGTTTCTGATAGAGTGACTATGGACCAAATATTTCTTCTTATGTAGAAGATACTATCCATATAAGATAGTCATGAAAAAATTGAATAGGAAATTAAGGAATACATATTGTTACCAATGGATAGAGAGAAAATGGAACTTCCTACCAAAGTGAATGGTAGACACGTTTAAGGGGAAACTAGACAGACATATGAAGGTGAAGGGAAGAGAGGGTTTGCTGACAGTTTTAGTAGAGGGAAGAGGATGCTTACTTGCAGCATAAACATCAACATGGACTGGTTGTGCTGTATTTCCTTTTTCTGTCACATACCCTATTGTTGCTGATTGATCATTCATAAAGTTTAGCTTAGTAATGTAGAGGAAAGGTTTTGAAAGGACTAATGCTGTGGACTGCATTACGTTCTTTCCACTCTGAATACATCATACAGCTTTGGGTAGCAACAAAGGAGTCCAGTTTGAGATCCTGATGTGACCAGATGTGCCAACTCCAGCTCTTGATAGTCTTAGCAAATATACCTAACTAGTCAATATACTGGAGGATTGGCAAACTGCCAATGTGACATCCCTATTCAAAAAAGGAGAGAGGCAAAAAGTGAGTAACTATTAATCTGACCTTTATTGTTGGAATCAATTATTAAGGAAGTAATAGCAGTACATTTAGAAAGTCATAATTTAATCAAGCAGTCAGCATGATTTCATAAAAGGAAAATCATGTCTGACTAATTTATTAGAGTTTTTTGAGGAAGTCTCAACGAGAGTGAATAGAGGGGAACCCAGTAAAAGTGTTATATTTGAACTTCCAGAAGGCATTTGACAAGGTACCTTGCAAAAAAGTTAAGTCATTAAGACAAGAGCCCGTGGTGTTGGAGATCATCTATTGGTCATGGATAGAGAATTGGCTAATGGGCAGGAAACAGCAAGTGGGGATAACGGGTTCTTTTCTAAGTTGGCAATCTGTGACCATTGGGGTTCCACAGGGATCCGTTCTGGGATTGTAAACTGTTTAAAATATATATTAATAACTCGGAGGAAGGATGTGAATTTACTGCTGCCAAATTTGCAGACAACACAAAAATAGGTGGAAGGGCAAGGTGCGAGAGGATACAAACAGCTTGCAGAGAGATAGTGATAGGTTAAGTAGAATCATAGACTCATACAGTGCAGAAGAGGCCCGTCAGGCCATCAAGTCTAAACCAAAAGTAAGAGGGTAAAAAGTTGGCAAAATGTTGGGGAATGTTGTGAAAAAAATGAAAGTTTTCATTTTGGAAGGGAGAACAAAAGAGTATTATTTAAATGGAGAAAAACTGCAGAAAATAGTAACACAAAAAGAGTGGGGTACATGTGCGCAAAACACAAAACGCTAGCACACAGGACAGCAAGCAATCATGAAGCCTAATGGAATGTTGGCTCTTATATCAAGGGGGTTGGAGTATAAGAGTAGAGAAGTCCTACTACAGCTGTACAAGGTGTTAGTGTGAGACAACATCTGGAGCATTGTGAGCAATTTTGGTCCCTTTGTTTAAGGAAAGATGCCATTTCATTGGAGGTAGTTCAGAGAAGGTTCACTGGGATGACACCCGGTATGGAGGGATTGTCTTATGAGCAAAGTCTAAACAGGTTGGGACTGTACCCACTGGAGTTTAGAAGAATGAGAGATGATCTTATTGAAACATATCGGATTCTTAAGGAGCTTGACAGGGTAAATGTTGAGAGGATGTTCCCACTCATGGAAGAGTCTAATACCAGAAGGCATTGTCTCAGAACAAAAGGGTCCCCAATTTAAAACTAAGGTGAAGAGGAATTTCTTCTCTCAAAGTGTTGTGAGTCTTTGGAACTATTTGTCATAGAGATTGGTGAGGGCAGAGTCCTTGTGTATATTTAGGGCTGAGATAAATAGATTCTCAATCAGGGGAAAAGACAAGAAAGTGACATGAAGAATGTCAGATCAGCCATGATCCTAATGAATAGCAGAGCAGACTATAGGTGCCAAATAGCCTACTCCTGTTCCCATTTCTTATAGTCTTATGGTAATTTGTACCTATTGCAATCATGCAATAAATGACATCATGTTGTTAAGATAATTTCCCAAGACTCACAAATACTTCCTATGACTCAGTATTGAATGGAGGAATCCACCAGGGACTGTTTAACCTGTTTAACATTTACTTCAGAAGAGTAGAAAGGAGAATTGGTAACAGCACTCTACCCCAACTATTATCTGATAGTGGTTAGTTCCACAACCCATATAATAAAACCAAGCGAGAACAATTTAAATTACAATGTCTGAGGTAGAAGAGTACTGATTGCAATTAACTGATAAGGGATCTATACAGAGTAAACAGGAAAAAGTACTGATAGGAAAAATGTCGTGGAGTAATGGTTGATTTAAGAAATAGACTTCTTAGGTTTTTGGATGACAAGGGAGATGGAGAATATGATTAAACAAAAGAAAGCAAATACATGATGCACACCGGGTGAACACTCCAAAAGAGATCGAGGCAAGATACAATAAGTTGAGAGGAAAATTTAATAGAAAAATAAGCTTGGCAAAGAAAATGTGAGAATAGAATAATGATCAACATAAAAGGTCAAAAACAGTAATTGCTGCAGAAACTCAGCAGGTCTGGCAGCATCTGTGGAGAGGCAACAAAGTTAACAATTGAAGTCTATTGACCCTTGTTCAGAACTGATAGCAGCTAGGAAAATGTGGTATTTAAGGTAATGACAGGGACTGGGGGGAAAGGAGTGAGTGGATAGTCAAGAGAATCATTTGCATAACCGCATGAGTCCTTACTACCACTGAACTTTTCTCAAGTATAGTTACGTTTGGAAAAATTCACAACCAATTTGAACAAAGCTAAGACCTAATAGAATTGTCCCAACCTAGCTTCCCCTAGTAGTGAGGATGGATACAAGCAAAGGCTCGGTGAAAAGCTCAGGAAAGATAGAATAGAAACTCCAGTTGCGAGGACAGATTGAATAAGTTGGAACTGTTCTCCTTGGTGAGAAGAAGGCTGAGAGGAGATTTGATAAAGATTTTCAAATTCATGAGCAGGCTGAACAGAGTAGATAGGAAGAAGCCGTCTCTGCTTGTAAAGGAGAAAAGAATGAGAGGGCATAGACTTGAAGTGCTGTGCAAATGAAGCAATGGAGATGTGAGAAAAAACTTTCACAGAATGAGTAGTTAGGGATGGAATGCGCTACTTAGAAACATGGTGGAGGCAGATTCAATTGAAGTATTCAAGAGGGCATTAGATGGTGGCTTTAATAGAAATGGTGTCCCTGGATATGTGGAAAAGGTAGGAGATTAACACTAGATAACAGAACACGATGGGCCGAATATCCCCTTCATGTCCTGTAACAATTGGGTATGTAGCTCAGTGGTAGAGTGCATGTCTTGCATGAATGAGACCCCCAGGTTCAATCCCTAGCAACTCCACAGTTGGAATTACTTTTGGGGCGGCATGGTGGCTCAGTGGTTAGCACTGCTGCCTCACAGCGCCATAGACCGGGGTTCAATTCCACCCTCAGGCGACTGTCTGTGTGGAGTTTACACATTCTCCCCATGTCTGCGTGGGTTTCCTCCCACAAAGATGTGCGGGCTAGGTGGATTGGCCATGCTAAATTACCCATAGTTTTTGGGGATGTATAGATTAGGTGGGTTATAGAGGGATAGGATCTGGGTGGGATGCTCTGAGGTTCAGTGTGGACTTGTTGGGCCAAAGGGCCTGTTTCCATAGTGTAGGGGTTCTATGAATTCTATGAATAAATCGAAAAATGGGGGTAGTTCTGTATGTTATCATTCACAGATGGTAAAGGAAGTACATACTGTTGGAAGGGGAAAATACATAGTGATATAGTTTGGCTGGAGATTTTTAATGCAACCAAAAAAATCACTCAAATGTTATTAAACATCCTAATTTGAGGAAAGACAAAATACTTTCTGAAGTAATAGGAAAAACAAGGAAACAATATAAGTGGAGGTTTAAGTCCACCAAATTCTGAACAGGAAGTGAATAAAAACCAATATTAGTGATTGGATAGCATGAAAACTCATGACCTATCATGTCACTGAGATTAGGGAAAGTACAGGGAAACTACAGAAAAGGACGTCTCTCATTATAGAGGTAAAGTTAAACTGAACATTCAAATAGCATCATACACACAGTTCATTGAGAAAATCAGAACTGAAATGAGGAAGAAAAGTTGGTGCCAAAAACCCAGCAGGAAGTAGCAGGTAGGAGAGGTCAAGCTCTTGGTATACAACAGAAATTTCAGAAGCTCTCAAAAGTGTCATTAAAAGGAAGTGGAAATGAATACAACTGCAGATGCTAAACAACAGCAAGAAATATCTGTGTTTTTCTAACATTAAGAAGGTAGTCAGGGAAGGAATCAGAATCTTAAAGAATGCCAAAGGAAATGAGGTTGAAGATGAAATAATTGTATTGCTCAATGCAGATTTATTTAGACTATTCATAAAAAACTTAGTAACCGCCTCCTGGAGGCAGTTGATGGATGATTGTGATGAATCTAGGCTTAAAGACCTTGATTATAGCCAAGCTAAGAGGACGGCTCGGAGCAACCTTATTCCTGATCCTATTGGATGAAGGGAAACATATTATAATGTTTGAGCAGAGCTAAGAGCTGGTGAATTAGCAGATATATATTTAGTATGAAAACAAGCTGACATAGTTTGAACAAGAAAGTGGAGAAATCGCAACCAGGCAATGAAAGGTCCATCAGAATAATACAACAATACTTCATAAAATATTGGAATTAATCACGAGGAGGTAATCTACAAAGGTTGTGCATAATTAAATAACTAACAGTTAAAATGGCTGGTAAAGTAGAAAATTATATATAGCTGAACATCTATTTCTTGAGAAAGTTGGCAGTGGTAGAGTTTATAAGGCTCTTAAAGAAATTGAAAAAAAGTAAAAGAATCTTGTCTGTGTTTAAAGGAGTAGTGCTGGAGCTCCACTATTTTGATCTGTGCTCTTAACTAAATGCAAACTGATTAAGGCCATAGATGATACTAAACTAGGAAAAGTTATGGAGATGGATGTCATGCACAGGGCCTGATAAATCTGATTTAAATACAATCCGTAATTGGGTATATTAATAACAGGTGAAATTGAATCCAGACAAATGGAAAGTACTAATAATGAAAAGTAAAACAAATGCAACCAGAATATCATTGATAAGATATATAGATATAACTGATGGTTAAGAGAAAGGGATGTGATTTGATTTGATTCAATTTGATTTGATTTATTATTGTCACATGTACCTAAGTACAGTGAAAAGTTTTGTTTTGTGTGCAGTACAGCAGATCATAACATACAAAGACACAAAGATGACAAAGTGATTGTACAGACTGAGGAATACAAAGATACGGCTGCAAAGAAGTTGTACAAAAAGCAAGATCAGCATTAGATTTCACATTTGAGAGGTCCATTCTGAAGTCAAATAACAGCAGGGAAGAAGCTGTTTTTGAACCTGTTGGTATGTGTGTTTAAACTTGTTTATCTTCTGCCTGACGGAAGAGGTTGGAAGAGATTATAACCAGGGTGAGCGTGTCTTTGATGATATTGGCTGCCTCTCTGCAGCAATGAGAAGTATAGATAGAGTCAATGGATGGAAGGTTGGCTTGCGTTACGGTCTGGGCTCTTTTCACAACTTTCTGTAGTTTCTTATGGTCCTGAGCAGAGCAGTTGCTGTACTAATACGTGATGCACCCAAACAGAATGCTTTTGTGTTGCAACTGTAAAAGCTGGTGAGAGTCCTTATGGCCATGTTGAATTTCCTTAGCATCCTGAGGAAGAAGAGGCATTGTTGTGCCTTCTTGACTCTCGCATCAACGTGTGTGTTCCTGGACTGTTTGTTGGTGATTGTCACTCCTAGGAACTTGACACTCTTGGCTGTCTCCACCTTAGCTCCATTGATGCAGATAAGGGCGTGTCTTTCTCCTTGATTCCTGAAGTTGATGATCAGCTCTTTAGTCTTGCTGACATTGAGGGAGAGATTGTTATCTTTAATCATGTCATCAAGCATTCTATTTCTTTTCCTGTATTCTGTCTCGTCATTGTTTGATATCCGGCCTACAACGGTGGTGACGTCAGTGAACTTGTAGATGGAGTTTGGACGAAATTTGGCCATACAGTCATGAGTGTACAGGGAGTACAGTAGGGGGCTGAATATGCATCCTTGCAGGCTGCCAGTGTTGACGATTCTTGTAGAGGTTCTATTGCCTATCTTCACTGATTGCAGTCTTTGGGTCAGGAAATTGAAGATCCAGTTGCAGAGAGTGGTGCAGAGAGCTAAGTCTTGGAGTTTGGAGCTTACCTTGGTTGGGATTATTGTGCTGAAGGTGGGGCAGAAGTCAATAAGTAGAAACCTGATGTACATAAGCTTATTATCCAGATGTTCCAGAGCTAGATGTACGGCTAAGGAAACAGAGTCTGCAGTGGACTGTTGCGCCAGTTGGCAAATTGCAAGGGATCGAGGCAGGCTGGGGAAGGCTAGAGCTGATGTAAGCCATGACTATAGTAGGTTTGTTGTGTAGTCCCACCATAGGGCAACTATAAACAACACAAAAAGAATGCCGAATTATAATGCTACATCACTTGATGGGACATAGATAAGCTGCAGAACTGGGCTGAGAGGTGGCAAATGGAGTTTAATGTGGAAAAGTGTGAGGTGATTCACTTTGGAAGGAGTAACAGGAATACCGAGTACTGGGCTAATGGTAAGATTCTTGGTAGTGTGGATGAGCAGAGAGGTCTCGGTGTCCATGTGCATAGATCCCTGAAAGTTGCCACCCAGGTTGATAGGGTTGTTAGGAAGGTGTACGGTGTGTTAGGTTTTATTGGTAGAGAGATTGAGTTTCGGAGCCATGAGGTCATGTTGCAGCTGTACAAAACTCTGGTGCGGCCGCACTTGGAGTAATTGCGTGCAGCTCTGGTCGCCGCATTATGGAAAGGTTGTGGAAGCATCGGAAAGGGTGCAGAGGAGATTTACCAGGATGTTGCCTGGTATGGAGGGTAGGTCTTATGAGGAAAGGCTGAGGGACTTGAGGCTGTTTTTGTTAGAGAGAAGAAGGTTAAGAGGTGACTTAATAGAGACATACAAGATGATCAGTGGATTAGATAGGGTGGACAGTGAGAGCCTTTTTCCTCGGATGGTGACGGCTAGCATGAGGAGACATAGCTTTAAATTGAGTGGAGATAGATATGGGACAGATGTCAGAAGTAGGTTCTTTACTCAGAGAGTAGTAAAGGCGTGGAATGCCCTGCCTGCAACAATAGTAGACTCGCCAACTTTAAGGGCATTTAAATGGTCATTGGATAAACATATGGATGATAAGGGAATAGTTTAGGTTAGATGGGCTTAAGATCGGTTTCACAGGTCGGCGCAACATCGAGGGCCGAAGGGCCTGTACTGCGCTGTAATGTTCTATGTTCTATTTTCTAAGACTATATTACATGATATTACTAGGATAGTCTGATAACTGAACGGACCCCCATCTCACTTTGGCAGAAAGACCTCAAACATTGCTAAATCCCAAAGATGACCACAGGGTCAGTTAGCAGTAACCATATTGATGCAAATTAAAGGCAACACTATACGTGCCATCCGTCAAGATCAATATGCACTTAAACAATTATGGCAACTAGAATTTGTTTATATAGACAGAGAATACTCACCACAAATTTACAGTCAGTTCTGCTTTAATGTGTGTTCTGTCAATGTGAATTGGCTGTAACACGATTGATAAATAGGTGAATGCTGTTTCTAAAATGTGAACTTGTGTTGGCTATAACGCGATTACATCGGTGCATGGAGGCATATGCGTCGACATCACACGATCGTTTCATGGGCTTTGTTGTGAATATGTACAATGTTAGCGCCAAAAGAGTCTCCGCACCAGCATCACATGATCATTTCATGGGCTTTGTCATGAAGTGCTTTCTGTGAGAGGTACAATACAACCTCCTCCCCCCTCAAGTCATCTTGTCATTTTTTTCAAGGTAATGTATTAAATTTACTTTTATTTCATTATTAGATATGAGTTAAACATTTATTCAAATTGTGCTATCCTTTGTGTTAAGCTTTTGAGTGATTTTTTTTGGTTGTCTGCCCCAACCCCCTTTTTCCCATAGGCCCTGTTATTTCTATAGTGTGATTTTCTATAACGCAATGTTGCACAAGAATGCAACTATCGCATTATAGCAGAACCAACTGTATTTGATATTTGAATAAAAATGTTAAACATAAGAACCACTCCAGCACCCACAGCAAGTTAAGGACTCCCCACATTCATGTTAATACCCTACATAAGAGCAGATTGCTGCACCTTGGGAGTACAGGCTAGAGGTGAGTTCTGACCTGAAGAGCATTGTTTAATGCTGTGATTTACTGCATACTCTTAGCTTCTTCTACTGAAAGAAAGCAAAATGTTTTCCCAATGTACAGCAGACTGAGTTATTTGACAGATGTTTATTATTGACTTTTTTGTGCTATTGCAATTACATATACAGTAACTGATTCTGCAATGGGAATGAACTGTGTGTGGGCAGATGAGTTCTAATGCTGTAGGAAGTGTTTGGATTCTGACCTTTTCAATGATCGTAATTTCTATTTTAAAAATTGAATCATGATGAAGTTCTTATCCTTAAATAAACTGTTTTTATTGTCACACAATGAATTAAAATATTCTGCCCAATTTTTATTGGAATTGATTTCTGATGTACAGTAAATAACTGGAATTGGTCATTCATATTTGAAAGAGTAAGCTGGTAGTTATATAGTGCCTTTGACAACCTCAAAATATCTTAAAACACTGCACACTCATGAATTATTTTAATTATTGTTACTGTTGCACGTTGGAAAATACGGTGGACAAGCTCAACAGGCAACGATAAGATAAGTGACCAAATACCTGTAGTGCTGACCTAGGTTGAGGCAGATAATTTGTTTCGAATACAAGGAAAACTCCCCACCTGTTTTTATTTTCACAAAGTGCCATCTGAACAGTGGTTTCTGCAATAGTCTCACACTGGAATATCAGCGTAAATTTTGCATTGATATAGATTTCAGATGGGAAGTTAAACTGTGACCCCATTTACCCTCTCAAATCCATGTTGATGGTATGGTCAAGAAAGCACACCAACGCCTCCACTTCCTCAGAGGCTAAGGAAATTCGGCATGTCCACAATGACTCTTAATGATTTTTATAGACATACCATAGAAAGTGTTCTATCCGGATGGATCACAGCTTGATATGGCAACTGCTCCGCCCAAGACTGTAAAAAATTACAGAGCATTGTGAATGCAGCCCAGTCCATCACGCAAACCAGCCTTCATTCCACTGACTCTGTCTATACTTCTCCCTGCCTCAGGAAAGCAGCCAACATAATCAAAGACCCCTCCCACCCTGGTTATACTGTCTTCCATCTCTTCCACTGGGCAGAAAATACAAAAGTTTGAAAACATGTACCAACAGCGTTTTCCCCACTGTTATCAGACTTTTGAACGGACCTCTCATATATTAAGAGTTGTTCCTTCTCTGCACCTTCTGTATTGCTGTAACACGATATTCTGCATTATGTGCCATTACCCTGACGTACTTATGTAAGGTGTGATTTGCCTAGATAGCACACAATACAATACTTTTCACTGTACATGTGACAATATCAAAACAAAATGAATATAGCAGATAGTGTGGCATTGGTCAATAAGCTGAGGTAATCTCCCTGATATTTAATGGGTTAACTATCCTTAAATCGACATCAATAAAAATGGCAAATGAGACAATACTGATCTGTCTCCTCCAAAGCCTTCAAAATGGAGGCCAAATGCAACCAGTTTCCAAGTATGACTTTTTAAATAACGTTGTGTCCACAGGTTATCTGGTCGTGATCACATTTCGATTTGTCGGATCCTGCTGTGCTCAAATTAGCTGACTCCGACATTGTAATAGTAACTATACCTTGGTGGTACCCGACTGGGTACTTTTGGAGTGGCCTGAGATTCTTAAATTGGCTACAGAGCAGCAAATGCTTTGCAATATTCTTTTGTGAAGCGCGCCTTCCCGCCCATTACAGATTCGATTTTAAAAGATGAATAGATTGGCAGAGAGCCGTCACAAATCATGTTTTGAACATTTGTTTCAGAGGTAGTAGGAACTGCAGATGCTGGAGAATCTGAGATAACAAGGTCTAGAGCTGGATGAACACAGCAGGCCAAGCAGCATCAGAGGAGCAGGAAGGCTGACGTTTCGGGCCGAGACCCTTCTTCAGAAATGGGGGAGGGGAAGGGGGTTCTGAAATAAATAGGGAGGGGGGGGAGGCGGATAGAAGATGGATAGAGGAAAAGATAGGTGGAGAGGAGACAGACAGGTCAAAGAGGCGGGGATGGAGCCAGTAAAGGTGAGTGTAGGTGGGGAGTTAGGGAGGAGATAGGTCAGTCCAGGGAGGACGGACAGGTCAAGGGAGCGGGATGAGGCTAGTAGGTAGGAGATGGGGGTGGGGCTTGAGGTGGGAGGAAGGGATAGGTGGGAGGAAGGACAGGTTAGGGAGGCGGGGACAAGCTGGGCTGGTTTTGGGATGCAGTAGGGGGAGAGGAGATTTTGAAGCTTGTGAAGTCCACATTGATACCATTGCGCTGCAGGGTTCCCAAGTGGAATGAGGTGCTGTTCCTGCAACCTTCGGGTGGCATCATTGTGGCACTGCAGGAGGCCCAGGATGGACATGTCTTCTGAGGAATGGGAGGGGGATTTGAAATGGTTCGCGACTGGGAGGTGCAGTTGTTTAGTGTGAACCGAGCGTAGGTGTTCGGCAAAGTGGTCCCCAAACCTCTGCTTGGTTTCCCCGATGTAGAGGAGGCCACTACGGGAACAGCGGATACAGTATACCACATTAGCAGATGTGCAGGTGAACATCTGCTTGATGTGGAAAGTCTTCTTGGGGCCTCGGATGGGGGTGAGGGGGGAGGTGTAGGGGCAGGTGTAGCACTTCCTGCGGTTGCAGGAAGGGAAAAGTGGGGCTGGAGGGGAGTGTGGAGCAGATAAGGGAGTCCTGGAGAGAGCGGTCCCTCCAGAAAGCAGATAAGGGTGGGATGGGAAAAATGTCTTTGGTGGTGGGGTCCGATAGCAGATGGCAGAAGTGTCGGAGGATGATGCGTTGGATCGGGAGGTTGGTGGGGTGGTACGTGAGGAGACATTTGATTTTGTTTTCAGCTTAGGACAAAAGGTTGGGGAAATTGGGTGATGTTCACTTTCCCTCTTGAGAGAGAGAAAGAGAGAGAGAGAGTAACCAAAACAGAATTTTTTGTTCCGTTTAAGTACATGGGGAAATTTTACGTCGGAAAGAAGTGGGCGGATCCCAATAACATATTGGTTCAGCAAAATGGAAAGTCCGCATCAGGTTGCTGCTAATAAAAACAAAGTGGTCGGTGTGTCGGACTCAACAAGCAGCTGAGAAAGACCACATAGATCATTATGGGCCACGATTCACACTCCGAGCAGTTCGTCTACGTGTTGGTGAAGGATTACTTGAAGTTTGCGTTGGACGGACCTCAGTCAGTTCCTGCGACCAGCAGCGCGGCTGAAACTCTGCGTAAGGCGGCCGCCCTCTTCCAGCGAGTCAGGGAAAACGAGTTTGAACTCTACACCAAACAACTCAAACTCGCTTCCATAGAGGACGTGAAGCGAGCGTTTCCCATTCTATTGAGCGAAATCTCCTCAGATGGGAAGGATAACTGGGGCAGACTTGTGGCTTTGTACGCGTTTTGTGGAGAGTTAGCGAGGCACTTGAGAAGGAGAGGCATTCCAGAGGAAGAACTGGTTGAGGAAATGGCTCAGTGTATGGCTCATCACACGTGGACCCTCAAAGCTGCGTGGATCAAGGAGAAAGGCGGCTGGGTAGGAAATTGCTTACTCTTCATCAAACACTCGCCGCTAGATCGTTCCGCTGTTTGCAGATGACGGAAGTTTGTGTCACGGTGTTGCATTCATTCATAAAATTTACTTTTTTTTTCAACTAGGAGAAGGGTTTCGTAGACTACTTTAAACAGGAGAACACCGGATCTGTGGAATACTTCCGGCAGAAAAGTCCCCGATTTTCATATGCGAAGTTAGCAGCTGTCACAGGGATTATCGCTGCATTCTCCTTTGTGCTCTACCAACACTGAGAATAAGGAAGCGGCTGAGCTCTCCCGACCAGCGGAAGAACATTGACTGTCTCCTGAGTGGAGAATCTGGACTTGGGTTTTATTAACCTTTTATAAAGTTTGTTTCATCTCAGCGAATGCATAACGTTGAAATATAGTAAACTCTGATTTGTAATAAAATGTACATTTTTTATTTAAATAAATATTTCAGTAAGAAGGTTTGCATTGGTGTAGAGCCTGTCATAATCTCAGGATATTTGGAAACACTACAGCGAAATCTAGTGTTTCAGAAGTGATGTCACTGTTGTAATGTTGGATATCCCACAAAGTACAATATGATAATAACAATGTAATTTGTTCTAATGATGTTGGTTAAAAGATAAACCTTATCTAGGACCCCAAGATAGGAGAGTGGTAGTATCTTTTAAATTTGTATGAGGGACAGCTAGGAGCCTTTAAACGTTTTGGAGAGGTAAAGAACATGACAGTAGGAAATAACACCGTGTAGAGCTGGATGAACACAACAGGCCAAGCAGCATCACAGGAGCAGGAAGGCTGACGGTTCAGGCCCAGACCCTTCTTCAGAAATGGGGGAGGGGAAGGGGATTCTGAAATAAATAAGGAGAGAGGGGGGAGGCGGATAGAAGATGGATAGAGGAGAGGATAGGTGGAGAGGAGGCAGACAAGTCAAAGAGGCGAGGTTGGAGCCAGTAAAGGTGAGTATAGGTGGGGAGTTAGGGCGGGAATAGGTCAGTCCAGGGAGGACGGACAGGTCAAGGGGACGGGATGAGGTTAGTGCGTAGGAGATGGGGGTGGGGCTTGAGGTGGGTGGAATGGCTAGGGAGGCGGGGACGAGCTGGGCTGGTTTTGGGATGCTGTCGGGGGAGAGGAGATTTTGAAGCTTGTGAAATCCACATTGATACCATTGGGCTGAAGGGTTCCCAAGCGGAATAGGAGGTGCTGTTCCTGCAGCTTTCGGGTGGTGTCATTGTGGCACTGCAGGAGGCCCAGGATGGACATGTCATCTGCGGAATGGGAGGTGCAGTTGTTTAGTGCTAACCAAGCGTAGGTGTTCCGCAAAGCGGTCCCCAAGCCTCTGCTTGGTTTCCCCAATGTAGTGGAAGCCACAACGGGAACAGCGGATACAGTATACCACATTAGCAGATGTGCAGGTGAACATCTGTTTGATGTGGAAGGTCTTTTTAGGGCCTGGGATGGGGGTGAGGGGTGAGGTGTAGGGACAGGTGTAGCACTTGCTTCGGTTGCAGGGAAAAGTGCCAGGGGTGGTGGGGCTGGAGGGGAGTGTGGAGTGGACAAGGAAGTCATGGAGAGAGTGGTCCCTCTGGAAAGCAGATAACGGTGGGGAGGGAAAAATGTCTTTGGTAGTGGGGTCAGATTGCAGATGGTGGAAATGTCGGAGGATGATGCGTTGAATTTGGAGGTTGGTGGGGTGGTACATGAGGACGAGGGGGATTCTGTTTTGTTTATTGCGGGTAGGGGGTGTGAGGGATGAGTTGCAGGAAATGCGGGAGACACGGTCGAGTGCATTTTCGATCACTGTGGAGGGGAAGTTGCGGTCCTTGAAAAACGAGGACATTTGGGATGTTCGGGAGTGGAATGCCTCACCTCTGGAGCAGATGCGGCGGAGGCGAAGGAATTGGGAATAGGGGATGACCTTTTTACAGGAAGGTGGGTGAGAGGAGGTGTATTCTAGGTAGTCGTGGAAGTCGGTAGGCTTAAAATGGATATCAGTTTCCAGGTGGATGCCAGAGATAGAGACAGAGAGGTCCAGGAAGGAGAGCGAGGTATCAGAGATGGTCCAGGTGAACTTAAGGTTGGGGTGGAAGTTGTTAGTGAAGCCGATTTTGTGATTTGGAATATGAGATACCAAGGTGTGGAGCTGGATGAACACAGCAGGCCAAGCAGCATCAGAGGAGCAGGAAGGCTGACGTTTCGGGCCTAGACCATTACTATCTTGTGAATTGGAAATTGTGTTTGATGAACTTTCTGAAGTTTTTTGAAGTTGTTACAAACGAACTTGATCAAGGCGAGTACAGTTAGATTTTCAGAAGGCTTTTGATAAAATCCTGCATAGGTTGGTTAGAGGTTGATAATGTTGAATTAATGATTGACTAACAGACAGAAAACAGACTGTAGGAATAAATGGATTATTTTTGTGTTGACAGGCTATGACTATGGGAGTCTGTGAGGATCACTCCTTGGGCTTCAGCTGATCACAATATATAGCAATGAATTGAAGTTGGGGACCAAATGTGATATTTCCAAATTTGCGGATGAATCAAAGCTAAGTGGGAGTGTGCAATATTTCTGAGGAACAGTCATATTGGATTTGAAACATTAACTCTGTTTCTCTCTTCACAATACTGCCAGACCTGCTAAGTTTCTCCAGCTCTTCTTTTTGTCCATTTCAGATTTCCAGCATCTGCTTTGTTTTGCTTTTATTTAAGTGGATTATGTGTTGTAAGGAAGATGTACAGTGGCTTCAGGAGAATTTAGATAGGCTCAGCAAATGGGCACGAACATGGCATATAAAATGTGAGGTTATCCACTTTAGTAAGAGAAACATGTAAAGTATTTCTTAAATGGTGAGAGGTTGGAAAATGTAGATGAAAAATATCCATATTACAGAGGACGAGGTGTTGGCTGTCTTAAAATGCATAAAGGGAAGCTGGGGAACTGATTGCTGGGCTCTTTGCTGAGATATTTGTATCATTGAAAGCCACAGGTGAGGTGCTGGAAGACTGGAGGTTGGCTAACATGCTGCCACTATTTAAGAAAGATAATAAGGAAAAGCCAGGGAACCCTATAGACTGGTGAGCCTGACACTGGTGGTGGGCAGGTTGTTGAAGGGAATCCTGAGGGACAGGATTTACATGTTATTTGAAAAAGGCAAGGACTGATTAGGGTTAGTAAACATTGTGCGTGGGAAATCATGTCTAGCTTGAGTTTTTACAAGAACTAATGAATAGGATTGATAAAGGCAGAGCAATGGAAATGATCTATATGGACTTCGGTAAGGTGTTTGACAAGGTTCCGCATGGTAGAGTGGTTCACGAAGTTAGATCACGTGGACTACAGAGAGAACTAGCCATTCAGACACACAGTTGGCGCAAAGGTAGAAGACAGAGTGTGGTGGTGGTGGAGGGTTGTTTTTCGGACTGGAGGCTTGCAACCAGCGGTGTGCCACAAGGATCGGTGTTGGGTCCACTGCTTTTTATCATCTATACAAATGATTTGGATGTGAACGTAGGAGGTAATGGTTAGTAAGTTTGTAGATGACACCAAACTTGGTGGTGTAGTGGACAGCCAAGGAAGTTACCCCAGAGTACAACGGGACCTTGATCAGATGGGCCGGTGAGCTGAGGAGTGGCCGATGGAGTTTAATTAAATAAATGTGAAGTGTTGCATTTTGGAACGGCAAATCAGGCCAGGACTTTTTCACATATTGGTGAGGTCCTGGGGAGTGTTGCTTAACAAATAGATCTTGGAGCGCAGGTTTATAGTTCCTTGAAAGTGTAGTCGCAGGTGGACAGGATAGTGAAGAAGGCATCTGGTACGCTTTCCTTGATAACAAGCATGGGGCTGGATGAACACAGCAGGTCAAGCAGCATCATAGGAGCAGGAAAACTTGACGTTTCGGGCCTAAACCCTTCATTTCTGATGAAGGGTTTAGG
>JAHRHZ010000048.1:2633347-2645008 GCA_024137785.1 Ginglymostoma cirratum | reverse complement strand
GTTTCGGGCCTAAACCCTTCATCAGAAATGAAGGGTTTAGGCCCGAAACGTCAAGTTTTCCTGCTCCTATGATGCTGCTTGACCTGCTGTGTTCATCCAGCCCCATGCTTGTTATCTCGGATTCTCCAGCATCTGCAGTACCTTTTATCTCTGGTACGCTTTCCTTTATTTAGTGCATTGAGTATAGGAGTTGGGAGGTCATGTTGCGGCTGTACAGGTCATTGGTAAGGCCACTTTTGGAACACTGCTTTCAATTCTGGTCTCCCTGCTACAGGAAGGATGTTGTGAAACTTGAAAAGGTTCAGAAAAGATTTACAAGGATGTTGCCAGGGTTGAAGGGTTTGAACTATAGGGAGAAGCTGAATAGGCTGGTGCTTTTTTCCGTAGACAGTCGGAGGCTGAGGGGTGACCTTATAGAGGCTTATAAAATCGTGAGGGGCGTAGATAGGTTGAATAGCCAAGGTCTTTTCCCCAGGGTGGCAGAGACCAAAACTAGAGGGCATAGGTTTAAGGTGAGAAGGAAAGATTTAAAAGGGACCTAGAGAGATAATTGTCAAGGAGGTAATGCAAAAAATGTTCAGCAGACTTGTTCCCAAGATGGAAGGACTGTCCTATGAAGGGAGATTAGGCAAACTGGGCCTTGTGTCTCTAGCGTTTTGAAAAATGAGAGGTTATCTCATTGAAATCTACAAAATGCTTAAAGGAATTGGCAGGATAGATGCAGGTAAATTAATTACCCTATTTGGGGAATCTAAAACCATGAGGTACAATTTAAAAATAAGTAGGATGCCATTTAGGTCTGAGATGAGCAGAAATCCTTTCTAAGAGGGTCGGGAACCTTTGGAATTCTCGACCAAAGAGGGTTGTGAGGGCTCAGTCTTTGAGTATGTGTCAGAGATTGATAGATTTCTGATTTCTGGCAGCATACAGAGCTGTGGGGATGGGATGATTAAAGCTTCGATTGATTTGATTTATTATAGTTACATATACCAACATATAGTGAAAAGTATTGTAATACATGATAACTATACAAATCATACCTTACATAAGTACATCAGGATAATAGAACAGAATGCTGAATATAGTGTTACAGCTACAGAGAAGGTGCAGAGAAAAATCAACACTTGATATATGAGAGGTCCATCCGAAAGTCTGATAAGTGGGGAAGGAGCTGTTAAGGGTACATGTTTTCAAACTTTTGTGTCCTTTGCCCAACGGAAAAGAGTATAACCGGGGTGGGAGGGGTCTTTGATTATGTTGGCTGCCTGAGGTAACGGGAAGTGTAGACGGAGTCAATGGATGGAAGCCTAGTGTTCATGACTGGGCTGCGTTCGCAACTCTAATTTCTTGCTGTCTTGGGCAAAGCAGTTGCTGTGATGAATCTGGATAGGATGCTTTCTATGGTGCATCTATAAAAATTGGCAAGAGTCATTGTGAGCATGCAGAATTTCCTTACCCTTCTGAGGAAGGAGAGACATTGGTGTGCTTTTTTAACTGTCACATCTACGTGGATAGACCAGGATAGATCGTTGGTGACATTTATTCCGAGGAACTAGAAGCTCTTGACCACCTCCACCTCAGCACCATTGATACAGACGGGGGCATGTCCTCCACTCCACTTCCTGAAGTCGATGACCTTCATTTTGCTGATATTGAGGGACCGATTGTTGTCTTTACATCCACACCACTGAGCTGTCTATTTCCTCCCTGTACTCTTTCTTGTCATTATTTGAGATCTGACCCACTACAGTCCTGTCATCAGCAAATTTGTAAATAGTGTTAGACCTGAATTTGGCTATACAGACATGAGTGTGTAAGGAGTATAGAAAGAGGCTGAGTACACAGCCTTGCAGGGCAACGATGTTGAGGATTATTATGGAGAAGGTATTGCAGCCTATCCTTACTGATTGCAGTCTGTGGATCAAGAAGTCAAGGATCTAGCTGTAGAGCAAGGAGCAGGGTCCTTGGTCTTGGAGTTTGTAGAGAATTTGGTTACAATTATTGTGTTGAAGGTGGAGCTAAAGTCAATAAATAGGAATCTGATGTCGGTGTCTTTGTTATCCATATGTTCAAGGGATGAGCGTAGGGCCAAAAAGATGGTGTTTGCCATGGACCTATAGTGATGGTAGGTGAATTGTAGCAGATCAAGGCGTTCTGGGAGACTGAGGTTGATGTGTGCCATGGCTAGCCTCTTGATGCCCTTCATAATGATGGATGTCAGAGGGGCGGAAGTCATTAAGGCACATTGATTGATTTTTCTTTGACACCGGGATGATAGTGGTATTCTTGAAGCAGTTGGGAACCCGACACTGGAATAAGGAGATGTTAAAGATGTCTGCAAATACTCTGGTCAGCTGGCCTGTGCAGGATCTGAGTGCACGGCCGGGGCTTCCATCCTCGTCAGTCGCTTTCCATGGGTTCATCCTCAAGAAGGCCAATCTGACATCTGCAACAATGACCATGGGTACAGGTGCACCCAAGGCTGTTGGGGCAGGTGACAACATTTTACTGACATTCTGCTCAAAACGAGCATAGAATACATGGAGCTCATAGGGAAAGGATCAGCGATTCTAGTTGGTTTTGCTTTGTAGCCCGTTATATCATGTACATCTTGCCACAGTCGACATCTGTTTGTCTGGTTAGTCTGGGACTCTGGTTTTGTCTAGTATTGTCTCTTGGCATACCTGATGGCTTTACGAAGATCATACCTGGATTTCCAGTATAGGTCAGGGTGTTTTGATTTGAACGCCTCAGACCTGGACTGCAATAGGGAGTGAGTCTTCTGGTTCATCCATGGTTTCCAGTTGGGGAACACTGGAATTAATTTCTTAGGCACGCAGCCCTCAACACACTTACTGATAAAGTCCATGACGACAGGTTGGCCACTGAGTTCTTAAATGTGCACCAGTCCACCAACTCCAAGCAGTCATGTAGGAGCTCGTCCATTACCTCAGACCAGCATTGTATGAATTATGATTGACTGTAATTGTGTTGAATGTCAATGTCAGTTTGGTGCAGCCAGTCCTGCAAGAATATGATGTGTCAGTAGGATCACATTTAGGAGACAGTGGCTGTACCATAATATTTAAGTTAGCCATAGAACAGGACAAGGAGCAATCCAGAGTAAAATTCATGAATCAGAAGAAGGCCATCCTCAACTCTGTGAGAATGAATCTGGCCCTGCTAACATGAAATAAAAGATTAACAGACAATTGCATTAATCAAACCGGAAAGGCAGCTACAACATCAAATTCATAGAGTGTGTTTGGGATAGTTTCTTAGAGCAATATGTCATAGAGCCAACCAAGGAGCAGGCTATTTGGAATCTGGTAATGGATAATGAGGCAAGTTTAAAAAATGACTTCTGAGTAAAAGATCCCTAGGAAGTGACGATCATAACGTGATAAAATTTAATATTCGATTCAAGAGTGGCAGACGATTTTTTTATAGAATCCCTTCAGTGTGGAAGCAGGCCCTTTGGCCCAACAAGTCCACACCAACCCTCAAAGCATCTCACCCAGACCCATCCCTATAGCCTGCCTAGTCTACACATCCCTGAACACTATGGGCAATTTAGCATGGCCAATCCACCTAACCTGCGCTTCTTTGTACTGTGGGAGGAAACCGGAGCACCTGAAGGAAACCCATGCAGACACGAGGAGAATGTGCAAACTCCACATAGACAGTTGCCCTAGGGTGGAATTGAACCCAGGTCCCTGATACTGTGAGCCACCGTGCCACTGCTAATGTGTTTGTTACAGTGTTATATTTGTTTCTCTATCAAACAGTTATGTCACTTTTGAGTTAACTGTCATTTTCTACCTTTGCAGTCCAATTTGCCAATGCTAAGCAGGTGTGAGGGAATCTGGAGGTAATACTAGAGAGGAAAACTACGGAGCCTAGAGAACGTAGAAAGATAGGTAGCACTAAAGTAAGAAATATAAGGTGTGAGGTGGGGGCAAACTAAGACAGAAGTAATAAGATCTACATTATGTTTGCTGTCCGTGTACGTGAAAGAATGGCATCTGGCAAATAATTGCAAGTGCAATTGCAAGTGAATTGCAAGTGCAGGTAGCTGCATGGAAATATAATGTTGTGGCTCAACAAAGGTGACGCCTGGGTCTAAATATTGGTCTTCAGGAAAAATAGCAAAAGAAAGTATAAGGGGCAGCAGTATTCATTAAGGGCAGCATTAGAGAGTACAAAAACAGGATTTCCCAGTCATCAAAGAAAGAATCTACTTAGCTAGAGCTAAGCAACAATGTAGTTTACCTTTATATCACTGAGTACATTCTGTTGGTTGCCATCTATATGGGAAACAATCTGAGCGATAAATTTGCAAGCAAAATGCAGAAAAGTGCAGCAACTATAACTAATTAGCATGAGAGACTTTAACTAGCTAAATACAGACTACCAAATGGAGACTGGATCATGGCTAAGGTATTAAAATGAGTCTTTAAAAAGAAGGAAGAATCAGTCTGAGTCATTATGGTAGAGGTAACTGAAGTAATAGATAGACTGAACATTGCTAAAGTGGTGTTTACTGAACATGAGATAACAAGGTGTAGAGCTGGATGAACACAGCAGGCCAAGCAGCATCAGAGGAGGAGGAAAGCTGACGTTTCGGGTCTAGACCCTTCTTCAGTGTTATTGAACAGGTTGGTTGTACTTAAAGTTGATTTGGCACCATGATTGGATGAGATGCTTCTGAAGATATTGAAGGAGATGGGAATAGAAATTGTGGAGGCATTGGCCATAAACTTTCAATTCAATTTAGATATGGGTGTTGGGATCTGGAGAATTGTAAATGTTACATCCTTGTTCAATGAAAGATGTAAGGATAAGCCAAACAATTACAAATCAGTTAGTTTGATCTTGGTAATGCAGACGCCCTCAGAAAGGACAATTTTGGGACAAAATTAATGATCACTTAGGATATATGGATCAATTAAACAAAGATCCTTTAAAGCATGGACCTTTTAAGTGCAAATTCTGTTTAACTAGCTTGTTGAGTACGTTGATTATGTAACAGAGGATTAATGAGGAGCAGTCACTTAGGATATGTGGATTAATTGAGGAAAGCTAGTACAGATTTTTTAAGCGCAAATTGTGTTTAACTAACTTGTTTATGTTGATTAAGTAACAGACAGGATTAATGAGGGCAATGCAGTTGATGTCGTGTACGTGAACTGACAAAATTTGTTTGACAAGTTGCCAATCAACAGACTTGTGAGTAACATTAGAACTCATGGAATAAAAAGGGACATTAGCAACATGGATACAAAATTGGTTGAGTGACAGGGAACAGAGATTAATGGTGACCAATTGTTTTGCAGACCAACTGTTATTACTAAGACAGTGCTTTTCTTGCCACTCATTAAATAGCTAGTCTTGAGTATTCGGTGCATAATTTCAAAATTTGCAGGTGACAAAAAAACTTGTAAATATTATGAAATACGCGGAGGATAATTTTAAACTACAAAAGGACAGTTGTACAGTCAAGCAATTAGCAGATGCAATTTAATGCAGGGAAGAGTCATTTGATTCATTTTGATGGGAAGAATGAGGAGAGGCAATTTAAAATGAAGGCTGCAATTCTAAAGGGAATGCAGAAGCAGAGGGACCTGGGCACAACGCATTGAAGGTAGCAGGGCAGTTTGAAATGTTGTTAATAAAACATACAGGATTCTGGGTTGTATAAATACAACCTTTGGCACGAAAGCAAAGAAATTATGATAACACTGCATGAAACATTAGATTGACCTCGGCTGAAGGTTGAGTGTAATTGTACACACTGCACTTTAGGAAAGATGAAAAAGTGTTTACGATGGAGCAAAAAGGATTTCATGAGAATAGTTTCTGGGATGTGGAAGTTCAATTATTGGACTGTTTGGAAAAGCTGGAGCTGTTTTCCTCTGAGAGAAGAAGACTGAAAGGAGATTTCGTACATGTTCACATTTAAGGAGGTAATTCATGACTCTCAGTAAAAATACATCTCAGTCAGGGGGAGAGTTTCCAAGAGAGGGAATAAACTAACCATGGCTAACCAAGGAAGTTAAGGAGAGTATTAAGTTGAAAAAAAAAGCATATAAGGAGACAAAAGTCAGTGATAGCCTCATAGACTGGGATAAATTCAGAATCCAGCAGAGGACTAAGAAGATAATAAAGACACAGAAAATACCAGGGCAAAAAGGAAGAGAGGGGTCAAAGCTACATAGGTCTCTTAGAAAATGAATCTGGGGAAGCAGTTATGGGAACAAGGAAATGGCAAAAGACTTCAACAGATATTTTACATCAGTCTTTATACTCCAAACATACCATTAATACTAAAGAATACAGAAGTTGTCGGGGTGTCGGAGCAGAATTAAGTACTATCAATATTGCTGGAGATATAACATTAGGCAAACTAATACGGTTAAAGGCAGGTAAGTCCCCTGGGCCCTGATGTCTTGCAAAGTAGGATCCTCAGAGAAATAGCTGCAGAGATAACAGATATATTGGTTGTAATTTTCCAAAATTCCTTGGATTCTGGAGAAGTACCAGAGCATTGGAAAACTGCCAATGTGACACCCCTATTCAAAAAGGAGGGAGGCAAAGTAGCCTAACATCTTTTTAATTCATTCATGTAGATGTAGGCATTGCTAGCTAGGCAAGCGAATATTGCCCATCCCTAATTGCCCAGAGGGCAGTTAACAGGCAACCGCATTGCTGTAGGTCTGGAATTGCATGTAGGCTGGACCAGGTAAGGATGGCAGTTTCCTTCCCTAAAGAACATTAATGAACCACATAGGTTTTTCCTGACAATTAACAATGGTTTTGTAGTCATCATTAGACACTTAATTCTACATTTTAAAAATTGTATTCAAATTCCTCCATCCTCCATGGCAGGATTTGAACCTGTGACCCCAGAACATTATCCAAGTCTCTGGATTAATAGTCTGCTGATAAAATCACTGGACCACCCCCTCCCCTATTGTTAGAAAAGTATTGGAATCAATTAGTAAGTAGTACCAGAACATTTGGAAATCATAATCTAATCAAGCATGACTTCATGAGTGCGAAATCAGGTCTGACTAATTTATCAGTGTTTTTAAGTAAGTCTCAACTTGAATAGATAGAGATGAACCAGTAGAAATGTTGCATTTGTACTTCCAGAAGGCATTTGACCAGGTACCTCACAAAAGGTTAAGTAATAAGATAGGAGTACACTGTGTTGGAGGTAGTATATTGACATGAATAGAGAATTGGTTCATGGGCGTTAAACAGGGAGTGGAGATAAGGAAGGCATTTCCAGAATGGAACCTGTTACTCATGTTTTGCCATGGCGATGGCACTGGGGCAACTATTTTTTTACAATGTATGTTACTGACTCGGAGAAAGAAAGCTAGTTTTGGTCACTATGAGCAGTTTTGGTCCCCTTATTTAAGAAAATACATTATTTCATTGGAAGCAGTTCAGGGAAGGTTCACTAGGATGACCCCTGATATGGAGGAATTAGCTTATGAGCAAGAGGCTGGGATTCTACATGTTGGAATTTAGAAAAATGAGAGGTGATCTCATTGAAATAAAATAACTCTTGCAGGGCTTTATAGGGTAAACAGTGAGAGGATACTTCTTTTCATGGGACAGTCTGGGACTAGAGGGCATTGTCTCAGAATTAAGGAGCGCAATTTAAGACTGAGATGTAAAGGAATTTCTTCTCAGAGGGTTGTGAGTCTTTGGAACTCCTAACCACAGAGAGCTGTGGGGCTAGAGACTTTGTGCAGAGACTTGTGTATATTTAACTGTGAGATAGTTAAATTCTTGGTCTGTTGTGGAATCAGGGGTTATGGGAGAAAAAGACAGGAAAGTGAACATGAGAAATGTCAGATCAACCACAATCCTATTGCATGGTGGAGCAGGCTCGAGGGGCTGAATGGCCTACTTCTCTTCCTAATTCTTATAGTCTTACAAAACTGTAATGGAGAAATGGGCTGCTTTTAAAGGGGAGATTGTTTAGGGATAGTCAGACTACATGGCCACAAGGAGGAACAACAAACGAAACTATCAGTGTACCTGGCTGATTATGAATAAAACAAAGCAAAAGAAAAGTGCATATTCACTTTCTGCTAGTGAAAAAATCCTTTATCCCCTCTAAACCTCCTGCCCTTTATTTTAATTCTATGCCTTTTGGTATCGACCTCTCTACTAATATGGGAACACAGAAAATAGGAGCAGGAGCAGGCCATTCGGCCCTTCAAGCCTGCAACACCATTCAATACGATCTTGCAATTTCAGTATTCCATTCCCGCCCTCTCCCCACACCCCTTGATTCCTGTAGCTGCAAGGACCACATCCAGCTCCCTCTTGAATATATCTAATGAACTGGCCCCAATAGCTTCCTGTGGGAGAGAATTCCATAGGCTCATAACTCTGAGTGAAGAAATTCTTCCTCATCTCAGTCCTGAATGGCTTACCCCTTATTCTTATACTGTGACCCCTGGTTCTGGACTTCCCCGATATTGGGAACATTCTTCCTGCATCTATCCTGTCCAGTCCCATTAGGATTTCGTATGTTTCTATGCAATACCCCCTCATTCTTCTAAATTCCAGCAAACACAAGCCCATTCGATCCAGCCTTTCCTCGTATGTCAGGCCTGCCATCCCAGGAATCAGTCTGGTGAACCTTCGTTGGACTCCCCCAGTAGCAAGAATGTTCTTCCTCAGACTAGGAAACCAAAACTGCACACAATATTCAAGGTGTGGCCTCACCAAGGCCCTGTATAACTGCAGCAAGACATCCCTACTCCGATACTCAAATCCTCTCACTATGAAGGCCAGCATGCCATTAGCTTTCCTCACTGCCTGCTGCACCTGCATGCCAACCTTCAGCAACTGTTCTACCATGACACCCAGGTCTTGTTGCACCTCACCTTTTCCTAAACTGCCACCAATCAGATAATAATCTGCCTTCCTGCTTTTGTGACCAAAGTGGATAACCTCACTTTTATCCACATTATGTTGCATTTGCCCACTCAGCCAGTCTGTCCAAGTTACCCTGCAACCTCTTAGCAGCCTCTTCACAGCACACACTGCCACCCAGCTTAGTGTGGTCTGCAATATTGCAGAGATACTGCATTAAATTCCTTTGTTCAAATCGTCAATGTATATTGTGAACAGCTGAGGTCCAGCACTAAACCCTGTGTTACCTAACTTGTCACTACCTGCCACTATAAAAAGGACTTGTTTATTCTAATTCTCTACTTCCTGTCTGCCAACCAGTTCTCTGTCCATGTCAATACGTTACTTCCAATACCATGAGCTTTAATTTTCCTTACTAATCTCTCGTGTGGAACCTTGTCAAAAGCCTTTGAAAGTTCCGATACACAACATCTACTGATTCACCTTTGTCCACTCTACTGGTCAAATCCTCAAAAAATTCCAGAATATTTGTCAAGCATGATTCCCCTTTAGTGAATCCATGCTGACTAGAACCGATGCTTCCAAATGCTCAGTTATTACATCCTTAAAAATTGACTCCAGCATTTTCCCCACCACTGATCTCAGGTTAGCTGGCCTATAATTCCCCATTTTTTCCCTCCCTCCTTTCTTAAAAGAGTGGGGTTACATTATCTGCCCTCCAGTCCATTGGAACTCTTCCAGAGTCGACAGAATGCTGGAAAATAATCTCAAATATATTTGCTATTTCTCGGGCCACTGCCTTAAATACCCTGGGTTGCAGAATATCAGGCCCTGGGGACTTATTGGGTTTTAATTCCATTTATTTCCTGACTAATAAGGCTTTATTTCAGTTCTTCCTTCATGCTTGACCCCTTGTCCCCTAGCATTTTCTGAAGATTATTTGTTTTCCTCTTAGTGAAGACAGATCCAAAACGATTGTTCAACTGGTATGCCATCTCTGTTGTTCATAATGAATTCACCTGATCCTAGCTGCAACAGACCTAATTTGTCTTCACCAGTCTTTTTCTCTTCACATATCTACAAAAGATTTTGCAGCCAGTTTTTACATTTTCTGCAAGCATACTTTCATATTCTATTTTCCCTTTCCGAATTAAACTCTTTGTCCTCCTCTGTTGAATTTAAAATTTCTCCCAATCCTCAGGTTTGTTGTTCTTTCTGGCCAATTTATATACCTCCTCCTTGGCTTTAATGCTGTCCCTGATTTCCCTTGTTAGCCATGGTTGAGCCACCTTTCCTGTTTTACTCCTACACCAGACAGGGATGTACAATTGTTGAAGTTCATCCATGTGTTCTTTAAATATCTGCCATTGCCTATCCACTGTCAACCACTTAAGTATCCTTAGCCAGCTTATCCTAGCCAATACATGCCTCATACAATCAAAGTTAGCTTTCTTTAAGTCCAGAACCCTAGTCTCTGATTTAACTGTGTCACTCTCCATCGTTGTGAAGAATTCTACCATATTATAGTCACGCTTCCCCAAAGGATTTTGCACCACAATGTTGCTAATTAATTCTGTCTCATTACACAATACCCAGTCTAGGATGGCCTGCTGTCTAGTTCATTCCTCAACATATTGGTTGAGGAAACCATCCCTCATACATTCCAGGAAATTCACCTCTATCGCATTGCTACCAGTTTGGTTAGTCCAATCAATGTGTAGATTGAAGTCATCCATAATAACTGATTGCATGCATCTCTAATTTCCTATTTGACACTGTCCCCCAACGTCACAACTACTATTTGGTCGTCTGTACACAACTCCCACTAATGTCTTTTTCCCTGTGGTGTTCCACAGCATCACCAATACTGATTCCACTTTATCCAGGCTAATTTCCTCCCTTATGATTGTGTTAATCTCCTCCTTTACCAGCAATACTACCCCACCTCCCTTTCCCTTCTGTTCATCTTTCCTGAAAATTGAATAACCCTGGACGTTGAGTTTCCATCATTGATCACCCTGAAGCTAGGTCTCTGTGATCCCAATTACATTATATCCATTAATAACTGCCTGCGCAATTAATTCATCCACCATATTACAAATGCTCCTTGCATTTTGACAAAGAGCCTTCAGACTCATTTTTTTTGACATTTATTGCCCTTCTAGAATCATTGTGGCCCTTTTTGATTTTTGTCTTCGGTTTCTCTGCCTTCCACTTCCACTTTTCCCATTACTGTCCTTCATTTTTGTCCCCACTTTACTTCCCTCTGACTTCCTGCATTGGTTTCCATCCCCCTGCCATATTAGTTTAAACCTTCCCAACAACACTAGCAAACACTTCTGCTAGGAAATTGGTTCCAGTCCTGACCAGGTGCAGACCGCCTGTTTGTACTCGTCCCACCTCCCCCAGAACCGGTTCCAATATCCCAGGAATTTGAATCCCTCCCTCTTGCACCATCCTTCAAGCCACATATTTGTCTTTGCTATCCATCGCTTACTACTCTGACGAGTATGTGACACTGGTAGCAATCGCGAGAGTACTACCTTTTGAGGTCCTACTTTTTAGTTTAACTCCTAACTCCCCAAAATCAGCTTGTAGGATCTACTCTTTTACCTACATCATTGGTGCCTATATGCACCATGACAGCTGGCTGTTCACCCTCCCCCTGCAGAATTTCCTGCAGCTGCTCTGAGACATTCTTGTCCCTTGAACCAGGAAGGCAACATACCATCCTGGACTCTCATTTGCAGCCACAGAAAC
>JAHRHZ010000048.1:2619083-2633337 GCA_024137785.1 Ginglymostoma cirratum | reverse complement strand
GTTTTAGTGAGACAATAGTGCCTTTGAAAAGAAGTTATCCCAAAGAATGCAGAAACTGCCCTGAAAAATAAATTAAGGACGAATAGCTCGAAGGTTTGTAAAAAAAAAAGATAAAAGAATGAAATTGAAATTATGTCAAGCACAGTGGCTCAGTGGCTAGCACTGCTGCCTCACAGCACCAGGCACCTGGGTTCAATTCCACTCTCGGGAGTTTGCATGTTCTCCCTGTGTCTGTGGAGGTTTCCTTTGGGTGCTCCGTTTTCCTCCCACAGTCCAAAGATGTGCAGGCCAGGTTGATTGGCCATGCTAAATTGCCTATAGTGTTTATTAGGGGGATGGGTCTGAGTGGGATCCTCTGAGGATCAGTGTGGACTTGTTGGGCCAAAGGGCTTGTTTCCACATTGTAGGGATTCAATAATATATATAGTTCCTGTCTCATTAAGGGAACAATGTTGTCCAGCCATAAAAACGGTAGCTAAAGTTATCTTGTAGAAATCAGCTGTTTCTTTGGAGTTGTATAATACTAATAGATTCTAGTTAAAGATGCTTTAAATAACCATAGAGATAGATTTCAACATAATTATAACACTTTATAATGAAAGCACAAAAGGGACACATTAAAGGGATGCCTGGCATATTTTGTTTCATTAGATAGAGTGCTAACAGTAGAAGTAATTATAAAAATTTATAATAAGATTAACATTACAAATTTAATAATAGAATCAACTGTCTTTCATATAAAAGACAGTAATGGAATTTAATAAAGATAGCAAGTACAATGAGCAATAGAATTCAAGCAGTCCTTAGAGATAAGCAAGTTAGAGTCATGACCACATGAGGACAGCCGGTAACTTTGGAATGCAACACAGAAAGATCCCAAGGCCTAGAGATTATAATGATTGTTAAACATCATGAAAAGCTAAGGGAACCCAGGGCTATCCAATGGAATGGCCATCATTGATCAGATGTTTCACAGGTTTGGTCCCACAGAGGGAAAAGGGAGGGCATAGTAACTACGTTGTATGTGATCATTGTAATGCAAAATGTATAAAAATACTGTTCTTTACTGTAAATATCTAAGTGTGTCATTGATTTCTCTTCTGATCCGAGAGCTCAAATTAAAAAAGAACGAGGCAGAGACCTCGGGTGTGAAAGACACGTGACAAAGAGCTTAATAAGATGTTAAAAATCCTCTGGCAAAAATAACAATAAATAGAAGCAGCAAACACAGTTGGGAGGGTGTCTGTGAGAATGGCAGAAAAGGATTGAAAAAAATCTGCTGGGATCCAGACCGGTCCATTCTGCAGACTGTGTTCCAGAAAAAATAAAGTCTTAATTAAGGAAGTGGAAGGAAACAAATATTGAAGGCACTGAGTCAGAGCAGAAAGCCTGATGGCGAGGTCAGCAGAAAGAAAAGGGACCAAAGTGTGAATCATCCTTGTGACTCTGTTTAAGCAAATGCCAAAAAGGCACAGAAACAAACTGAAAAACAGCTGTAGTGTTCATAAGTGAGAGAGACAGAGAACTGGAGGCCAGTTTTCTGCGCAGAGCCAATTCACTGAACCTCGTAGAAGGGTTAATTCTTTGTGGTCTGGTTTGAACACGCTTTTGTTTGTCAGTTGCTAAACACTGTCTTGTGCAATTTGTGTGTTTTTGTTTGTTGGAGCTCAGGATCTGGGGATACTTTAGTTAGTTTGCATTTTGGGAATCTATGGTGATTTAAAAGTGTCGTGTGTGCCTGTATAAGTGTGGGACATGTATTATTAATGTAATATCCTTTGAAGAATTTATCAGTGGTTATGTGAAGCAGAAATCCACACAAAACGTTGGTTTAAAAATTTGGTTCGTAAAGCTTGGTAGAAATTTACCTATTGGAATTGGCTCCATGTTGAGCTTGGACTTGGATAAATTTTAATTCCAGGAACTACCATATTTGGAATTTCACTTCTGGCCAGAATGAACTTCCAAATACTATTTAACACGAATGAATCTTTAATTCCAGATGAAAAGATTTGCTCATTGTAAAGGTACTTTGATGTGAAAGCATGCAAATAATAGGAAATTTGGAATCTTGGGAATGCAATTTTCTTTGAACAAAATTCTAATGGCATGCTGTAAAATCTGAGGAAAGCTGATAGAGGAATTAGGAAAGGCAGATCTAACAAAGGAGGTGTGCTTTTTCTTAAAGGATAACATTTATTTTCTTGCAGCAGGATGAGTGACAGATAATGTAATTACTGCAGAAGTGTACACCCCCAGCCCACTTTTCGTAGTAGATCAATACTTATTGGCATGTTCTGCTTGACGTGGAATGGATGCATACTTTTTTATTTAGCAAGTTTGAGTCCTTGTATGATGTTATTTTACTGCTATTGCATGAAGTAATCTGTGGTTAGATAATTGGAGGGTGAAAGAAACAAACACAAATACGCCCTCATCCGCTTAGCTGAACCCATCCTCACCCTTAACAACTTCCCCTTCAATTCCTCCCACTTCCTACAGACAAAGGGGGTGGCTATGGAGGGGCCGCAGGGGCCCAAGCTATGCCTGCCTCTTTGTAGAATACGTGGAACAATCCATCTTCTGAAGCTACACTGGTCCTAAACCCCATCTCTTCCTCCGTTACATCGATGACTGTATTGGCGCCACCTTGTGCTCCCACAAGGAGCTCGAACAGCTCATCCACTTCACTAACACCTTCCACCCCAACCTTAAGTTCACCTGGACCATCTCCGATACCTCTCTCTTCTTCCCGGACCTCTCTGTTTCCATTTCTGGCAACCACCTGGAAACAGATATCCATTTCAAGCCCACCGACTCCCACAGCTACCTATAATATACCTCCTCTCACCCACCCTCCAGCAAAAATGCCATCCCCTATTCCCAATTCCTTTGCCTCCGCAGCATCTGCTCCAGAGATGAGGCATTCCACTCCCGGACATCCCAGATGTCCTCGTTTTTCAAGGACCGCAACTTCCCCTCCGCAGTGGTCGAGAACACCCTCGACCATGTCTCCCGCATTTCCCTCAACTCATTCCTCACACCCCCTCCCCGCAATAACAACCAAAGCAGAATCCCCCTCATCCTCACGTAGCACCCCACCAACCTCCAAATCCAACGCATCATCCTCCGGCACTTCCGCCATCTGCAATCTGACCCCACTACCAAAGACATTTTTCCCTCCCCACCCTTATCTGGCTTCCGGAGGGACCACTGTCTCTGAGACTCCCTTGTCCACTCCACACTCCCTACCAACGCCACCACCCCTGGCACTTTTCCCTGCAACTGCAGGAAGTGCTACATCTTCCCCTACACCTCCCCCCTCACCCTCATCCCAGGCCCCAAGAAGACCTTCCACATCAAACAGCTGCTAATGTGACCTACTGTATCCGCTGCTCCCGTTGTGGCCTCCTCTACATCGGGGAAACCAAGCGGAGGCTTGGAGACCGCTTTGTCGAGCACCTATGCTCGGTTCGCGACAAATGGCGAATCATTTCAACTCCCCCGCCCACTCCTTGGACGACATGTCCATCCTGGGCCTCCTGCATTGCCACCCGAAGGTTGCAGGAACAGCACTTCATATTTCGCTTGGGAACCCTGCAACCCAATGGTCTCAATGTAGAATTCACAAGCTTCAAAATCTCCCCTCCCCCGACCGCATCCCAAAACCAGCCCAGCTCGTCCCCGCCTCCCTAACCTGTCCTTCCTCCCACCTATCCCTTCCTCCCACCTCAAGACCCACCCCCATCTCCTACCTACCAGCCTCATCCTGCCTCTTTGACCTGTCCGTCCTCCCTGGACTGACCTATCCCCACCCTAACTCCCCACCTACACTCACCTTTACTGGCTCCATCCCCACCTCTTTGATCTGTCTGTCTCCTCTCCACCTATCTTCTCCTTTATCTACCTTACCTCAGATTCTCCAGCATCGGCAGTTCTCATTATCTCCAAACACAAATTAAGGAAGTACTCTATTGGGCTATGTACACAGAAAATAAGCAAGGGAATATTAAGAAACTAGCAGCAGTTGTTAGAGAACACACACAGACAGGGAGCCTGTCTGAAACAGCTAAAGGAGGGAGTGTCCGAGATAACATGGTGTGGAGCTGGATGAACACAGCAGGCCAAGCAGCATCATAGGAGCAGGAAAGCGTGATGTTTCGGGCCTAGACCCTTCATCAGAAACGGGGGAGGGGAAGAGGGTTCTGAAATAAATAGGCAGAGAGGGGGAGGCGGATAGAAGATGGATACTAAGAAAGGTGACGTGGCTGTAGTACCTGGTTTGCTTCAGGATATGGTCGAGCAGTTTCCAAGGCCGAAGAGATTATGAGAGAGTTGCAGTGGGAGAGAGATTCCCTGAGGTTTGTCTGGAGGGAGGAGGGTAACTTTTTCAGGGTAGGCATCCTCAGAAGAGGCTTCGCAGTGGGGTTAAAATTGTATCAGAGATAATAGGAACTGCAGATGCTGGAGAATCCGAGATAACAAGGTGTGGAGCTGGATGAACACAGCAGGCCAAGCAGCATCGTAGGAGCAGGAAAGCTTGACGTTTCGGGCCTAGACCCTTCATCAGAAATGGGGGAGGGGAAGAGGGTTCTGAAATAAATAGGGAGAGAGGGGGAGGTGGATAGAAGGGCACTTTGCCAAGTACTGCCCCAATAAGGAAAGTGTGAGCTGTTGGCTCTGAGATGGAGAAGCAGGATCAAGGATTTCAACAGATGTAGAGTAATCTCCAGCTGGTTGCCAAAGGTAATGGATAGTAGCACAAGGCAGCCATAGCATTCCATTGGAACGGAAGACTGCTGTATTGGAAATTTAAAAAACAGTTACTGTTAAAGGAGTAAGACAAGTCTTATGAATATTTAGTTACGACAGGACCTTTTGTAGACAATTATAGTGAACTGGCCAGGCCCCTATAACATCTTACCAAAGGAGGACGGGCGGGTTAGCTCAGAGAAAATTGAATGGGGACCTGAGCAAGAGACAGCCTTTGTCAAAATCAGACACTGTTCTCCGCACCAGCACGAGGAATCCTTGCCCTGAAAAAGCCTTTTCACCTCTTTTGCAGTGAAAACAACGGAAATGAATCTGTAGTAGTGTTACACAGATACGGAGCCAAGCTCCAGCCTGTGGGATGCTACTCAGGTAATGTGGATCCAGTCATTTCGGGATCACACTTGTGTGTTCAAGTCATCCAATGTGCAACCTTGGCACTAATGGCATCGTCCACTTTGACACAACTAGTGAAGTTGATATTACACTCCTCAAATAGTATGGTCCAGCTACTGGAAGCTGGCAAACTGAGAGATGTTACAGACAGTAGGTGAGCCAAATGGGAAGCTGCGCGGTTCCCACAAAACAAGCACGTGGGAGTGGTTAAAGATCACACAGAGAACCCAGCAAGCTATGTGAATCAGCAAGGAGACATGCATGATTGTAGCCCCTCCATGGAACAGGAAGAAGAGAGACAGGGTTAAATTAAAGAAGAGCCGTTGCAGGGGCCAGATGTGAAATGTGTGGTTGTAGACGGGATGCGGAAGTATCATGATGGCGAGGCTCAGACAGGATGGGCTGTAGTTAATTTGAAAGGGGACCTTTTGTCAGTAGAGAAGATAGAAGGATGTCATTCTGCACAGGTAGCTGAACTAAAAGCACCTACTGTAGCCCTGCAGTCAGGGAGTGGACAAAGGGTTAACATTTACGTAGACAGTAGGTATGCCTTTGGTGCAGTCCATGACTACATGATGGCATGGGCAGGACAAGGGTACGTTACCTTGAATGGCAGTGTCATTCTGCATGAACCACCGCTCCCCCCGACCCCGGTCAAGGACTTAATGGCCGCAGCCGAAAGAAGCAGCAGTAATTAAAATTGAAGCACAAAGTAAGATTCAGAAACTAGAGCAGAGAGACAACAGTGACGCAGAAAGTGCAGCAAAAACAATGGTGGAACAGGAAGGGATAACAATAGCATCTGTGAGAGAGCAAGAAGCTGAAGGTGATGAATGGAACATTTTAAGTTTACAAGCAGCAGCTAGTTCAGGGGAAAAAGCGGGATGGATTAAAGAAGGGGCAGCATTAGGAGAAGATGATATTTGGAGGAAGGAAGGTAAAGTGATAGCACCCACATTCTGCCAACAGACCCTATACAATGCTTACCATGGACTAGCACACATGGGGAGGGATGAATGATACAGTTAATATCTAATTGCTGGTGGTGGAAAGGAAAGGGAAGATACAAGGCTAAATTTTACCAGAGATGCACTGCATGTGCACAGACAGAACCAGGACAGGGAATTAAGATCAAAATGAGGCATCAGCTCCGTCCACGGGGACCATGGGAACACATCCAAATTGACTTTATAGGTCCACTCCCAGAAGAAATAAGAAATTCTGTCTGGTTATGGTCGACCAGTTTACCCGATGGGTAGAAGATTTCCCCACAAAGGACTAGACCACAACCCCGGTGGCAAAACTGTTGGCAGCTGAAATAATACCCAGTTGAGCGGGGGGTTCCTCTACAACTAGACTTCTTGGTTTGAGTCAAACCAAGGGACCCACTTTACAGGCAAGTGCCTGAAGGAAGCATGTAAACTCTTGGGAATAGCACAAAAGTATCATATCCCCTACCACCCACAGAGCTTGGGTATGGCAGAGAGAATGAATAGAACGCTGATAAATGCTCTGACTGAGGAAATGGTAGAAGTAGGTGTTAAATGGAGCCTTTCTCTACCAGCCATTCTGATGGCCCAGAGAGCAACACTCTTGAGGGGCACTGAGTTAACATGACAGGATGAGCAATGACGCTCCTCCAGGACCATACCACAGGAGGAGCAGAACTGACTAACAGCAAGGGACAAGTCTGGGATTACATGAGATCCCTCTGTAAGCATTCACACATACTTCACGGACAGGACCAGCAGCTTGTCAAGGACTGGGAGTCTGAGGGACGCCCAGGACAAACAGAAATGCCAGCCCCAGGATCAAAGGTCCTGGTGATAACTGTCCCAAGCAAGGGGGGCCTTGTTCCTCCAATGGGATGGTCCTCATGAAGTAATATTAACAGGTAACAGGAACGCACTTATTAATGAAAATGGAATTGGCAAATGGAGACACCCTACCCAGCTGAGGATCTATAGGAGTTAATAGTATAACAGTTCAGCCTGCTAGTCTGGTATTCTCTCTCTCTTTTATCTCACTCTCTCACTCTTTTCTCTCCCTCTTGCAGGCTTTAAAGGACCCTCAGTGAATAATCACCTACAAGCAGCCAGAATCGAACCTTCAACCCCAGGATGGCAGCTGGAGTAGATTAAGTTGTGTGTAAACATGTTGCACAGATGCATGGTGACTGTAATTAAGTATATTGCTGATGTTAGCATAAATATTACCCTCTGGGCTCCTCTCAATTTTGATTCCATTCGAGGCGAACAGGCATGCAGGTCAGGAATTTAACATCAATACTTTTATACACATGTCATATGCTTATGCCAAATATTAATGTCTCCTGCTGCTGGGTTTGTTCATACATTGTGGTGGAGGCTGGCACAATTATAAGATTTAAAAGGCATCTGGATGGGTACATGAACAGGAAGGCTTTAGAGGGATATGGGCCAAATGCTGACAAATGGGACTAGATTAATTTAGGATATCTTGTTGGCATGGACGAATTGGACCAAAGGGTCTGTTTCAGTGCAGTATAGCTCGATGACTCTATGCAGTGTCTCCAACCGTTTCTTGATACCATGTGGAGTGAATCAAATTGGCTGAAGACTGGTATCTGTAAAGCTGGGGACCACTGGAAGAGGCCGAGTTGGATCATCCATTCAGCACTTCTGGCTGAAGACTGTGAATGCTTCAGCCTTATCTTTTGCACTGATGTGCTGGGCTTTTTCATCATTGAGGATGACGATATTTGAGGAGCTTCCTCCTCCAGTGAGTTGTTTAATTGTCCACCACCATTCACAACTGGATGTGGCAGGACTGCAGAGATTAGATGTGATCTGTTGATTGTGGGATTGCTTAGCTCTGTCTATCACTTGCCGCTTTTGCTGTTTGGCCTGCAAGTAGTCCTGTTTGGTGGCTTCACCAAGTTGATACCTCATCTTCAGGTATGCCTGGTGCTGCCCCTGGTATGCCCTCCTGCACTCTCCTTTGAACCAGGGTTGATCCCCTGACTTGATGGTAATGGTTGAGTGGGGGATATGCTGGGTCATGAGGTTATAGATCGTGCTGGAGTACAATTCTGCTGCTGTTGATGGCCCACAGCGCCTCATGGCTGCCGAGTATTGAGTTGATAGATCTGTTCGAAGTCTGTCCCATTTAGCACGGTGATAGTGCCACACAACACGATTGAGGTTATTCTCAATGTGAACACTGGACTTCGTCTCCACAAGGACTGTGCGATGGTCACTCTTACCGATACTGTCATGGGCAGATGTAACTGCACCTGGCAGATTGGTAAGGATGAGGTCTTCTTGTTTCTGTCACCACCTGCCGCCTAGCAGCTATGTCCTTTAGGACTTGACCAGCTTGATCAGTAGTGCTGCTGCCAAGCCACTCTTGCTGGTGGACATTGAAATCCCCCACCCAGAGTATGTTGTATGCCCTTGCCATCCTCAGTGCTTCCTCCAAGTGTTGTTCAATATTGAGGAGGACTGATTCATCAGCTGAGGGAGGACAGTATGTGGTAATCAGCAGGAGGTTTCCTTGCCCATGTTTAACCTGAAGCTATGAGACTTCATGGGGTCCGTAGACAATGTTGAGGACTCCCAGAGCAACTCCCTCCCGGCTGTAGACCAATGTGCAACCACCTTTGTCAGTTGTGTCCTGCTGATGGGACAGGGATGGTGATAGTGGTGTATGGGACTTTGTCTGTATGGTATGATTCTGTGAGTATGACTATGTCAGGCTGTTGCTTAACTAATTGGTGAGACAGGTCTCCCAGTTTTGGCACTAGCCCCAGATCTATTAAGGAGGACTTTGCAGGGTCGACAGGACTGTTTCTGCCGTTGTCTTTTCCGGTGCCTATGTTCATGCCAGGTGATCCATTTGGTTTCATTTCTTTGAGTCTTTATAGCGATTGGTACAACTGAGTGGCTTGCTAAGGCATTTCAGAGAGCAGTTGAGAGTCAACCACATTGCTGTTGGTCTGGGGACATATGTCAGCCAGACCAGGTGAGGGTGGCAGATTTCCTTCCCTGAAAGATATTACTGAACCACATGAGTATGAACTATAAGGAGAAGCAAGAAAAACTCAGGTTGTTTTCTCTGGCGTGGCAGAGGCTGAGGGGAGACTTGATAGAAGTCTATTAAGTTGTGAGATGCATAGAAAGGATTGACGGTCAGAATCTTTTTCCCAGAGTTGAAAATGTCTAATACTTGGGAGCATGCATCTAAGGTGAGGGAGGAGAGTTCAAAGGGGATGTGAGGGGCACGTATTTTACACAGAGAGTGGTAGGAGTCTAGAATGTGCTGCCACGGATGGTGGAGGAGATAGATACGATAGGGGCATTTAAGGGACTTTTAGATAAGCACATGAATATGCAAGGAGTGGAGAGATATGGACCAAGGGCAGGCAGAAGGGATTAGTTTAATTTGGCATCATGTTTGGCACAACATCATTGGCCGAAGGGCCTGTGTATGTTCTGTGTTCTATGCCCTGTGGACAATTAGGAATGGGCAATAAATAGCTGCCTAGCCAGTGACACTCATATCCAGTGAACGAATTTAAAAAAGTTCTACTAAAAAAATGACGGGAACAGCACCCAGGCTGGGCGGAGTCAGTGTCAGTTTGGTGGGTGAAAGCATGGGATACCGTAGTAACAAGTACATGAAGCAGCCATTTGCAAAACCCAAAATTTACAATCATTCCACTGCCCAGTTGCAGTGCATACAGGGTGAAGCTGCTTCAGGGTCAGCTGCAGGTCAAAGGTGATTTGCCACATGTCACTGGTGTTTGCAAATTGAACCTGGGCACTTCCATGATGTGGGAGTGGGTGGCAACGCCTTTACAAAAAGCCACTGCTGGCTGAAGGGGAACCACTCCTCGTGCAGTTTCCAATGGTCCTGTGTGAGCTAAGTGCCACTGCCTTCATCATCTGCCCAGTGAATGTAATGATGCATTGTATTTAATACAGTGTGTTGCTGAATGCTTGATGTGGCTCTGGGGTAGGAAGGGAGTTGGAGAGCTGTAAGCACTCCCCTCTCACTCAGACTGTGTAGCCAAATTCCAAATGAACGGCATTTACAAGTTTGCTGACAACACGACCATGGTAGAATGGATATCAAACACTGCCAAGTTGGAATAGAGGGCTTGGTGACATGGTGCAATGAAAAAAATCTGCCTCTCAACGTCAGTAAAACTAAAGAACTGATCATTCGGCTTCAGAAAGAAGGGAGGAGAACATGCCCCCCACCACCCCCCCACTACATCAACAGAACTGAGATTGAGAGGGTGGAAAGCGTCAAGTTCCTTGCAGTGACAATAACTGACAGCCTGTTCTGGACTTTGCACGTAGATGTGACAGTCAAGATGACACAACAACACCTCTTCCCCAGACCACCTCCTAACTGAGGATGAACGGTCAGTCCTCAGTAAAGGGCTCACCTTTGTTCCCCACCAGCCAAACATCAATGAATACCGGTCACGCTTGGACGTTGAACAGTTTTTCCACCGCCTCCGCCTCCGCGCTTACTTCTTTAACCCTCCCTCTACTGACCCCTTCTCCCGCCTCCAACACATTCCCTCCTCCTGGACACCACCCCAAGGCCTCCTACCCTCCCTCGACCTCTTCATCCCCAACTGCCGTCGCGACATCGATCGCCTCAGCCTCTCCCCCACAGAACGTGCAGCCCTCTGCTCCAATCCCAACCTCACCATAAAACTCGCGGACAAGGGAGGCGCAGTTGTAGTATGGCGCACTGACCTCTACATCGCCGAGGCCAGATTCCAACTCTCCGACACCTCCTCCTACCGCCCCCTTGATTATGACCCCAACCCCAACCACCAGAACGTCATCTCCCAAACCATCCACAACCTCATCACTTCAGGTGACCTCCCACCCACAGCCTCCAACCTCATCGTTCCCCAACCCCACACCGCCCGTTTCTATCTCCTTCCCAAAATCTACTAACCCGACTGCCCTGTTCGACCCATTGTCTCCACCTGCTCCTGCCCCACGGAACTTATCTCCACCTATCTCAACTCCATTTTCTCCCCCTTGGTCCAGGAACTCCCCACCTACGTCCGTGACACCACCCACGCCCTCTACCTCCTCCAGAACTTCCAATTCCCCAGTCCGCAACACCTCATCTTTACCATGGACGTCCAGTTCCTATACACCTACATTTCCCACGCAGATGGCCTAAAGGCCCTCCGCTTCTTCCTGTCCCGCAGCCCCGACCAGTCCCCCTCCACTGACACCCTCATCCGCTCAGCCGAACTCGTCCTCACCCTCAACAACTTCTCTTTCAATTCCTCCCACTTCCTACAGACAAAGGGGGTGGCCATGGGTATCCGCATGGGCCCAAGCTATGCCTGCCTCTTTGTAGGTTACGTGGAACAATCCCTCTTCCGTAGCTGCACTAGCCCTAAACCCCACCTCTTCCTCTGTTACATCGATGACTGTATCGCCGCCGCCTCGTACTCCCACGAGGAGCTTGAACAGTTCATCCACTTCACTAACACCTTCCACCCCAACCTGAAGTTCACCTGGACCATCTCTAATACCTCTCTCTCCTTCCTGGACCTCTCTGTCTCCATCTCCGGCAACCACCTAGAAATCGATATCCATTTCAAGCCCATCGACTCCCACAGCTACCTAGAATACACCTTCTCCCACCCACCTTCCTGCAAAAATGCCATCCCCTATTCCCAATTCCTTCGCATACGCCACATCTGCTCCCAGGATGAGGCATTCCACTCCCATACATCTCAGATGTCCTCGTTTTTCAAGGACTGCAACATCCCCCCGCTCAGTGGTCGAGAACACCCTCGACCATGTCTCCCGCATTTCCCGCAACTCATCCCTCACACCCCCTCCCTGCAATAACAACCAAAATAGAATCCCCCTCGTCCTCACGTACCACCCCACCAACCTCCGTATCCAACGCATCATCCTCCGACACTTCCGCCATCTGCAATCTGACCCCACCACCAAAGACATTTTTCCCTCCCGACCCTTATCTGCTTTCCGGAGGGACCACTCTCTCTGTGACTCCCTTGTCTGCTCCACACTCCCCTCCAGCCCCACCACACCCAACACTTTTCCCTGCAACCGGAGCAAGTGCTACACCTGCCCCTACACCTCCCCCCTCACCCCTATCCCAGGCCCCAAGAAGACTTCCCACATCAAGCAGGTATTCACCTGCACATCTGCAAATGTGGTATACTGCATCCGCTGTACCCGTTGTGGCCTCCTCTACATCGGGGAAACCATGCGGAGGCTTGGGAACCGCTTTGATGATGTTGGCCGCCTTTCCGCGGCAGCGAGCTTTGTAAATGGAGTCCATGGATGGAAGGTTGGCTTTGCAGAACACCTACGCTCGGTTTGCACTAAACAACTGCACCTCCCAGTTGCGAGCCATTTCAACTCCCTCTCCCATTCCTCAAATGACATGTCCATTCTGGGCCTCCTGCAGTGCCCACAATGATGCCACCCGAAGGTTGCAGGAACAGCACCTTATATTTTGCTTGGGAACCCTGCAGCCCAATGGTATCAATTTGGACTTCACAAGCTTCAAAATCTTCTCTCCCCCTACTGCATCCCAAAACCAGCCCAGCTCGTACCCCCCTCCCTAACCTGTCCTTCCTCCCACCTCAAGCCCCACCCCCATGACCTACCGACTAGCTTCATCTTGCCCCCTTGACCTGTCCATCCTCCCTGGACTGACTTATCCCCTCCCTAACTCCCCACCTACACTCACCTTTACTGGCTCCATCCCCGCCTCTTTGACCTGTCTGTCTGCTCTCCACCTATCCTCTCCTCTATCCATCTTCTATCCGCCTCCCCCTCTCTCCCTATTTATTTCAGAATCCCCTTCCCCTCCCCCATTTCTGAAGAAGGGTCTAGGCCCGAAACATAGCTTTCCTGCTCCTCTGATGCTGTTTGGCCTGCTGTGTTCATCCAACTCTACACCTTGTCATCTCAAAACCTCTTTTTCCTCAGGCAGCCCAGGAAATTTGGCATGTCCATAAGGTCCGTCACCCAAATCCTACAGATGCACCATCTGTAAAATTGAAAGCATACTGTCCATGTGCATAATGGCCTGGTATGGCAACTGCTGTGCCCAGGACAGTAAGAAACTACAGAAGGTGGTGTGCACAGCCCAGACCATCATGGAAGCCAACCTTCCATCCATGGACTCCATTTATGCAGCTCGCTGCCGCGGAAAGGCGGCCAACATCATCAAAGACGAGTCTCACCCCAGTAATAGTCTCCTACAGCCTCTTCCATCAGGCAGAAGAGACAGAAGCTTGAACGCATGCACCAGCTGGTTCAAGAACAGCTTCTTCCCTGCCACTCTTAGACTGATGAATGGATTCTTCTAACTTCAAGTAACGCTGATCATGCCTAGCGCGTGCCCTGTGCGATGTAACTTGTGTGCCTCTGTCTAGTTTTTTCACCCTATGATCTGTATGTCCTTGCTTATTTTGATTTTCCTGTATTGCTCATAAACAAAACTTTCACTATACTTAGGTACACGTGACAATAAATCAAATCAAATCTAACTTGGTGGCTACTCATCCGGCGTGGCCCCTTCACCAGGTTTCTGCACAGGCTGAGCCTGAAGAAATGCTGAAGGCACATTCCTCATTATCAGGGTGAGGCATCTCTCACTGGCTGAAGGGTGTTCAGCCCCCATCTGCAGGGTACACCAACGATGATCTGTGTGGGATCTCTCAGTGTGTATTGAGTGTATATGTGTGTGTGTGTATTAGGTGGGTATGTTTGTGTTAGTTGGATTACTGTGTGTGGTTTGTGTGTGGGGCTGTTGGGTTTGTGCGAGGTGTTGAGTGCATAGAGGGGCTTTGGACAGGTTGGGCGTTATGCGATTTGCCTTGGCTGAAATCATTTTGCCCCCTTCGCTTCGAAAGAAAGAAGTTTCAGACCATTTTGGAATCTGTGGTGCTTTTGAAATATTTGATCAGTGTCCTCTCTCATTTGTTTGATTGTACTCAGGCTGCACAATACAAATATCATTGTCACTCCTTTTGATCTGTTTCAGTCTGTGTGGAGTAGGTACAGAGTTCTTTTCAGAC
>JAHRHZ010000048.1:2574098-2599083 GCA_024137785.1 Ginglymostoma cirratum | reverse complement strand
TTTCCTGCTCCTATGATGCTGCTTGACCTGCTGTGTTCATCCAGCCCCATGCTTGTTACCATGGAACTATAGACCAGTGAGTCAAATATCAATGGTAGGGAAATTATTGAAGAAAACAGTGAAGGAGAAAATTAATTTCCATTTAATACAGACATGGTTTGATCAAGGATAGTCAGCACAGCTTTGTCAGGGAGAGGTCATGCCCCGTAAATCTAATGGAATTTTCTGAGAAGGTGAACAAGTGTTTGGATGAGGGTCTGGCAGTTGATATAGTCTATATTAATTTCATCAAGGGCTTTGACAAGGTCCCACATAAGAAACTGATAAAGAAGGTAAATGTTTGTGGGATCCAGGTAACTTGGCATGTTGATCCAAAGTTGGCTTAGTGAGAGGAGGCAGAGGGTGGTTTTTGAAGACTGTTTATGTAATTGGAGCCCAGTGTGCAGTGGCATACCACAGGGATTAGTGCTGAGTCTTCTTTTGTTTGAGAAATTCATAAATAATTTCGGTGAAAATGTTGGGAAGGGGCGGATGATGAGGAAGCTTGCGAATGACACAAAGATTGGTCGGGTGGTCAACAAGTGAGGAGGAAGATGTTAAATTGCAGGTCGATTAAAAACAGATCATGTAGATGGGCAAATGAATGGCAAATGGAATTTAAGTCTGATAAATTTGTAGTGATGCACTTTAGGATCAGTAACAAGATAAGACAGCACTCGATGTGTGGCAAGACACAAGGAAACTCAGAGGAACGGAATGATCTTGGGGTGTTTGTCCACAGATCGCTGAAGGTGGCAGGGCATGTTAATAGGGTAGTAAAGGCATACAGGACATGTGCTTTTATCATTCATGGCAAAGATTATAATAGCAAGGGGATTACGATGGAGCTGTACAGGACTTTGGTTAAGCCACAGCTGGAATACTGTGTGCAATTCTAGTCACCACACTATAGGAAGGATGTGATTACATGGGAGGGGGTGTGAAGGAGATTCACCAGGATGTGTTTTTTCTATTCATTTGTGGCATTTGGGCATTGCTGGCTGGCCAGCATTTCTTGCCCTTCCCTAGTTGCTCCTTGAGAAGGTGGTGGTGAGCTGCCTTCTTGAACCACTGCAGTCCTCCTGCTATGGGTTGACCCACAATGCCATTAGGGAGGGAATTCCAGGATTTTGACCCAGCGACAGTGAAGGAACGGCGATATATTTCCAAGTCAGGATGGCAAGTGGCTTGGAGGGGAACTTAAAGGTGGTGGTGTTCCCATGTGTCTGCTGCACTTGTCCTTCTAATGGAAGTGGTTGTGGGTTTGGAAAGTGTTGTCTTAGGGTCTTTGGTGATTTTCTGTAGTGTATCTTCTAGACAGTACACACTGCTGCTACTGAGCATTGGTGGTGGAGGGAATGGATGCTTGTCGGTTTGTGCCAATCAAGCGGGCTGCTTTGTTCTGGATGGTGTCAAGCTTCTTGAGTGTTGTAGGGGGTGCACCCATCGAGGCAAGTGGGGAATATTCCATCACACTCCTGACGTGTGCCTTGTAGATGGTCGCCAGGCTTTGAGGAGTCAGGAGGTGAGTTACTTGCTGCAGTATTCCTAGCTTCTGGCCTGCTCTTGTAGCCACTGTGTTTATGTGAGGAGTCCAGATGAGTCTATGGTCAATGATAACACTCAGGATGTTTCTAGTGGGGAATTCTGTGATGGTAACACCATTGAATGTCAAGGGGTGGTAGTCAGACTGTTTCTTATTCGTGATGGTCATAGCCTGGCATTTGTGTGGTGCAAATGTTACTTGCCACTTGTCAGCCCAAGCCTGAATATTGTCCAAATCTTGTTGCATTTGAACTTGGATTGCTTCAGTATCTGAGGAGTCACGAATGGTGCTGAACATTGTGCAATCATTGGCGAACTGACCTTGCTTCTGACCTCATGATGAAGGGAAGGTCATTGATGACACAGCTGAAAGAGGTTGGGCCCAGGACACTACCCTGAGGATCTCCTGCAGAGCTGTCCTGGAGCTGAGATGATTGACCTCCAACAACCACGACCATCTTCCTATGTGTCAGGTATGACTCCAACCACCGGAGTGTTCGCTCCCTGACACCCATTGATTCTAGTTTTGCTAGGGCTCTTTGATGCCACACTCAGTCGAATTTAGCCTTGATATCAACGGCTGTCACTGTCACCTCATCTCCTGGAATTCTGCTCTTTTATCCATGTTTGAACCAAGACTGTAATGAGATCAGGAGCTGAGTGGCCCTGGCAGAACCCAAACTGGGCGTCACTGAGCAGGTTATTGCTGAGCAGGTGCTGTTGATGACACCTTCCATCACTTTACTGATGATTGAGAGGAGACTGATGGGGCGGTAGTTGGCCGGGTTAGATTTGGCCTGCTTTTTGTGTACAGGACATTCTTGTGCAATTTTCCACGTTGCCAGGTAGATACCAGTGCTGTAACTGCACTGGAACAGCTTGGCTAGGGGAGTGGCAAGTTCTGGAGCTCAAGTCTTCATTACTATTGCCGGAATGTTGTCAGGGCCCATAGACTTTGCAGTATTCAGTATCTCCGACTATTTCTTGATATCACGTGGAATGAATCGAATTAGCTGAAGACTGGTATCTGTAATGCTGGGGACCACTGGAGGAGGCTGAGATGGATCATCCACTCAGCACTTCTGCCTGAAGACTGTTGTGAATACTTTAGCCTATTGTTTGCTGGGCTCGTCCACCATTGAGGATGGGGATATTTGTGGAGACTTCTCCTCCAGTGAGTTGTTTAATTGTCCACCACCATTCACAACTGGATGTGGCAGGACTGCAGAGATTAGATGTGATCTGTTGATTGTGGGATCCCTTAGCTCTATCTATCACTTGCTGCTTTCGCTGTTTGGCGTGCAAGTAGTCCTGTTTGGTGGCTTCACCAGGTTGATACCTCATCGTCAGATATGCCTGGTGCTGCTCCTGGCATGCCCTCCTGCACTCTCCATGTTACCTGGGTTGGGGCATTTCAACTGTGAAGAGAGGCTGGATAAGTTCAGGTTGTTTTCTTTGGAGCAGAGAAGATTGAGGGGGATCTGATAGAGGTGTATATGATTATGAGAAGGTTGGACAGGGTGAATAGAAAGCAGTTGTTCCCTTAAGTGGAAGGGTCACTAGCACGTGCGCAGTACATGGGCTTTGACCAGCCAGCTCAGAGCCAGTCCCCTAGAATGATGAGACTTTCTAGATCTTCTGTTTATTACTATCAACCAGGGCTCCCTGATTGGTCCAAGTTAACAAACCCAATTAAGGATCTCATAGTCAATAAGATCGACCTGGCTCTTGTTCCCATCATAATAATGAGGCAGTACTATAGTCAAGGATTAGTTCATGGGTAATAAATGGTGTCTTGGTTACCGGATACCGACCTCGATGGACTTATTTCACCTAACTTTGTATCACCTGAAACATTACCTTGGACATATTCAGCTATTAAATTGTAGATTATAATCAGCTGAGGCACCATCACCAATCCTTGTGATACTGAAACGTGAGAACCTTCTAACCTGCCAACGTGAGAACACATCACTCATCCCTGCTCTCTGCTTCATCACTGTTAGCATACGTTGATCCATGCTGACATATTACCCTTTAACTCCGCAAACCCTTATGTAGTTAAAACAGGAGAGAGAAATAAGAAGTGTGAAAGTAAAACTTTACAGCATAAAGTCAGGTTAGGGCATTTGGCCAAATTTAATATTCTTCTTCAAAGCACATGGAGTTTAAGGCACACATAGAGTGAATTGCAGCCACAAATTCAACCTAGAAGGTCTGATTGGTGAAGATATTAGTGAGACATGGCTGCAAGATGGTCAGAAATGTGAACTAATAAAACCAAATTACAATAGAATTGATGATGGATATGGTGAGATAGTGGAGGAGCCTCAGTCATTAAGAATTAAATCAATGATAAGCAAGAATTCATGGAGGCGCAAGCAGATAGTGAAGATTTCTTTGGATAGAGTGAAGAAACACAACAGGATTTAGTTATTTTTAATCAACCTGTTCAGAAATGGTATTAAGGTGTAGAGCTGGATGAACACAGCAGGCCAAGCAGCATCAGAGGAGCGGGAAGGCTGACGTTTCGGGCCTAGACCCTTCTTCAGAATGGGGGAGGGGACAGGGGATCTGAAATAAATAGGAAGAGAGGGGGAGGCGGATAGAAGATGGATAGAGGAGAAGATAGGTGGAGAGGAGGCAGACAAGTCAAAGAGGCGGGGTTAGACCCAGTAAAGGTGAGTGTAGGTGAGGAGTTAGGGAGGAGATAGGTCAGTCCAGGGAGGACTGACAGGTCAAGGGGGCAGGATGAGGTTAGTAGGTAGGAGATGGGGGTGGGGCTTGAGGTGGGAGGAGGGGATAGATGTAAGGACAGGTTAGGGAGGCGGGGACAAACTGCGCTGGTTTTGGGATGCAGTAGGGGGAGGGGAGATTTTGAAGCTTGTGAAGTCAGCTTAGCCAAACTCGTCCTCACCCTCTACAACTTCTCTTTCAATTCCTCCCACTTCCTACAGACAAAGGGGGTGCCCATGGGTACCTGCATGGGCCCAAGCTATGCCTGCCTCTTTATAGGTTACGTGGAACAATCTCTCTTCTGTACCTACACTGTCCCTAAACCCCACCTCATCCTCCGTTACACTGATGACTGTATAGGCGCCGCCTCATGCTCCCACGAGAAGCTCAAACAGTTCATCCACTTCACCAACACCTTCCACCCCAACCTTAAGTTCACCTGGACCAGTCCTCACGTACCACCCCACCAACCTCCGGATCCAATGCATCATCCACCGACACTTCCGCCATCTGCAATCCGACCCCACCATCCAAAGACATTTTTCCCTCCCCACCCTTATCTGCTCTCTGGAGGGACCACTCTCTCCGTGACTCCCTTGTCCGCTCCACACTCCCCTCTAGCCCCACCACACCCGGCACTTTTCCCTGCAACCGCAGTAAGTGCTACACCTGCCCCTACACCACACCCCCTCACCCTCATCCCAGGCCCCAAGAAGACTTTCCACATCAAGCAGATGTTCACCTGCACATCTGCTAATGTGGTATACTGCATCTGCTGTACCCGTTGTGGCCTCCTCTACATCGGGGAAACCAAGTGGAGGCTTGGAGACCGCTTTGCAGAACACGTACGCTCGGTTCGCACGAAACAACTGCACCTCCCAGTCGCGAGCCATTTCAACTCCCCCTCCCATTCCACAGATGACATGTCCATCCTGGGCCTCCTGCAGTGTCACAGTGATGCCACCCGAAGGTTGCAGGAACAGCAAATCATATTCAGCTTGGGAACCCTGCAGCCCAATGGTATCAATGTGGACTTCACAAGCTTCAAAATCTCCCTCCCGCTACTGCATCCCAAAACCAGCCCAGCTCGTCCCCCCCCCCCAACATGTCCTTCCTCCAACCTATCCCCTCCTCCCACCTCAAGCCCCTCCCCATCTCCTACCTACTAACTTCATCCCACCCCGTTGACCTGTCCGTCCTCCCTGGACTGACCTATCTCCTCCCTAACTCCTCACCAAAACTCACCTTTACTGGCTCCAACCCCGCCTCCTTGACCTGTCTGTCTCCTCTCCACCTATCTTCTCCTCTATCCATCTTCTATCCACCTCCCCCTCTCTCCCTATTTATTTCAGAACTCCCTTCCCCTCCCCCATTTCTGAAGAAGGGTCTAGGCCTGAAACGTCAGCCTTCCTGCTCCTCTGATGCTGCTTGACTTGCTGTGTTCATCCAGCTCTATACCTTGTTATCTCAGATTCTCCAGCATCTGCAGTTCCTACTATCTCAGAAATGGTATTACACAGCTCTGGAGCAGATGGGACTTGAATCCAGACCTCCTGGCTCAGATGCAGGGACACTACCACAGTGTCCCAAAAGCCCCTTACAACAGAATTCTTTTTTCAAAAATTTTAACCTATTTTTTGAATCAATCTGTACAGTGATGTAATTACAATCTATGGAGCAGGGTAAACTCTAATGGGAGCTGGTAGCAGCTGTGAAGTAGTAGGTTGTGTAGGCACAGGGAAAAGGTAATCATATAGCAAAGGGGGTTATTTTAAAAGGGAAATTTGACTTTCATTTAGATTGGGATAAACATGTCAGGAAGTAAGAATTTATTGAGTGTCTATTAGATAATCTTTTGCAGTAATATGTCCCAGGCCAACCAACTTATCGGGGAGAGCGCACAAAGCAGGATTTTATTCCCTGGAATTTAAAAACTTAAGGGGTTATTTGTTTGATGTTCCCACATTATTAAGGGCGCAGATAGAGTAGATAGAGAAATCTATTTGAGTTGGTTGGTGAGTTTAGATAGAGCAGGAAAGTCTAACAAGACAGCCTTAAATAGACATTTAAGAGTGAAATTTGGAAATATTTATACACACAAATTGTGGTAGGAATGGAAAGACCATATCATTTTATTTCTGTACTTTTGATTGTGGATGAAATGGAAAGAAAAACATTTTACAACCAAGGATTGCAGATAGAGTTGCTGTACTTTTAAAAGTTCCCGGAACTCATGGGGTGTGATGTTTACACTGTTGCTATATTCAAGCAGTGGAGAAAAATGTCTGTAGAATGCTGAACACCAGGGAGTTTATTCAGAGAGAGGTTTGGATGGTAACAAGTAACTAATTGGATTGTGGAACTGTGTCCAGTCATGGATGCCAACGTTCATCAGCCTGAAGTCCGCTCTCTGATTCGTTCCAATTTAGCTGAATAACTTCAAGTCTTTGGATTGCTGGAAGAGCAGGGTGTGTGTGGGTTGTGTGCATGTCTGCTGTAAAGATAGCTGAAGTCTGAAGAAAAGTTGGCTATTTTCTCCCCCCAGTTATTGTGAGTTGTTGTCTTTAAACAAGAAAGAAGAGTCTTTGCAGTTAGTGTACAAGTCCCCTCGTGCCTCCTGTGAAAAATAGAAAGGAACTCAACAACAGAGATTGAAGAACAGAAAGCCAAAAGGATCACCTCAGTGAACGTAGTAGACTGGAACTATTGAACTGACATTCCCAGCTTTCTCCCCCTCTCCCCTCCACCCAAATAATCTGCTTTTGTTTCTGTCTGATTGTTTGTGTGTGTGTAAGGCTTTTCAACTGGGGTTAGAGTTTTAACTAGCAGAGCCAAATGTTGATAGTTCATAGCTATTTACTTCTGATTAGAATTTACTTGTTTGTAATCGACAGTGGTTCTTGATCAGTAGAGGAACCTGGTCACTGAGTTCTGCTCTCTTGATTCCAATGGACAGATAAATCAGAGACTTTGCATGCTTTGAATAGACCATAACCTTTTGTAGTGATCCCAGGAGTAATGCACCTTGAGAATCACCACACTTTCCCAAATGCATCATGACAAAAATTTGGAAATCTCTTCTGAGAATTTTTTTGTCATGTGATTTTAGCATTGTAGCTGTGCCAGCATTTGTTGCTTAATCATTATGACCCTTGAGAAAGTGATGGGAAACTACCTTCTTGAACTGCTGCTGTCCATGCGGTGTAGTTTCACCCACAGTGCTGTTGGGAAGGGAATTCCATGATTTTGACAGTGAAAGAATGTTGGTGCAGTTCCAAATCAGGATGATGTAGTTCCAAGTCAGGATGGTGTGTATCCTGGAGGGGAACCCAGTGATATTCCCGTATCTTCTATCCTTGTCTGTCTAGATGGTACATGTTGCAGATTTGGCTCCCATTACCCTCTTCCTATGACCTACAGTCTTTCAAAGCTCAATATTTGTGAACCTTTGCCCTGTACTTTACCATTTGCCTTCTCTCCTGATCTTCTTCCAGAATTTTTCGGCAAATCAGAAAAATAGGGGGTGGATGTGGGATAAGCAGCAAATAACGGGTGGAGATGGAACCCAGAGAGAGAGAGAAACAAATTGGCAGACAAAGGAATGGGTAAATGTCAGCCTGGGAGAATGAATAGCTGATAATGAGTAGAGTTAAAGGCTGACAATGGGTTGTTTTGGTAGCAGTCCATGTGATTACAAGGCCTGGTGTATGAGGGTTGGGATAAAGACATGGGAGAAGGTGCTCAGGTCTTAAAGTTATTGAGATTGATATTGAGTCCAGAGGTTGCGTGGTTCCCAAGCAGAAAATTATGTGTTCTTCCTGCTTGCGCTGAGCTTTGCTGAAGCACTGTAACAACCCCAAGGCTAGGGAATTTTGGCTAGGGAACATGGTGGTGTGTTGAAATAATAGGCAACCAGAAGCTCACAGCCATTTTTGTGGACAGAATGTAAGTGTTCCGCAAACTGGTCACCCAATCTGCACTTTGCCTCCCCAGGATTGACGAGACCACATTGTGAGCAGTAGATACAGTGAAAGGAAGATGATCGAGTTCCAAGTCAGGATGGTGTGTAGCCTGGAAGGGAACTCCAACTGTAGTAAAACATCCTTTCTCTTGTATTCCATTCTCCTTACAATGAAGGCTAGCAAGGTGATTTCCTCCCTAACTGCATGCTAACTTTGTATCCCTTGTGCAAGTACACCAAAGTTTCTCTGAAGATCAAAACTAAAATGTTTCAGGCAGTTTTAAAATATTCTGCTTTTCGATTCTTACTGTCAAATGAATAGCCTCAGACAGCTCCATCTTATAGTTACTTTAGGCAACGTGTTTGGATATATTATGACACACTTCTGGGTAGGGTGAGAGCTGAACCCAGGCACCTAGCCCAGAGGAAGGGACAGTACCATTGTGCGACAAGATTCCTGCCCCACATTATACTCCTTGTGTCACCAATATTGTTACAATATTGTCTCGAAGCACGGAACCATCAACTACTCTCATCTCTTAGTTCCAAGCCTGAGGTCCATTCTAACCTTCACTTTAAGTAGTTAGTTGGGGTCTACACTGAGAGGATATGAGTTGCTTGGGCTTTGGGAAATTGACCTTCACTCTCACACAATAGCATCAGGAAACTACAGGCCACTAATTTTGAGCAAGTGAACAGCTACCAAAGACAAAAATAACTGAGCTGTTAACTGAGATAGTGGGAACTGCAGATGCTGGAGAATCTGAGATAACAAGGTGCAGAGCTGGATGAACACAGCAGGCCAAGCAGCATCAGAGGAGCAGGACTGTTGGTTATTTCAGATTAACTGTTTCAGCATTGTATGGGATTTATCAACATCTTGTGCCCAACAAGCCAGGGGATAACAATGAGGGAATTCAGTCATGTAAGTCAACACCATATTCTCCCAAGCTAGATAGATTCAGACAAAAGCTGTTTGTCAGGCATTCCAAGTCAGATGAGATATAACATGGTTAAATACAGAGTGAAACACCTTCAATATCTTGTGTCAAGCACATCATATCATGGCCAGATATAGAGCAAAGCTGTTTATCACACATTTCAAATACAAAATGGATTAGATAAAGAGTTACTTGTGATTTGCACCAACCCAGTGTAGTAACAACAACTTGTATTTGCCGTGCACGGTGGTGAGACCACAGAAACGTAGAAACATAGAAGATAGGAGTAGGAGGAGGCCATTCAGCTCTTCGGGTCTGCACTGCCATTCTTCACAATTGTCCAACTCAGTAGCTCAATCCTGCTTTCTCCCCATTACCTTTGATCCCATTTGCTCCAAGTGCTATATCTAGTTGCCTCTTGAATACATTAAATGTTTTGGAATCAACTGCTTCCTGTGGTAATGAATTCCACAGGCTCACCATTCTTTGGGTCAAGAAATGTCTCCTCATCTCCGTCCTAAATGGTCTACCCTGAATCCTCATACTGTGATTCCTGGTTCTGTACACACCCATCGTCCGGAACATCCTCCCGGCATCTATCCTGTCCAGTCCTGTTAGAATTTTATACGTCTCTGCGAGATCCCCACCTTATTCATCTGAACTCTAGTGAAAACAATCCCAATGTAGTCAATCTCCCCTCATATGTCAGACCCGCCATCAGCTTGGTAAACCTTTGCTACATTCCCTCAAGAGCAAGAGCATCCTTCCTCAGGAAATCATAGAATCCCTACAGTGTGGAAACAGGCCCTTCGGCCCAACAAGTCCACACCGACTCTGACAGCATCCTACCCAGACCCATCCCCCTTTAACCCACCTAATCTATACCTCCTTGAGCACTATGGGCAATTTAACATAGGCAATCCACCCTAACCTGTACATCTTTGGATAGTGGGAGGAAAACAGAGCACCCACTTACCTTCAGCGACTGGTGCACAAGGATGCCCAGGTCCCGCTGCACACTCCCCTCTCCCAACTTACAGCCATTCAGGTAATAATCTGCCTTCTTATATTTGCTTCCAAAGTGAATAACCTCACATTTATCCAAATTATACTGCATCTGCCTTCGATTTGTCCACTCACCCAACCTGTCGAGATCATGCTGAAGGATCTCTGCATTCCACCCAACTTGGTATCATCTGCAAACTTGGAGATGTTACATTTTGTTCCCTAGTTCAAATCATTAATATAATTTGTGTATAGCTGGGGACCCAGCACAGATCCCTGTGGCACCCCACTAGTAACTGCCTGCCAATTTGAAAAGGACCCGAAACATCAACTTTCCTGCTCCTCTGATGCTGCTCGGCCTGCTGTGTTCATCCAGCTCCACAACGTTTTATATCAATAATTCCTATTCTTTGCTTCCTCTCTGCCAGTCCACTTTCTATCCGGTCAATTACCCAATCCCATGCACTTTAATCTTGCACATTAATCTCTTCTGTGGGACTTTGTCAAAAGCTTTCTGAAAATCTAAATATACTACATTGATTGGCTCCCCCTTGTCAACTCTAAGTTACATCTTCATAGAATTCCAACAGATTTGTCAAGCATGATTTCCCTTTCATAAACCCATGCGGACTCTGTCTGATCCTTCCACTGCTTTCTAAATGCTCTGCTATAAAATCCTTGACAATGGATTCGAGAATTTTCCCCATGATCGATGTTAGGCTCACCAGTCTATAATTTCCTGTTTTCTCTCTATCTCCCTTTTTGAATATTGAAGTGACATTAGCCACCCTCCAATCTGCAGGGACTATTCTGGAGTGTATAGGATCCTGGAAGATTACCACCAATACATCTATTATTTCTAGAGCTACTTCCTTAAATACTCTGGGATGTAGATTATCAGGCCCTGGGGATTTATTGGCCTTCAATACCAACAATTTTCCGAGCACCATTTCTCTACTAATATTCATCTCCCTCAGTTCTTCCCTCTCACTAAATCTTGCATCCTCCAACAATACTGGTATATAATGAAATAAATTGCAATCATATAGAAGTATTTAGGATGGGAGCCAAAATGGGTAGGCACATGAACAGGTGATAGTGAACAAGATTTGGTGTGGAGTAGAATACGGATAGCAGGAGTATGCAGCAGCTCCAGTTTAGAGGGTGTAAGATGGGATACTGACCAGGAGACTATGGAATAATCAAGTCGAAGGTAATTAAAGCATGGATGAGGGTTTTCAGCTCCAAAGCTAAACATGAAATGATATACCAGTGTGAGGCTTTTGTGGGATGATTGACAAACTGTCAACACTTCAGATTGATGATAACAGAAATCCAATTTGAATAGTATTTTGATTCATTGGTCTTGGTATGGAGGTTTAACTGGATGCATAGTTGGCACATCAATTAAAGAGGGAATTACAATAGAACCTTCCACTCATCTTGAAATGAATGTACTGCCATTTCTGTGATACACCAAATATCCGTATAGTTTGATGCGCTGTAGTGGAAAAGCTTGAATTTCAATAGTGTCTTTCATATCCTCAAGATACCCCAAGCTAATGAACTACTTCTAATATGTAGTCACAGTCACAATGTAAGACAACACAGTGTCCAAGATGCACACAAGATCCTGCAAACAGCAATGAGATATGTGATGAGATAATCTATCTTTGGTTATTAAGTATTGTCCTGTTTAACTTAATGAAAATGTTATTTTGAACTATTTGAACTATCAGCCTTCATTTAATGTCTCATCCAAGAGGTGGTGCCTCTGACAACAGCGTTCCCTCAGTCCTGCACACAAGTATCAGCCTGGTTTAGGTGCTCAAATCTCTAGAATAGGAGCAAACCTCTTAGCCAGATAACCGTTCATGGCGAATTTATCTGCTGGTGGGATCATGACGTTCTTGTATTACTTGAGTTTATCCAGTGCTTTTCTCTCTGATGTGTTCAGAGTTCCCCTTTGTTCCTTCTGTGTAGTGTGAGGATAGAACATAGAACATAGAACAATACAGCGCAGAACAGGCCCTTCGGCCCTCGATGTTGCACCGACCTGTGAACTAATCTAAGCCCATCCCCCTACACTATCCCATCATCATCCATATGCTTATCCAAGGACTGTTTAAATGCCCCTAATGTGGCTGAGTTAACTACATTGGCAGGCAGGGCATTCCACGCCCTTACCACTCTCTGAGTAAAGAACCTGCCTCTGACATCTGTCTTAAATCTATCACCTCTCAATTTGCAGCTATGCCCCCTCGTACTAGCCGACGTCATTATCCTGGGAAAAAGACTCTCACTGTCCACCCTATCGAATCCTCTGATCATTTTGTAGGTCTCTATTAAATCCCCTCTTAGCCTTCTTCTCTCCAATGAGAACAGACCCAAGTCCCTCAGTCTTTCCTCATAAGACCTTCGTTCCAGACCAGGCAACATCCTGGTAAATCTCCTCTGCACCTTTTCCAATGCTTCCACATCCTTCCTGTAATGGATTATAGTTTGTTGGATGGCTTTTGTGTTTTATCTATAAGCCGGTTGTCTTTTAATGTTGATGTTGAATTTCATCCGCAGATGCCTACTGAACAGACAACAGCAGGAGGACACAGTACGCCCTAACACACTGGCCACACTGCCATACATCAAGAACATATTGGAACTGACAACAAGACTCCTAAGACCACTAGGACTCATTGTGGCCCACAAGCCCACAGCCACTCTATGACAAACACTTACAAGGATTAAAGACCCCATTATCTACAACATGCAGAATCAACGTGGTTTACAAAATACCATGCAACTACTGCCACAAACATTACATTGGACAAGCAGGCAGGAAACTAGCCATCAGAATACACAAACATCAGCTAGCAGCAAAACAGATGATGAATTCTCCTTAATATCAGTACGCTCTGACAATGAAGGCCATCAGTTTAACTGGGACAAGGTAACCATAGTAGCCCATGCCAAACATAGACACACATGGGAATTTCTTTTTCTCAAGCTTTTATTTGTGTTCTAGTCCCAATGATTGCAAGGAAAAAGCTTTGTTTTGTGGAAATGTTTTCCTGTTGATACTTGATCACATCTGTAGTTGCAGATGCTTGTTGTACCTGCATCCTGTGTATCTGTGTAGATGTTGTTAAAAACCGAATAAGAGGTGGCTATTTCTAACCTGTTCTATAATTTAATGAGATTCTGGTAAATCTGTGACCTTAATCATGTACCCATCTTTATCCCATATCCCTTAATGTGTCTGGGTAACAGAAATCCACTATTTCACACTTAGATAGACAACTCATCTAACATCAGTTCTTGTTTGTGGAAGAGTTCCAAACGTTTACCAACCTCTGTATGTCGAGATGTTTTCTACTTTCCCTCCTGAAAGGTCTGCCTCTATTTTTTACACAATACCCCCTAGTCCTAGACTCCCCATCCAACACAGATAGTTAATCTCAATTTACCATATCCATTCCCTTTGGTATCTTGAACGCTTCAGTATAATCCTTGGAAATGAGACAAAATTCTGATTATCCATTTGTTAAGGGTTGAATATTGACAGATTGCCAGGAAAAAAAATCCTTTGCTCTTTTTTTGAATATTGCCAAATATTGCCAAATCACTCTCATCTTTTTCACATCAGGATCGTAAGTGTCTTAGAGGCGAACTTGAAGGTGGTGGAGTTCCCTTTTGTCTGCTGCCCTTGTCCTTCGAGATGGAAGTGGTCATGGGTTTAGAATGATCTGTCTGATGAACTTTGGTCAATTTCTGCAGTGAATCTTGTGGATAGTAATACACTGCTGCTACTGAGATTTCGTGGTGGAGAGAGTGGGTGCTCATGGATGTGGTGCCAATTAAAGCTTCTTGAGTGTTACTTCAGAGTATTCCATCATATTCCTGACTTGTGCCTCGTAGATGGTGGAAAGGCTTTAGGAAGTTAGGAGGTGGGTTACTTGTTTCAGGATTCTGAGCCTCGGACCTGGTCTTGTAACCATGACATTTATATGGCTAGTCCAATTCAGTTTTAGTCAGTGGTAATCTCCAGGATATTGATGATGAGGTTTCAGTGATGTTGACACTATTGAAAGTCAAGAGGAGATGGTTAGATTCTTTCTTATGGTAGAAAGTCAATGCCTGGCATTTGTGTGGCATGGATGTTATTTGCCATGTGTCAGCTCAAGCTTGGATATTATCCTGTTGCATTTGAATATGGACTGTTTGTGTTTCTGAGGAGTCATTAATGATGCTGAACATTGTGCAGTCATCAGTGAATATTCCTACTTCTGACATTATGTTGGATGTAAGGCGATTGACAGTTGGGCCTAGGAGACTAAAATCCATTCTGGACAATATAACAGCACACAGATACTGAATTCATGTTCTTTTGATGCTTCCTTTGTCGAACTTTCTAGGGAAACCGTTGTTTTCTGAAACGCTGACTGAGGCACTATTTGGAAAATGTTTTTAGAACATGTGAATCATCTCTTTTTTCCTGCGCTATGTGTACAATTGAGGTGAGTTAAGGGAGAGGGAGAGATTTTGCAATGTGAGTTGTATTCGGGTTTTCTGCAGTGATTTAGGTGGCAGTGGGATATGAACAGATTCACATTTCCACATCAGTTTCCCAGCTTCACGCTGAGAAATAGCCATTTAATGCCACACAGTGGAAAATGAAGCTTATTTCGGGGATTATCAAGATCAATTTGAAGTATTGATTTTGTCCCGTCTACACTGCTTTCGAAGAATTAGAATTAATAGGAAACTGCTGCACAGTTGGGATTTGACATTCATTCCAATTATATTTGTGAATGGTGCCATGAAAAGTGACCTCATGAATATTTTGCAGTCATCAACAAACTAATTATGACCAGCTTTAAACTTAAGTCCAATCAATCTCATTGAGTATCACAGTGTATAGGATGGGCCATAGGACTAAAAGTTAATGATGATATTCAACTGCTGCATGAGAAAATAGATTGTACAGGATGGGAAAATAGGCTGGGAAAGTTTAGAATAATACTCAACAAGCTGAATGAGTCCTATGAACGTTCCTTCAGGAGCCGAAGATGACACCTGCACTTGTTTTCCCATGCTGTGTTGTCTGTACCAGCCAGCAGCTTTGTCTTGCTGTATCTGCTTTCTTTATGCTGGCTCTTTATCACACAGAATAAGAGAGAGAGAGAGAGTTTCATTCCAGGCTGCTATGGCTGCTGCTGCTGGACTTCACTTCGGCTTGGATTCGTGATCAGTGCCAGGAACGAACTGAAACCTCCAGGCCAGCCTTTGACTGAGGGTTCCCTGACAGGCAGAGGAACATGAGACATCTACACCTTGTTATCGCAGATTCTTCAGCATCTGCAGTTCCTACTTTCTCTGAACATGAGACTTGTTGCTTTTTCTAGAAAGGTGTGAGAGTTGTTGCTTTTCTTTCTCTTTTCTTTTCTGTTTATTATTACCATTATAATCATTTATTATTACCACTATAATCATTTATCATTACCACTATAATCATTTATCATTGGTCAATAAACATTCATATTTAAGCAAATTGCTGTTGTTGAGCCTTCTCAAAATTATATTTATTCGAATCTGCAAAGAACCACTTGGATACATGCTGTGATCCAAGACACACAATAATCAAGTTACTATAATCCGTCTGGCAATCGGAGAGGTAATTATATATTATCTTTGAATGTAATCTCTGGACCCATTCAGAAGGTGTACTTACACAATGCTCACATGAACCGTATTCATCCACTTGACCACTGTCTCCTTCCTCTGTATCCATCCATTATATCATATTCTGTATCCAGCCACAGTGATGTCACCAAGCAGGCTAGGAGCCAATCATACTGGAGGATTTTCACAGGCAGCAAACCAGAATGTTAAAAAGCACCTATAGGGATTTTGGTTTCTTCAACTTTTCAGATAAAAGAATGAAAGCATTAAGATAAAAGTGAAAATAAGGATAGACTGAGTTTTCTTCTAATATTTTTAAAAATAGGTGAAATCTTTAATCAATGTGGATAAATTTGACATTTCACAATTGTTTAATCTCTTTCAGCTTTCGAAGACCAAAGATGTCTTCATTCCTTCAAATCTATTACCACCTATCGTATCTACATGAGACACTGCAACAACTTCCTCAGGTTTGTTCAAAGACACCGTCCAAACCCATAGCCTCTAACAGCTGGGCTGACAAAGGCAGTAGTGGGAGCAACCAACACTGCAAGTTCCTTTCCAAGAAACATCTGTCCTGATTAAACTCCATCTGCCATTTTTCTGCCCATGCCTCCAACTGATCCACATCCTGCTGCATCCTTTGATAATCCTCCTCACTATCTGCAACTCCACTGATCTTTGCATCATCCACAAACTTACTAATTAGACCAGCTACGTTTTCCTCCAAATCATATATATAGATCATGGGTGGCATGGTGGCTCAGTGCTTAGCACCGCTGCCTCACAGCGCCAGGGACCGGGGTTAAATTCTACCCTCAGCTGACTGCCTGTGTGGAGTTTGTACATTCTCCCTGTGTCTGCGTGGGTTTCCTATGCATGGTCTGGTTCTCTCCCACAATCCAAAGATGCACGGGCTAGGTGGATTGGCCATGCTAAATTGCCCGTAATGTTCAGGGATGTGTAGATTAGGTGGGTTACAGGGGGATGGGTCTGGGTGGGATGCTCTGAGGGTCGGTGTGGACTTATTGGGTCGAAGGGCCTGTTTCCACACTGTAGGCATTCAATGATCTAGTATCTTAAATCTTAATGAACAACAGAGGTCCTGGCACTGATCCCTGTGGAACACCACTAGACACAACCCTCCATTCTGGAAATCATCCTTCCACTGCCACCCTCTGTCTCCAATGACTAAGCTAGCTCTGCATCCATCTTGCCAGCTGACCCCAATACCTTGTGACTTCACCTTTTGTACCAGTCTGCCATGAGTGACCTTGACAGCGGCTTTGCTGAAGTTCATGTAGACAACATTAACCGCTTTCCCCTCATCAAACATTTTCGTTACAGCCTCAAAAAACTCGATCAAGTCAGTGAGGCATGACTTCCCTCGCACAAAACCATGCAGTCTATTGCTAAAGAAGCAATAGGAAGGATCACTGGACCCAAAATGTTAACTCTGTTTTCTCCTGCACAGATGCTGCCAGACCTGCTGAGCTTTTCCAGCAACTTTGTTTTTGTTCTCAGTCTATTGCTAATAAGTCTATTTGCTTCTAAATTGTATAGATCTTTTCCCTGAGAATCTTTTGCAATAATTTCCCTACCACTGACGTGAGGCTCACAGGCCTGTAATTTTCTGGATTATCCCTGCTACCCTTCTTAAACAATGGGAAAACATTGGGCATTCTCCATTCCTCTAGGACAGCACCTGTCGCCAAAGAGGATACAAAGATGTTTGTCAATGCTCCAGCAATTTGTTCTCTTGCCTCCTTCAATATTTTGAGATAAATCCTGCAGACGTATCTACCTTAATAATTTTTAAGATGAATAACATCTCTTCCTTTTAATAACAACTTGACTTAGAAATTCAACACTACCTTCCCTGAGATCATCCTCCATCAATTCCTGCTCTTTGGTGAATACCAACATAAAGTATTTGTTTAGGACAGCAACTATCCCTTCTACTTCACACATACATTCCCTCCTTTGACCTTGAGTTGGCCAACCCCTTCCCTGGCTACCATCTTATTTTTGATTGATGTATAAAAGCCTTAGGATTCTCCTTAATCCTGTTTGCTAATAACTTTTCATGACCCCTTTTAACCCTTCTAATTCCTTGTTTAAGTATTTTTCTACTTTCCTTATATGCTTCAAGGGCTTTGTCAGTTCCCATCCTCCTAGACCTTATGAATGCTTCCATTTTCCTTCTGACCAAGGTCATGACATCTCTGGTCATCCAAGATTCACGTAACTTGCCATGCCTATCCTTCATTCTCGCAGGAACATGCCACCCCTGAACTCTTAACAACTGCCATTTAAAATACTCCCACATGTCCAACATGGGTTTACCCTCAAACAGCCACCTCCAATCAAATTTCTCCAGTTCCTGCCTGATATTGTTGTAGTTCGCCTCCACCAGTTTAACACCATCACTGAAGGGCTACTGTTATTCGTATCCATGATTATCTTAAAACTCACGGTATTATGGTCACTACTCCCGAAATGCTCCCCCACTTATACTTCACTCACCTGGCTGGGTTCATTTGCCAAAATTAGGTCTATTATAACCCCTTCCCTGGTTGGACTGTTACATACTGTGTAAAGAAACCCTCCTGAAAGGTCCTTACATATTCTGCCTGATCCAAGCCCCTAGCACGACGTGAGTCTCAGTCAACACAGGGGAAGTTAAAATCATCCACCACTACAACTCCACTGTTTCTACATCTTTCCAAAATCTGTCTACATATTCTCTCCTCTATCTCCTGCTGGCTGTTGGGAGGCCTGTAGTATACCCCCAGCATTGTGATTTCACCTTTCCTATTCCTGAGTTCTACTCATATTATCTTGTTGCATGAGTCTTCTGATGTATCCACCCTCAGTACAGCTGTGAGATACTCCTTTACCAGTAATGCAACTCCCTCACCCCTTTTACATCCCCTTCTATCATGCCTGATACTATAAATCCTGGGACATTCAGCTGCCAGTCCTGTCCCTTCCTTTTGCTTTCACTGGGTTAAAATCCTAGAACTCCTGCCCTGACAGCTCTATGGGTTACCCAAAACATACTGACTGTGGAGGTTCAAAAAGACAGCTCGCCACCACCTGCTCCAGGGTAATTAGGATGGATAAGTAAATGTTGGCTTAACCAGAGATACCCACATCCTATAACAAAGTACAAAAAGGTGATGAAAGATACGATCAGTTGGAGTCAGTGACCAATTGATCTGACTTCCAGGAAATCTTCTGGAGCAGCTTGGTAGAGTTCATGATTATGTCATACTGGATACCTTTCATTTAAATCATGGATAACTATAAAGAACGGATTTGTGAAGCAGAGTAAATCCTCTTGACATTAAAACTACATATACAGGATTACTGTTTTGTGGTAATACTAATTGCATTGCAGTTCAGTGACAGTATAATGGACTCCAGGAAATGTTAAAGCGATCTGTGTGGCAGTTTAATTAACACTACGGCCTATACCATATGTAATGATCCAGGTTTCTTTCAAAGTGTGATATTCATAGCTCCAGGATAAGTTCAATGTCATTGCATCTTGTTCATTGAGGTGAATTTTACAACCTGCTCTTGAAGGAATAACTGTAACACAGAACAATTTCTTATCACTCTCGTTCCAATTGAAAGTTCATAGGTAAGGAGAACCAACAGTGTAAATGGACTGCTGCTCAGATCCTAACTTCACAGTCTCAACATAATTCCTAACCATAAATTTGTTACGAGGAACTGGCTAAATGGTTTTAAACTATAACTTTGATAATAGAACAGGTTTAAACTATTACCTTGCATTAAGCAATAATTTCTGGTTAAAAGTTGAGATGCAAACGGAACAATCTGGTTTTTATCTTTCTGAAACAATCTGTCTTTGTGTGAATTGAAAACACCAAGTGATATTTGGGAACTACATTGTAGAAATATAACAGGAACAAGCCACATAGGGGTATAAGATGCATGTCTTTACAGAATCTTATTGAGAATCTATATTCACTTAAAAACCACAGGAGTGTCAGTGAGATTGGAGAGATAGATCATGATTATCAATTTTTGAACGAAGCTGACTGATTGTATGATTTTACTTAAGCCTTGCGTAATCTCACCACTCCTCCTGTGCTGAGCTGCAAAGAGAGATAAACATTGCTTCAGGTTTATCAATATCATGAACAAGCCCGATGAAGCCATTTGTACACAACAGTTGATAATTTGCTCGAGAAAATCAATGTATAAAAGTCAATATTCTCTGCTGCCAGTTTTTGAACAAAAATCTGAAAGCTAGATTTGGGTAAACGTGGACAGAGAACAGCAATGCTGCTCATGTACAGAAATCATGTTCTACAACTCCTGATTTCTAGTCTTTTATTAAATGGATGAAGAAGATGTGAGCTTGGAAAGAAAGACCTATGTTTAGACCACACAGCCTTTGGGCTTCCCAATGATCTCATTGTTAGTTAATCACTTTTTGAAGTCACTTGTAATGTAGAAAACATGGGAGCCAATTTGTACACAGCAAGCTCACACAAACAACAATGGGACAAATATCAGATAATTTGCTCTTTATAGTAATTAGATTGAACAATATTTTGCTCAAGCTTTTTTCTTTATTCATTTTTGGGATGTGGTTGTCGCCGGCTGGCCAGCAATAATTGCTCAGCTTGGGTTGCCCTTGAGAAGGTGGGCGTGAGCTGCCTTTTTGAACCGCTGCAGTCCACCTGCTTTGGGTTGACCCACAATGCCCCTAGGGAAGGAATACCAGGATTTTGACCCAGCAACAGTGAAGGAATAGTGATATATTTTCAAGTCTGGATGGCGAGTAATTTGGAGGGAAAATTGATGATGGTGGTGCTCCAATGTATCTGTTGCTCTTGTCCTTCTACATGGAAGTAGTCATGGGTTTGGAAGGTGCTCTCTTAGGATTTTGGTGAATTTCTGCAGTGCATCTTGTAGATAATACACACTGCTGCTACTGAGCGTCAGTGGTGGAGGGAGTGGATGCTTATGGATGTAGTGCCAATCAAGTGGGATGTTTTGTCCTGGATAGTTTCAAGCTTCTGGAATGTTGTTGGGGCTGCACTCATCCAGGCAGGTGGGGAGTATTCCATCACACTCCTGACTTGTGCCTTTTAGATGGTGGACAGGCTTTGGGAAGTCAGGAGGTGAGTTACTCGCTGCAGTATTCCTAGCATCTGGCCTGCTCTTGTAGCCACTCTGTTAATGTGGTGAGTCCAGTTGAGTTTCTGGTCAATGGTAACCCCCCAGAATGTTGATAGTGGAGGATTCAGTGATGGTAACACCATTGAATGTCAAGGGGCTGAGATTAGATTGTCTCTTACTGGTGATCGTCATACCCTGGCATTTGTGTGTCATGTATATCAGTTGCCACTTGTCAGCTCAAGCCTGGATATTGTCCAGATCTTGTAACATTTGAATATGGACTGTTTCAATATCTGAGGAGTTGCAAATTGTGCTGAACATTGTGCAATTATCGGTGAACATCCCCACTTCTGACCTTATGATTGAGGGATGGTCATTAATGAAGCATCTGAAGATGGTTGGGTCTAGTCACTACCCTGAGGAACTCCTGCAGCGATGTCCTGGAGCTGAGTAGACTGACCTCCAACTACCACGACTATCTTCCAATGTGATGCTGTGAGGCAGCAGTGCTAACCACTGAGCCACCATGCTGCCCTTATTGCTCTTTTCAACAAATATATTCTTTCAGACACCATCTACAAGATAGGTGCACATTTATAGATCATAGAATCCCGACAGTGCGGAAACAGGCCCTTCAGCCCAACAAGCCCACACCGATCCTCAGGGCATCCGACCCAAACCCAACCCAACCCCCTTTAACTCCCCTAATCTAGGCATCCCTGAACACTATGGGCAATTTAGTATGGCCAATCCACCTAACCTGTACATCTTTGGACTATGGGAGGAAACCAGAGGAAACCCACACAGACACGGGGACAATATGCAAACTCCACACAGACAGTTGCCCAAGGGTGGAATCAAACCCAGGTGCCTGGCACTGTTAGGCAGCAGTGTTAGCCACTGAGCCATCGTGCCACCCCATTTTTGACTCAATTTATGAAGAAGGTCTAACAGTGCAACTTTGTGCATGTATCGTCACCAATAGTGAATTTCCCTTTAGTTCAGCCAGACGGAATGGCTGGTTTAGATGGTAAGCAATGCATCTGTCACCTGTTACTCCACTGAGTTTTTTGGGAGATTAGACAGATACCTCATGACAGAGCCCCACTTCTTCCCAATGCAACTTGGAGATCTGACTGCAGAACACTGTATGGTGATAATTATCCATACCTATGGGTAAATAAACATGGGACACCTATCAGGGAGGCTCAACAGGTTATGCCTCTTGCCTCTGGAAAATACAAGACTGAAAGATGACCAAATACCAATGAGTAAATTGATGGTTAAGTATAGAAAGATATCTCAAAGTAGATCAGACAAGAACCAACAAATCCAGTCAGAAATTCAGGGAGAGAAACCACCTTTAGAGCAGTGGGAAGTTATCAGAGATAATAGTTGAAGTGAACAGTATATATATTGTCAAGGGAGAGGTACGTAGCAATGGGTGAGAAGATTGATATTGATCTGTTGATGGGGTAAATACAGCATAAATATGGGCATATTGGACATAATGACCTGTTTTAACACAGCAAATGTTTGTAATATTTGTTATATCCAATATAATTCCAGTGGGTTGTGCAGATAAGTAGACAAATACAATCCTTGAAGTCTTAATGAAACTCCTTTATAGTATGGCCTTCAGCAGCAGTTGGCCTCTGTGAAGGAGGACACCAGTAGGAGAGCCAAGTAGTCCCAAAGGATGTCCCCAGGAGGTCTTTGGCAGGCTGTGAGCAGACTGAGAGGCTTTGTGCAGAGATGAACAAAGACAAAGACTTTCTCCACCAAGTTATACAAATACGGACTTAATCCAGTGTAAGACTTATATTCTCCTGGGTTAAGCCTTCATGTTTGCAAAGAATAAATGCCAGTGAAGTAGAGAATCCCTGATTCATGATCTTTGGCTGTTCGTGTGCTTAAATCTCATATTATTTCTAAATGGAAGAGTAGGCTGTGCATGTCATCGATAGATGCCACTGAGTCTCTGGCAAGTTGGCGCTGCATTTGTTATCTGCCCAGATGACCCAAGATGCCTAAGGGGCCTCATCAGTCTACATGTGTTTTATATGAGTGCTGATGTCATGATGTCATGAACACAGATAGATATGAATGAAACTTCAGAGCCTTGGTGAAAGCACTTACCAATTGCCCAGAGATAGCAAAAACTGCACATGCTGGAGTCAGAGACAACACAGTGTGGAGCTGGAGGAACACAGCAAGCTAGGCAGCATCAGAAGAGCAGGAAAGTCAGAGGGGTTGTGACCGAAACATCAACTTTCCTGCTTCTCTGATGCTGCCCGGCCTGCTCTGTTCCTCCAGCTCCACACTGTGTTGTCTGATACCAATTGCCCAGTTCCTTGATGCCACAGGGGAAAGTCCCATCCAAGTGATGGTAGGTATTGGGCATTAATATCACAGCAGACATTAACACATGTGCGAGAGGTGTCAGTCTCAGTTAACATTAACATTCAGCGAGCTCTTACAGAGGAGTGGGGTAGTAACAAAAGGGAGCAGAGGTGATGCAAGATGCTGAAGATTCATTGACAGTAGCTCAGTGTGGGAATCTGGTGCAGGGAGGCCAGAAAGTGCCTGAAATATCTTTTCCCACCATTTTCCACCTTTATTTTCCATTTATGTACACTTTCCCCTTTCTAAATAGTCAACTTCTTAAATAGCCAACTTGAATCAACTGTCAATTGACTGATGAATGGAACTCATTTTCGAAGGGATGTGTTTATGTTCTATTTGTTCATGCTGATGTCTGAAAATATTGTCTCCATGTGCACAGTGTGATCCCATGTTCCCAAAGGGAACCAGCTTTACCTTCACCCTTTTTCAAAACGTCCAGCTTCACATGGTCCTACTAGCATCATTATACTGCTACGTATTGTATGGCTATTTCATAAGTTTATAAAAGGATATCAAAACTAAAGCTGCATACAGAATGATGCTCAGATGCGAACTTAGAATTATGGTAAGAGACTCAAAATATGGGGGCTATTTTCACTATAGCAGTCAGGTCTAAGAGCGTATTTTGTGGAGGTTTTCAATATTATGTGCCTTTTGGTTAGACTCAAAAAGAAAACAGAATTTTCTCTGACTGGGATTTAATAACAATGGGTCATTAAAATTAAATTACGTTTGAGATAGTGCAGAGGGAGGTTTAGGAACATTTATTTACTCAGAGAGTTTTCAAAGGATGGAATGCGTTTCACCTGGTTTAGATGAGGTCAGGAACATTGTAAATTGCAAGAAAACACACGTAATATACAGGGCACGGAGAAGAGAAGGGGTACTCTGATCATTTTGGATTGCTTTAGCATTAAGCATAATGGGCCAAATGGCCAGCTCCTGAACTGTAATTCTTTATGGTTCTAGAAGACATGCCTATTGCCAGTCAGTGCCTCAATGAAGCAGATGAATCAGTGATCCAAAGCCATCCATTAGTCAGTTAAATTATCAAAGACCAAATTGTAAAAACACTCATGAGAATGATAACAAACAGATCTCTTCATGTCCTCTTTTTATGCAACGAGGAATATAATTTTAAGTGTATCATAAATGCAAGGAAGTACAAACCCAGAAATGCCATTTGTCATCAGGGTACAAACCATCTCCAAATTTTGCTCAAACCCTGCACAGTGAAAGTGACCATGCACACACGAGTTCAAAAAAATATGAAATAATTGACTTTTTCCAACAGATGCCTACACTCGGAAAATCTCCAAATGCTGTTTTGAAGTTGCGATATTTGAACGCCATGCAGCTGGCTTTTAGAATCAACAAAACAACTAAAGAAGAACAAAAGAGCACAGTATCAGGCCCTTCAGCCCTCCAAGCCTGTACTGATCATCATGTCCTAATTAACCTAAAAAACAAACCTTCTGCCCTTATTCAGTCTGTGTCCCTCTATTCCCTC
>JAHRHZ010000048.1:2560196-2574088 GCA_024137785.1 Ginglymostoma cirratum | reverse complement strand
CTTTCTCCAAAGCTTCCACGTCCTTCAGGTAATGTGGTGACCAAAACTGTACACAATACTCCAAATGTGGCCTAACAAGGGTTTTATATAGCTGCAACATGTTTTCTCAACTCTTGTACTCCATGCTGTGGTCAAAGAAGGCAAGCGTGCCATATGCCTTCTTAATCACCTTGGTGACTTGTGTTGCCACTTTTAGGGAACTGTGGACCTGCATGGTCAGAAATTGGGATATAATCGGCCCTTGTCCAATAAACACCCTCACCCAAGGGACACTCTTGTCCCTGTCCATGACTACTTGAAATCTTATGGAATTATGGTCACTAAGCCCAAAATGCTCTCCTACTGAAATATCGATCACCTGTCCTGACTCATTCCCTAGTACCAAATCTAATATGGCCTTCTGTCTGGTTGGATTGTCAACATACTGTCTCAAAAAGTCCTCACTAATGTCCTTTAGAGAGAGAAACTGCCATCCTTACCTGGTCTGGCCTATATGTGACTCCAGACCCAAAGCAATGTGCTTGACTCTTAACTCCACTCTGGGCAATTTGCGAGGTAAGGTACCAGGCGTGGTGGAGGGGTTGGTGGGCAGTGCGGACATTATGACAAGGGAGTCATAGAGTGCCCTCAATTGCATCACCCCCATTTCCCTCGCTTCTGTCCTCAAACCCTCTCTCCCCAACAACAAAAGGATAGAGTCCCCTTGCCCACATACCACCCCACCAACCTCCAAATACAATGCATCATCCTCCAACATTTCCGCCACTGACAATCAGACCTCACCACCAAAAAGATATTTCCATCCGAACCCCTGTCTACTTTCCCAGGGACCACTCACCCCACGACCCCGTCATCAACCCCACAAACCCCACCACACCAAATACTTTTCCTTGCAGCCGCAGGAGGTGCTACACCAGCCGCCAACACCTCCCCTCTCACCTCCATCCAAGGCCCCAAACAATCCTTCCAAATCCAGCAGAGATTCACCTGCTCTTCATCTCACCTCAGCTACTGTATCTGTTACTCCCGATGTGGCCTCCTCTATAGCGGGGAGGCCAAACGGAAGCACCAACCAACCTGACCTTCTGGTTGCCATCCACTTTAACTCCCCCCCTCATTCCCCTAGCTACATGTCCACCCTTGGTCTTCTCCACTGTTAGAGTGAGGTCAAATGTAAACTAGAGAAACATCTGATATTTCACCTTGGGAACTTATAGCCCAATGGCCTGAAAATTGACTTCACCAGCTTCAAAATCTCTCCACCCTCAATCTGTCCATCTCCTGACTCACCTATCGGTCTACCCTTCCCACTGACCAATCACAATAACACCCTACCTGTATCCACCTATCTCCATCCCACCTACCCTCCTTCTATTTATTTCTGGGCTCCCGTCTCCCTCCCCAGTCCTGGCAAAGGGTTTCAGCCTGAAATATTGACTTCCGTGTTCCTCAGATGCTGTCTGACCTGGTAGTAAATCATATTGTAGAACTACCACAGTCCATGTCATTTTTGGACACACATAATGCGTTTTAGGAATGAGTTCCAGGATTCTGACCCAGTGACTGTGAAGCAACAGTGATAGAATCATAGAATGGCTACTGGACAGAAGGTGGTGTGGCCATTTGGCCCATCATATCTATGTTGGTCTCTGAAGGAACAATTCACCTAGAGCCACTCCCATGTTTTTATCCATAGCCCTGTAAATGTTTTCTTCTCTGATAGTGATCCAGATTCCTTTGAAAGTCTCAAATGACCCAATCTCCCCCACATGAGGATGTGATGAGTGGAGGTGTTCAGCACCCTGAACCATTTACAATTCACATTAATGAATTAGATGAGAGGAGTGAAGGCATGGTATGTAAATTCACAATCATGATAGGTAGGAAAGTAAGTTGTGAAGAAGACATAAGGAGGCTGCAGATGGATATAGATAGTTGAACAAAATATTGATGAGTCAAATCTGTCAGATGGAGTACAATGAAGTTGTTCGTTTTGACAAGATGAATAACAAAAGCAAGGTTTTGCTTAAGTGGAGAAAAAGTGTGACACTCTGAGGTGCGGAGGGATTTAGGTGTCCTACTATAAGCTTTTAAAAACCAAAAGAACTGCGGATTCTGTAAATCAGGAACAAAAACAAAGTTGCTGGAAAAGCTCAGCAGGTCTGGCAGCATCTGTGGAGGAGAAAACAGAGTTAACGTTTCGGGTCCGGTGTCCCTTCCTCAGAACTGAGGAACTATAAGCTTTTATTTTTTGCAATAACCTTGAAGGTGCCATTTTATTAAATGCATTCTGAAAATCAAAGTACAATACATCCAATGATTCCCTTTTATCTCGAGTGAATTACTCCTTCAAAAAACTCCAATAACTAAGTTGCACATAAGTTGGTTCAGCCACATTTGGAATACTGCGTACAGTTCTGGTCGCCACATTACCAAAAGGATGTGGATGCTTTGGAGAGGGTGCAGAGGAGGTTCACCCGGATGTTGCCTGGTATGGAGGGTGCTAGCTATGAAGAAAGATTCAGTAGACTAGGATTATTTTCATTAGAAAGACGGAGATTGAGGGGGGACCTGATTGAGGTCTACAAAATCATGAGGGGTATAGACAGGGTGGATAGCAAGAAGCTTTTTCCCAGAGTGGGGGACTCAATTACTAGGGGGTCATAAGTTCAAAGTGAGAGGAGGAAAGTTTACGGGAGATATGCATGGAAAGTTCTTTATGCAGAGGGTGGTGGGTGCCTGGAACACGTTGCCAGCGGAGGTGGTAGACGCAGACACGTTACTGTCTTTTAAGATGTATCTGGACAGGTACATGGATGGACAGGGAGCAAAGGGATACAGACCCTTAGAAAATAGATGACAGGTTTAGACAGAGGATCTCAATCGGCGCAGGCTTGGAGGGCCGAAGGGCCTGTTCCTGTGCTGTAATTTTCTTTGTTCTTTGTATTTTGTATAACTTCTCTTTGACAAAACCATGTTGCCTCTGCCTCGTTACCTTGAATTTATCCAAGTGCTGCAGTAACATCTTTAACAGTTTCTCATATTTTATGTTTAATTATTCTTGTCATAAATAAATCACGATGGTAATGCACAGGTACAGGATGTAATTAATAAGGCTAATGGGATCCTATTCTTTATGACAAGAATAATTAAAGAATAATTAAAGAATAAAAATAATTAAACATAAAATATGAGAAACTGTTAAAGATGTTACTGCAGCACTTGGATAAATTCAAGGTAACGAGGCAGAGGCAACATGGTTTTGTCAAAGAGAAGTTATGTGCAACTTAGTTATTGGAGTTTTTTGAAGGAGTAATTCACTCGAGATAAAAGGGAATCATTGGATGTATTGTACTTTGATTTTCAGAATGCATTTAATAAAATGGCACCTTCAAGGTTATTGCGAAAAATAAAAGCTTATAGTTCCTCAGTTCTGAGGAAGGGTCACCGGACCCGAAACGTTAACTCTGTTTTCTCCTCCACAGATGCTGCCAGACCTGCTGAGCTTTTCCAGCAACTTTGTTTTTATTCCTGATTTACAGAATCCGCAGTTCTTTTGGTTTTTAAAAGCTTATAATGTAGAGGCTGACATATTTGCGTGCATGGAAGAAATTGCAGGTGCCCTGACTCAAATTGTTAATTCCTCTCTGGCCACAAGGGAGATGCCAGAGGACTGGAGGACAGCTACAAGAAGTGTAGTAGAGGTAGACCAGGGGATTACAGACCAGTGAGCCTGACATCAATGGGAGGGAACAACTGGAGAAAATTTAGAAGGAGAAAATTAATCTCCATTTAGAGAAACAGTTTCAATCAGGGATTGTCAGCATGGCTTGTCAGAGGGAGGTCATGCCTAATAAATCTGGTTGAAGTTTTCAAAGAGGTGACCAAATGTGAAGATGAAGGCAGTGCAGTTGATGTAGTTTATTTGAATTTCAACAAAGCATTTGGCAAGGTCGCACAGGGGAGACTGATTAGGACGACAAAAGCACAGAGTTCTGGGGTAACTTGGAAAGTTGGATTCAAAGATGGCTTAATGATAGGAGACAGAAGGTGGTGGTTGAAGGCTGTTTGTGTGACTGGAGGCTGGATCAGTGCTGCATCCCTTATTGTTTGTGATATTCATAAATGATGCAGTTGAGAGTGCGGGGACTGATAAGTTTTAGGATGACACAAAGATTGGCTGGGTGGTTGCCACTGCGGAGGGAAGATACATACAGATTGGTCAGATGGGTAGATCTATGGCAGATGGTATTTAATCCTAATAAATATAATGTGATGTACTTTGGAAGAATGAACAAGACAAGGGAGAACTCAATGAATGGCAAGACAGAAGGAAGCTCAGAGGAATAGAGGGATCTTGGGGTGTTTGTCGACAGATCCCATTAGGTGGCAGGACAGGTTAATCAGTTAAAATTAGGAAGGCATATGGGACAGTTGCCTTTGCCAGTTCTGGCATGGATTATAAGAGCAGGGAGATTATGTTGGAACTACAGAGAAGTTTGGTTAGCTGGAGTATTCTGTGTAGTTCTGGTCACCACACTATAGGAAGGATATGATTGAACTGGAGTGGGTGCAGATAAGATTCACCAGGATGTTTCCTGGGATGGAACACTTTACCTAAGAAGAGAGGCTGGATAAGTTTGGGTTGTTTTCTTTAGAGCAGAGAAGGTTGAGGGGTGACTTGATGGAGGTGTGTAAGATTGTGAGAGGCATGGACAGAGTGAACAAAAAGCAACTGTTCTCCTTACTTGAAGTTTCAATAACAATGGAACATAATTTTGAAGTGTATGGCAGAAAGTTTGGAGGAGATTTGAGGAAAGGTTTTTTCACCAAGAGGTTGGTAAGGTTCTCGATGATAGTTGAGGTGGAAAGCCTCACAACCTTTAAGAAATACTTGGATGAGCACTGAATATCATAACAGTCAATGCTAAGGGCCTAGTGCTTTAAGGTGGGACTCATATAGATTTAATGTAGCCTTGGTGGTACATCCTTGATGGGCTGACGGGCCTGCTGTGTACTGTATCATTCTATATGTCTATGATTCTATGATTGGCTGGCTAACAGAAAGCAGGGAGTAGGAGGAAGTGGTTATTTTTCGTGCTGGCAGGATGTCACAAGTGATACTGCAGCAGGGATCTGCTGGGTCCTCAACACTTTTCAACTGATGTCAATGATTTGGATGAAGAGACTGAAGGTATGGTATCTAAATTTGTTGGTGACACAAAGATAGTGAGTCATGAACGGGACAAAAGGAACTTACAAAAGGGTATTATAAATCATTATAATTAAAAGACTAGTCTCACTCATGGTGGTAGTGACCAGCTAGTTCACTGAATCCTTTAGGGAAGGAAACTGCTGTCCTTACCTGGTGTGGCTTACATGTGACTCCAGGCCTACATATGTCTTCAGACCCACAGCTTGGTGGTTGACTCTTAATTCCTCTCTGGGGAAATAAGGATGAGCAATAAGTATGTCATCAGGGTTGGGGGGTGCAGGGTGCAGGTTGCTGGCACGGTGGCATTGTGGTTAGCACTGCTGCCTCACAGTGCCAGGGACCTGGGTTCAATTCCAACCTTGGGCCACTGTCTATGTGCAGTTTGCATATTCCCCTTGTGTCTGCATGGGTTTTCTCCAGGTGTTCCAGTTTCATACCACAGCCCAAAGATGAGCAAGTTAGGTGGATTGGCCGTGCTAAATTGCCCAGGGATGTGTAGGTTAGACAGGAAATACAGGGTTACAGGGATAGGAAAGGGGGATGGGCCCAGGTGGGATTCCCTATGGAGGGTCAGCGTGGACTTGTTGGGCCAAATGGCCTGTTTCCACACTGTAGGGATTCTGATTCTAAGTGCTGGCCTATTCATCGATTCCCATATCCCATGAATGAATAATTTAAAAATTTAGGGGAGGTGACGGCCTTGTGGTATTATCACTGGACTGTTACTCCAGAGACCCAGATAATGTTCTGGAGAGTGAGGTTCGACCTGCCATAGCAGATGGTAGATTTTGAATTCAATAAAAATCCGAATTTGAATCCATTGTCAATTGTCAGAAAAGCCCATTTGGTTCAATAATGTCCATTAGGGAAGGAAACTGCCATCCTTACCTGCTCTGGTCTACACTTGACTCCAGAACCACCCCAATGTGGTTGACTCTTAACTACCCTCTGGGCAATTACACATGGGCAATAAGTGCTGGACTAGCCCTCATCTCACGAATTAGTTAAAATAAGAAAAGGTGAACGTGGGCCTGAGAGGGCACAGCTTCAGATTGTAACATCACAGAGGCTGCCAGGACTGTGTGACCTACTTGACTTTGTTATAACTAAGTTGGGAGGAATGCACTGCCTCTCTCTCTAGTTCCACTACGGCATGGGTCACAACACAAATGTCTTCTCCAATTCCCAACATGGTCATTCATTTGATCTCTCTGCATTAGCCTTAGAATATAAAGATCAATCTGTCAGGCTTCTTCAACAAACACAAAAAAGATTGTGAAATGTTTTGTTTTAAGCTTTACATTTTTGGTTAACACACAGAGTTTGTAATATGAAAAGGATAAATATTTACCCTTCTGGATATTCCAATATACATGCACATTCATTTATGCACACACTTATACACACACACACACACACACACACACACACACACTCTCTCTCACACATACATCCCCCTACACACACACACACACACACACAGACACACACACACACAGCATTGGGAAATAAAAAGTGCGCTTCTCTCTGCAGATTTACTTTTCTAAAAAAAAATCTTTTGGCCAGTAAGTCTTAGTTCTTGAAGGCAAAGAAAGACCAGATCTGAGGTGTTCAGCTGGCTGACACCCTGACATTCTGGAGCACGAGCCTCTATGTTGCTCAACACATAGACTTGTCACTTGGGAGCTTCGTCAATGCGATTATTTAGGAAATACCAATGAACTTTTTCTGAGGCTTCTCAATGAGACCAGGGCTCCGGTACCACACTGCCTGCAAACAAGGCTTTGTTTCAGGAAGTCGGAATGCTGAGCTGGAAAGCTTCTTCCCTTTAAGTAGGCTTCTAGGTTTCTTCCCAATTGATAATCCAAACAATCTCCAAGCAGAATTAACTCTCTTTCAGTTGTAAAAACAGTCTGGAGAAAGTTTAAGCAAACAAGACCAGCAATTATTTGGAACTATATGGTTTCTGAGAAATGCCTTGTTAAATTCAAATTCCAATGGGCAGAATCTTGTCGGGGTTTGAGTTATGTGGGCTATGGTGAAATTTATGGTGAATCAGGCAAGAAGTTCAGCAAGGCCCATCTTAATGTCTGGGTCAACTCGCTTCATCTTTCACACTTCCACAAGCAGCAAGATGGGTTTCTTGCCGGGTAGCTGTGGTGCCAATTGAGGAGGGTTCTTACTAAACACTTTGTTAATTACCCAACTCATCTAACTCAGATTTCTGTCTTACCAAACTCCCCAAAGGAGCTAGATGTCATGAAAACTTGGCACGGTGGCGCAGTGGTTAGCACTGCTGCCTCACAGCACCAGAGATCCGGGTTTGATTCCACCCTCGGGCCACTGTCTGTGTGGAGTTTGCACATTCTCCCCGTGTCTGCGTGGGTTTCCTCCGGGTGCTCTGGTTTCCCCCACAGTCCAAAGATGTGCAGGTTAGGTTGATTGGCCATGCTAAATTGCCTGTAATGTTCAGGGAGGTGTAGATTAGGTGGGTTGTAGGGGGATGTGTCTGGGTGGGATGCTCTGAGGTTTGGTGTGGACTTGTTGGGCCGAAGGGCCTGTTTCCACACTGTAGGGATTCTAATTTCTAATTAAAGGAGAAGGACCTCTATGTTGTCTCTGACCAAACTGCATCTCAGGGCACGATCCACAGACACCAGCCGCACACACCCATCGTCCATAGACATTGTTATCCAGCATTTGCAGCCCCCTCACCACCATCATGGCACCTCTCTGATCCACTTGCAGGCAGGTCAGGAAGCACAAGCTCGTTTTGCAGGGTGCACCCAGCAAGTAGTTTTGAAAAGCTTCATAGACTCCCTACAGTGTGGAAACAGTCACTTTGGCCCAACAAGTCCTCACCGACCCTCAGACATTCCACCCAGACCCCTCAGCCGATAACCCACTGAATCTACATATCCCTGAACATTACGGGCAATTTAGCATGGCCAATCCACCTAGCCTGCACATCTTTGGACTGTGTGAGGAAACCAGAGCACCCGGAGGAAACCCAGTCGGACACGGGGAGAATGTGCAAACTCCACACAGACAGTGGCCCGAGGGTGGAGTAGAATCCGGGTCCCTGGTGCTGTGAGGCAGCAGTGCGAACCACTGAGTCACCATGCCACCCCACAGAAGCCTCCAGCTTCAGCCTGAGTCAAAGATTATCACTGCTGCTGATCTGACACAGACACAAAGCTTCTTGTCAGCAGGGTCTGTGCTGGGCGTTTGGCACCTTGCTCCGTGGCCTAGACCAAGATATAAATCCGACACATATAACATGTTGCAGCTTCCTGTGCAGCAAACAAACTGCCACCACGTTGGACCATAGAACACAGAACTGTACAGCACAGGAATGTGTCCATCAGCCCACAATGCTGTGCCGAACATGACGCCAAATGAAACTAATCCCTTCTGCCTGCCCTTAGTCCAGATCCTTCCATTCCTTGCATATTCGTGTGCTTATCTAAAAGTCGCTTAAATACCCCTATCGTATCTGCTTCCACCACCACCCCTGGCAACACGTTCCAGATCCTACCACTGACTGTGCAAAATAACTGCCACCTCACATCTCATTTGAACTTTTCCCCACTCAACTTAAATGCATGCCCCCTACTATTAGACATTTCAACTCTGGGAAAAAGACTCTGACCGTCAAACCTATCTATGTATCTCATAATCTTATAGATTTCTATCAAATCTCCTCTCAGCCTCCCCCGCTCCAGAGAAAACAACCAGCCTCTCCTTATAGCTCTTACCCGCTAATCTAGGAAGCATCCTGGTAAATTTTTTCTGCATCCTCTCCAAATCCTCCACATCCTTCCTGTAATGTGGTGAACAGGACTGAACACATTACTCTAAATGTGGTCTAACCAAAGTCTTATAAAGCTGCAACATGACATCCTGACTCTTGAACTCAATGCCATGACCAATAAAGGCAAGCACGCCATATACCTTCTTTACCACCCTATCTACTTGTGCAGCCACTTCAGGGAGCTATGGACTTGAACCCCAAGATCCCTCTGTACTTCAGTGCTGTTCAGGGTCCAGCCACTTGCTGTATACTTTTCCTTAACATTTGATCTCCCAAAGGGTAGCCCCTCAAATTTGCCCAATTAAACTGCCTGTTCTTTGCCCATATCTGCAACTGATCTATATCTCTATGTAACCTTTGACAACTTTCTATACTATCCAAAACTCCACTGTTCTTTGTGTCATTTGCAAACTTACTAACACACCCATCTACATTTTCATCCAAGCCACTCCTATACATCACAAACAGCAGAGGACCCAGTACGGATCCCTGCAGAACACCATGAGTCACAGATCTCCAGCCAGAAAAACACCTTTCCACCACTACTCTCCACTTTTTATGGGCAAGCCAAGTCTGAATCAAGTGGCCAGGTCACCGTGGATCCCATGCACCTTAATCTTCTGAATGAGCCTACGATGGGACAATGTTGAAAAACTTACTAAAATTCATGTAGGCAACATCCACTGGTCTATTCTCAGTGATCACCTTTGTCACCTCTTCGAAAATTTCAATCAAGCTAGTAAGACGTGACCTGTCAAGCACAAAACCATGCTGACTGTTCCTAATTAGACCATGTTTTTCCAAATGCATGTAAATCCTATCCCTAAGAATTCTCTCCAATAGCCTCCCAACCACTGATGTGAGACTCACAGGTCTATAAGTTTTCTGAATGATTATTATTTGCCTTCTTGAACAGATGAACCCCATTACTTACTCGCCAGTCCTCTGGGACCTCTGCAGTGGCTAACGAGGACACAAAAATCTTGGTCAAGGCCCAGCAATCTCCTCTCTTGCCTCTCTCAATAACCTGGAGTAGATAGCATTGTACTCCAGGGATTTATCCACCTTAATGCTCTTCAAGAGACCCAATACCAGCTCCTTCTTGATCTTAAAATGCCCTAGCAAATTAGTATGTTAGTCTCACTATCCTCCATATACTTCTCCTGGGTTAATATCGAAGCAAAGTACTCAATTAAGATCTCACCACAACCTCTGTTTCCCAGTACAAGCTCCCTCCTTTATCCTTGAGTCGTCTGCCCCTCTCCCTAATTATCCTCTTGTTTATAATCTATGTATGAAATGCCTTGGGATTCTCTTTAACCCTACTTGCCAAGGTCATTTCATGGCCCCTCCTTGCTCTTCTAATTCCCTGCTTGAATGATTTCCTGCTTTCCTTATGTTCCTCATGGGTCCTGTCAGATTTTGGCTTCCTAAATCTTACATAAGCTTCTTTTCTCCTTTCATAACCTCTTTCATTATCCAAGGGTCCCTTACCTTGCCATCCTTGTCCTTCCTCCATTCTGGACCATACAGTCCTGAATGCTGATCAATAGGTCTTTAAACAATTCACCCATGTCAAATGTGGACTTGCCTGATAACTGCTGCTCCCAGTTAACTCTCCCTAGCTCCTGCCTAATATTGACATAATTTGTCCTCCCCCAATTTAGTTCCAGCAAAGTCCAAATTTATCCTAATCATAACTCCTTAAGTATTAAGGTAGCTATGATCACTGTTTCCAAAATGCTCTCCCACTGAAAGGTCAATCACTTGACCAGGCTCTTTGGCCAACACAAAGTCCAGTATGGCCCCTCCTCCAGTTGGACTATCCACATACTGTTTCAAGAAACCCTCCTAGGTGCACTTAACAAATTCTGCCCTGTATAAGCCTCTTGCTGTAAGGGAGCCCCAGTCAATATTGGAGAAGTTAAAGTCACCCACCATGATAACCCTGTCATTATTGCATCATTCTATGATCTGCCTATCTATTTGTTCTTCAATGTCTGGGTGGATGTTGGGGTTGAGGTGGTGGGGGGATGGGTGCCTATAAAATAGTTCTATCAGACTGACTGCATCCATCTCAGTTTTTGTGTCTACCTATTTTGCCTCAGAGGATAAGCCTTCCAATATGTCCTCTCTGATTGGAATGTGCAATTGTCCCTGATTAGTAATGCAACTCCTCCACCTCTTTTACCTTCCACTTGATCTCGTCTATAACAATAAAACCATGGAACGTTGAACAGCCAGTCCTGTCCCACTCTCAACCAAGTCTCTGTAATGGCCACGACATCACAGTCCCATGTACCGATTCAGGCTCTAATTACCAATAATACTCCTTGTATTGAAATAAACACACTTCAGCCCATTAATCCCACTGTATTCATTTATTTGTCGCTGCCAGTCTTTTCTTTCAGATTTACTGGTCCCAACATCTACACTCCCCTCAATCCATCCATTTGTTGACCTGCTGCTCTGGTTCCTAATGTTTATTAAACCAAATGGCCAACTGGAAACTGGGTAATCTGGTCCTTAGTCATGTCAAAGATGTTGGGGGAGTGGTGGTGGGGGAGCTGGTTGCTGTGGGTCAGAAGATGCTGGTACCATCTGTCATGGCCACAGTCAGCAAACAGTCCAGGGGCTTAGCCGCAGTCAGTCATCCGCTTGGACTAGGTATGGTCAGGGGATCTGTCTGACCACAGTCTGGGGAGTGAGCAATGGTTAATGCTGTATCTCCACAGAAGTGGGGGTGGGAGGGGATACAGAGTCATTTGTAGGATTGGGAGAAGGATGGTGACTAGGGGGAATCTCAAGGTGTAATGGTGGGGGAGGAATCATGTGTGACAGCTTTGGAGTGCATGGCAGGCTTATGGGGGTGGGGTGTGGTTACTTGTGGTGACGGCCACTGTGGCCTCCACAAGGTGAATGTAGAGGAGTGGGGGAAGGGGCATCATCAAGGTGTTAGAGTTCTGGGGCAGAAAGGATAGTTGGAGGCCATGTTCAGTGAGGTAGCTCTCCACATGGAGGCTGGGTAGAAATGGCCTTTCGGGTACTATAATGTCAAAGGGTACGTGGAGACTTTGTGGTGGGAATTACGTGGTGACTATTTGGGGCAGTGTCCACTGTGAGCTATGTTCTGTACCATCACTTTCTACTCTTTAGATGCAAAGGGGAGGCAGTGATGAAGTAGTAATGTCACTGGATTAGAACAAAGAACAAGAACATAGAACATTGAACAGTACAGCACAGTACAGGCCCTTCGGCCCACAATATTGTGCCGACCTATTATCCTACAGTATTAGTAGTACATTATTAGTAATCCAGAAACCCTAGGCCAATGCTGTTCGGATGAGGGATCGAATCCCATCACGGCAGATGGCAAAATTTCAAATCAACAAATTTTGGAATTAGAAGCGAACCTAACTGTGACAATGTAACTGCTGTTGGTTGTCGATTAAAAAAAACATCTGTTTCACTCATGTCCTTCCTTCAGGAAAGGAAATCTGCCACCCTCACCTGGTCTAGCCTACAGCAATGTGGTTGTTTCTTCATGACCCTCTGGGCAATTAGCAATGGGAGTAAACACCTACCCAGCCAGTGACGCTCACATCCTGTGAAAAAAATTAAAAACAAAAGTTCTACTAAAAAAATGATGGTAACAGCACCCAGGCTGGGTGGAGTCAGTGTCAGTTTGGTGGGCGAAAGCATGGGATACCGTAGTAACAAGTACATGAAGCAGCCATTTGCAAAACCCAGAATTTACAATCATTCCACTGTTGCTGTGCATACAGGGTGAAGCTGCTTCAGGGTCAGCTGCAGGTCAAAGGCGATTTGCCACATGTCACTGGTGTTTGCAAATTGAACCTGGGCACGTCCATGATGTGAAAGTAAGTGGCAACGACTTTACAAAAAGCCACTGCTGGCTGAAGGGGAACCACTCCTCGTGCAGTTTCCAATGGTCCTGTGTGAGCTAAGTGCCACTGCCTTCATCATCTGCTCAGTGAATGTAATGATGCATTGTATTTAATGCAGTGTGTTGCTGAATTCTTGATGTGGCTCTGGGGTAGGAAGGGAGTTGGAGAGCTGCAAGCACTCCTCTCTCAGTGACATAGGTTGATCACTCAGCCAGTGGGGCCCCTTCTCCAGGTTACTGTACAGCTGAACCTGAATTATTGCTGGAGACTCATCCTTCATTATCAGGGTGAGGCATCTCTCGCTGTCTGGTGAAGTGTGTTCAGGCCCCATCTGCAGGGTGTACCACCAATGACACTGTGTGAGATCTCTCAGTTGTGCCCCCACAAATACATCAGGATAGTTCCTGATGCCACCTGTACAAGGTCACACTGGCTCTGGTGACAAGTGGTGTCCCGCAGCGTTCAGTGTTGGGGCCGCAGCTGTTCACCTTATATATTAATGATCTGGATGAAGGGACTGGGGGCATTCTGGCGAAGTTTGCTGATGATACGAAGTTGGGTGGACAGGCAGGTAGTATGGAGGAGGTGGGGAGGCTGTAGAATGATTTAGACAGTTTAGGAGAGTGGTCCAGGAAATGGCTGCTGAAATTCAACGTGAGCAAATGCGAGGTCTTGCACCTTTGGAAAACAGAATACAGGCATGGACTATTTTCTGAACGGTGAGAAAATTCATAAAGTCGAAGTACAAAGGGATCTGGGAGTGCTAGTCCGGGATTCTCTAAAGGTTAACTTGCAGGTTGAGTCTGTGATTAAGAAAGCGAATGGAATGTTGTCATTTATCTCAAGAGGTTGGGAATATAAAAGCAGTTATATGCTTCTGAGACTTTATAAAGCTCTAGTTTGGCCCCATTTAGAATACTGCGTCCAATTTTGGGCCCCACACCTCAGGAAGGAC
>JAHRHZ010000048.1:2549901-2560186 GCA_024137785.1 Ginglymostoma cirratum | reverse complement strand
TTCAAGGCAGAGATTGATAAATTCTTGATCTCGCAAGGAATCAAGGGCTACGGGGAGAGTGCGGGTAAGTGGAGTTGAAATGCCCATCAGCCATGATTAAATGGCAGAGTGGACTTGATGGGCCGAATGGCCTACTTCCACTCCTATGTCTTATGGTCTTATGGTCTTATGGCTCATTTTGTATCTCACGTGACAAGGTCAATGCTGCAGCCTGGGCAGCAGGATTCGGGAACGTAGCTGGGCTCACCCGAGGCACATTGCCATTGACTGCCCACATGTGGCACTGACAGGGCTGTATCACAATGCTGTGGAATTAATTAATGGATTGGGATTCCATTCTACTCATGTTCAAGTGAACTGTGATCACTGTCATCACTTCCTGGAGGGTGTGTGTCTGCTACTCTGGCAGTTGCCATGATTCCTCCAACCTGGAGCACTCTCATGGGCCTGATATGTTTGAGGGTCCAGGTGCCTCACATGGTTGGTTATTGTGGGACCCAGGCTACCTACTGTGACCATGGTTCATGACAACATTATAAAACCCCCTGACTAATGCAGAGCACAGATATAATCCTAGATAACAAGGTGTGGGGCTGGATGAACACAGTAGGCCAAGCAGCATCATAGGAGCAGGAAAGCTTGACGTTTCGGGCCTAGACCCTTCACCAGAAAATCCTGCCTAGGCTTTAGCCCCAGGATGGCACTGGAACAGATGATGGGGCTGCTGATCTGGTCTGCTGCTTCGATCAGCTGGCTTGGTGGTGGTTCCTCCAGTGTAGTCCAGATAGAGTGTGCTACACCATGCTGTGCTCTGGGAGCAGTTGTCCGAGAAGGAAGACAAAGACCCTGGGGAGGGGGTTGTTGTTGTCCAATTAGAGCTCGGGGTATCAGGTATTGCAAGACAGACAGGGTCTGACTCATACCCAGCTCCTGCAGATGGGAGCTGGGCACAACAGATAACTGTGGACCGTGAGTTATTCTCTATTCACGATGCTGAAGTCTCGTATGCATTGTTGAAGCAAACATCAGTCTCAATTAGAAACAAAAACAGAAATTGTTGGAAAATCTCAGCATTTGTGGAAAGAGAATAGAGTTAATGTTTCTTCTGAACAGACCAATGTCACTGGACTTGAAACATTACCATCTGCACATATGCTGTCAGATCTGCTGAGTTTCTCCAGCAATCTCTGTTTTTCTTTCTGATTTTAACCATCTAAAGTCCTTTGTTTTGTCAGTCTCTATTGGTTTGTTTACTTTGGTCTAGGCCCGAAACGTCAAGTTTTCCTGCTTGTATGATGCTGCTTGACCTGCTGTGTTCATCCAGCCCCATGCTTGTTATCTAGTGTAATTTAAGTTGTTTCATTTCTGAAGAATTTAACCAAGAAAAATACTTTGTTTCTATGTATTGTTTTTCATTTTGCAGAAAACGTCATAACGAACCCGACTGAAGTAAAATTTGGCAAGTAATATATCTCTCCCTCTGTGAAAAATGACAATTTTGTACCTGTGGTTTGATGGATTCTGACAACAGCCCAAAGATATTTACTGCTTTAGAAATCTAATCCTAGACCTTTCAAAGAATGATAAATGATCCACTGATTTAACTATCATTCTCTTAGACGTTGTATAATGATAAAAATCTCGATTTGTGTCAATTAGGAGACATTTCCAACAACTGTGAAGCGTGCACAGCAGAGTTCGAGTGAAATGTTTGTAAGATCGCAGTAAATACAGCATTCAAATCAATACAATTGTATTCCATATTAAATTTGCAAAAGAATGTTCTCTCATCATAAACATGAATCTTAAACATGTACAAAGCTGATTACATTGGTATGAAGGGAGAGCTGGCCATGGTTTATGGGGTGAAATGAATAAGATTTATAGTGAAAATTAAACAATAAGAAATATTTAAAAAATAATTGAAACATTCAACAAAAATAAATTCCATTGGAAATTGCATTTGGGGCAGCACGGTGGCCTAGTGGTTAGCACTGCTGCCTCACACTACCAGGGACCCAGGTTCAATTCCAGCCTCAGATGACTGTCTGTGTGGAGTTTGCACATTCTCCCTGTGTCTGAGTGGGTTTCCTCCCACAATCCAAAGATGTGCAGTGTAGGTGAGTTGGCTATGCTAAATTGCCCTTAGTACCCAGGGATGTTTAGGTTAGGTGGGTTAGACATGGGAAACCAGGGTTAAAGGAATGATCTGGGTGGGATGCTCTTCAGAGGGATGGCATGGATTTATTGGGCCAAATGGCCTGTTTCCACACTGTAGGGATTCTATGAAATCAACAACTTGGTGAGAAAATGTCATCCATAGCTTACTAAGCAAGTTAAGAGTTGTATTACATCAAATGAAGAGGCTTATAATGTTGCAGAGAACAAAAAAAGCCTGACAATGGGGAATGTTTCACAGCGTCATAGGCACACACTGTGCAGAAAAGGCCTTTCGGCCCATCAACATAACTACCACTAAAATTGCGCTAATCCCGAATTCCTGGACTTGACCTATATCCTTGGATGTTATGATATTTGAAGTACTCATCCGAATATCTTTTGAAGGTTATAAGGTTTCCAGTCCCCACTTCCTTCCCAGGCAGCACATTCCAGATTCTCATCACCCGCTGAGTGATAAGGTTTCTTCAGAAGGTTTCATAAACCTACAAAGGATCACAAGAAAGGGAAACAGTAGATTCTGAAAGCAAACCAGCTGGGCAGATAAAAATAGATTATTAGAGCTTTTACATGAATCTAAAGGGAAAGTACACATAATTAAAGTAGGCTGTCTCTGGATGATTATCTCAAAGGAGTGTCCTTTGTCCAACCATCTTTAGCTGCATCTTTATCAAAGACCTCCCCCGTATAATAAGGTCAGAAAGGGCACATTTGCTAATGATTGAACAATGTTCAGCACCATTTATATCTCTTCAGTTACTGAAGTAGTCCATGTCCAGATGTAGCAAGACCTGGACAATATCCAGGCTTGGGCTGATGAGTGCAAGGTAATGACCATCTTTGACAAAACAGAAACTAACCATTGCCTATTGACGTTCAGTAACATTATTATCACTGAATCTACCATTATCAAAATCCCGGGAGCTACAGTTGATTCCTGACTAAACTGAATTATGATGTGGAGGTGCCGGTGATGGACTGGGATGGACAAGGTCAGAAATCACACGACACCAGGTTATAGTCCAACAGGTTTATTTGAAAACACAAGCTTTCAGAGTACTGCTCTGGAACTTAAACTGGACTGAACAACCAGGAAGGTTAATGAGGACAGTGCAGTAGACATAGTCTAAATAGATTTCACTAAGGCCTTTGATAAGGTTCCACATGGTAAGCTGCTCTGGAGGGTTAGATCACATGGAATCCAGGGAGAGCTGGCAAATTGGATACACAATTGGCTTGATGGTAGAAAGCAGAGGGTAACACTGGAAGGATGCTTATCTGACTGGAGGTCTGTGACTAGTGGTGTGCCTCAGGTGTCGGTGCTGGGTCCATTGCTGTCTGTTATCTATATCAATGATTTGGATGAGAATGTACAAAGCATTTTTAGTAAGTTTGCGGATGACACTAAAATAGGCAGTATTGTGGACAGTGAGGAAGGTCATCAGAAATTGCAGCAGGATTTTATCAGCTACGGAAGTGGGCTGGGAAATGGCAAATGGAGTTTAATATAGATAAGTGTGAGGTGTTGCATTTTGGAAAGTCAAATCTCCAATGCACAGATCTGGAGCGTAACCGAATACTCCCCATGCACCTGGATGGGTACAGCTCCAACAACCCTCAAGAAGCCTTACACCCTCCAGGACAGAGCAGTTCTCTTGATAGGCACTGCATCCACAACTATTCACTCCCTCACCACTGATGTTTCGTACCAGCTGTGTGTACCATCTACAAGGTGCTCTGCAGAAATTCACAATTGCTCCTTAGACAACACTTTCCAAACCCACAACCACATCTACCTAGGAGGACAGGGGGGGAGAAGATACATGGGTCACCACCACCTGCAAGTTTTCCTCAAAGCCACTCACTATCCTGACTTGGAAATATCTCTCTCTTCCTTCAATGTCTACTGGGTCAAATGAATTACGGAAGTTCAATAAGGCAGCACACCACCACTTTCTCCAGGACAATTAGGGGTTCGCCAGTGACACCCACTTCCTATGAACACATTTTTAAAAAATTACTGAAGAGGTAGTAAATGATTTTCCCAAATTTCCCATATTCTGGAATATTCCACTGAGGTTAGAAACATAACACTGGAATGCAAGTGGGAGTGGAAGCCAGAAGCCACATTCTTAACCGTGCACTTTGAGAAGCATAGAATGATTAGAATAAATCAACATGGTTTTGCAAAAGAATTTGTGTTTGACCAATTTATTTGAGCTTTTCACAAATGTGCCTAGTCAGGTATGTTTGAGAAATCAGTAAATGCCAAAAAGCATTCGAAAATGTTCTACACATAAGGTTAACCCACACAATGAGGCCTCATGGTGTTGGGGCTACTATATCAGGTAGAGGATTGGTTAATGGACAGGAAAGAGCGAGCAGGAATAAATTTGGCATTTTTGTGTTGGAAGGCTGTGACACAAATTCAGCGATGGAGCCTGAGCTAATTAAAAAGAGATTGTGAATAATGCATCTACGTTTGTTGAAAATACAAAGTTATGTGGAATGGAAGCTGTGAGGATGACACAAAGAGATACAGACAGGTTAAACGAGTAGGCAGCAAGGTGGCAGATGAAGTGTAGCGTGGGGAAATGTGAGATTCCTCACATTGCTCATGAGGATAGAAAAGCAGGGATAGTAGGAACTGCCGATGCTGGAGAATCTGAGATAACAAGGTGTAGAGCTGGATGAACACAGCAGGCCAAGCAGCATCAGAGGAGCAGGAAGACTGACATTTCGGGTCTAGGTGCTTCTAGACTCTAGAAAAGCAGGACTTTTTTTAAAGGCTTAAAACTATAAAATGTTGATGTTCAGACAGACTTAGGTGTGCTTGTACAAGTAACACAAAAAGGTAGCAGGCATATACAGGGTGTTATTAGAAATGCAAATGACACATTGAAGACTGGAGTACATGATTAAAGAAGTCCTGTAGAGGTGGGAACAGCACTTACTTCCTGACAAACCGTCAGTTAACACCATGTTGTACATTAACAATGGGCCTTGTATTGCCCATCTGACCGACATTATCTGCAAATCTTTCTTTCATAGAATCCCTACAATGTGGACAGAGGCCACTTGGCCTTTCTAGTCTACACTGATGCCCGAAAAGCAGCCCACCCAGACCTATCCGTCACTGTGACCCTGCATTTCCCATGGCTAATCCATTTAGCTTAAGCATCTCTTGATACTATGGGAAATTTAGCATGGCCAAACCATCCAAGTTGCACATGTTGGGACTGTAGGCTGAAACTGGAGCATCCAGAGGAAACCTGCACAGACACGAGGAGAATGTGCAAACTCTACAAAGTCACCCAAAGGTGGAATCGAACCCGGGTCCCTGGCACTGTGAGGCAACTTGATTTTTCAAATTCTGACAGTTGTATTGAAATACCTTTATGCCCTCACCTTCCACATCTTTGTAACTTGCCTCAGCCCCCAAACCATCTGGGAACATTGCATTCTTCCAACTCTGACCTTTGTTTCATCTATTTCTCCCTTCATTCCATCATTGCCAGCTGTGTCTTCAGCGCTCCATCTTTGGTTTTCCCTCCCCATCTTTGTGTCCTCATGATGCTCCTTGGACCAACCTCTTTCATCACAGTTTTGGTCGACTGCCTTAATATCTCCTTCTTTGGTGTCGGTTTTCTTGCATTATAGGTGCTATGCAAATGCAAGTTGTCGTAGTTTAGGGCTGAGAAAATGTAGAAATGTAACATTAACCTTGTTGTTTTTTGTAAGCTTTTGACCATGTGGTTTGATGCCACGTGGAGTTTGAGTTCTTTACAGACTGGTAGAGGGCAAGGCAAAGAGAGGACTGTCTTAGAATTCAAGGTAAAACTATTCAACGTTAAAGCTAAATACATTGTAGCTATAAATCACATAGGTTAGTCCTTACTGAATCTCAGTTTTTTGTTCAAATCTACGCGCTCACCTTATTTCTTCCAGAGTTATCCTTCCTTTCTTCTTCTTCCAGATTGTTCTAACTGTAGTATTTATACTCAATGATGTACAGCTCTATGCCGTTACTGCACTGTTGCTTTAGGGTTATAATCCCCTGCACAAGAGTCTCAGTTACAGTGCAAGTTAGACTAACAGGTATTAAGATTACAAAGTGATATAGCAGCAACAGATATAGGATGATTTTATGACTCAGCACTCCCACAGTGAAGCATTGCGTGGAGAGTACACACAGTGCTCTATAGGTAATCAATCTGTTCAGAGATGTTAATACACACCCCTGGAATAGGTGGGATTTGAACATGGGTCTCTTGGCTCAGAGATATGGACACTTTCATTGCACCACAAGAGTGCTTTGCATTCATGATAACAAGCATGGGGCTGGATGAACACAGCAGGTCAAGCAGCATCATAGGAGCAGGAAAACTTGACGTTTTGGGCCTAGACCCTTCATCAGAAATGGGGGAGGGGAAGAGGGTTCTGAAATAAATAGGGATAGAGGGTAGATGGAGACAGAGAGGTCCAAGAAAGAGAGAGAAGTGTTGGAGATGGTCCAGGTGAACTTTAGGTTGGGATGGAAGGTGTTGGTGAAGTGGTAGCAACCCTCTTCCCCTCCCCCATTTCTGATGAAGGGTCTAGGCCCAAAACGTCAAGTTTTCCTGCTCCTATGATGCTGCTTGACCTGCTGTGTTCATCCAGCCCCATGCTTGTTATCTCGGATTCTCCAGCATCTGCAGTACCTTTTATCTCTGCTTTGCATTCATGTTCCTTGTAAATGCTGTCCCCTGCTGGAGGTGCAAGGTTGCAGAATCATTCCTTTGTCTACTGTTTGAAACCAGAAAACACACAGCCAAATAATATGCTATTTGTACATTTTAGCTTTGAGTGCACTGTGCCCATGCTACACACAGACCAGAGAAAGATCAGTTGTAATGCAAGACACTGTCAAAGGGGGGATGGTAGGCAGCTGTTTGTCTTTGTAGCCAGTGGAAGCTGTCAAGAGTTTTATGGACATGAATAAAAATCACCTTTACTGACAAAGCAATTCAGTACCAACTTTAATAAAACCTACACGAAATAACAACACGCACAGAATATAAATTGGAAAATTACTTTCACAGCTGTGAAATATCTTTAAGAAAGATTGAATTCTTCTGATAAATGGAGGAGGAAAAGTGCTAACAAAATCTCTAATATGTTTTAGAGAGAACTATTGACCTTCTCTTGCAGTAACTTAGAGAACAAAAGAGAAATACAACACAGGAACAGGCCCTTCAGCCCTGCAAGCCTGTGCCGATTAGCATACTCTGACTAAACTAAAAAAAACCTTCTGCCCTTATTCAGCCCATATCCCCCTATTCCCTCCCTATTCATGTAATCATCCAGACGCCTCTTAAATGTCGCCAACATGTTTGCTTCCACCACCTCCTCTGACAGTACATTCCAGGCTCCTATCACTCTCTGCATGAAAAATGTTCCTTGCACATCACTCTTAAACTTTAGCCCTCTCACTTTGAACCTGTGCCCCCTTGTAACTGAAACTTCAACCCTGGGAAAAAACCTCTGACAATCCACCCTATCTATGCTTCTCATAATTTTGTAGACCTCTATCAGGTCTCGTCTCAGCTGCTGTCTTTCCAGTGAAAACAATCCTAGTCCTTTTAACCTTTCCTCATAGCCAATGCCCTCGAGGCCTGGTAATATCCCGGAGAAACTTCTCTGTACTCTCTCCAAAACTTCCATGTCCTTTAAAACAATTTAAAACAAGGATTATATTAAGCAATAAATTACAGAGCGGGAGGATGTATGCAGTCTCTTTAATAGTAAGATACTGATGCATAAAATATTGGCGTTCTACAGCGTGTTTGTGCAGTAATGAGGTTAAGCCCTTTCTGAAGACGTGTTCATACCACTGCACTGTCAAAGGAACGTGAAACTGTTTGAGGTCGTGCCCTTTGATTGATGCAGCAAATCAGGCCTGAAGAGCCTTCCTCACTGAGAACTGGGATTCAAATTCCAGCTGGTGAAAAGGTACAGGCGTCAGGTGGTATCATATTGCAGCCACTGCCCCAGAGAGCAGCTATCAGCTTTCTTGAGGTCAGGTCATTCATGTAAAAGACTGCTGACATCAGCACAAGAGCTATAAATGTGTAAGAGTGTCTCTCCCGAAAATACACAACATCATAGAGAAACACTGTGATCTATGGCAATCCTTTCTTGAGCAGGATTGTGATAAAAGAATTTCCATTCCTAATTGTACAACTGGAAGTTGAAATTGCTGTTTTTCTGGCAGTAAAGATAATTCAATAATTTATTTTAATTGATAATAAAACACCCTCATCAGCGATAACACAGATGACTAACAACTTGCATTCCTATAGGATCTCTCACATTCTTGGGATGACCCGAAATGTCTCAGAGTGAAGTAACCAGTTTTGCAGTATAGTTACTTTTGCCTCACAGGCCAACATGGCCGTCAATTTATTCAAGACAATTCCAAAATAACCAGCTCTTTTTTCCCTTCTTTAGTTAGGCAGGAATTCTAGATTTTGAAACATTGGGGATAGATCAGTTGCAGCTATGGGCGGAGAAATGGCAGATGGAGTTTTAATTCTGGTAAGTGTGAGGTGCTGAACTCTGGGAGATCAAATGTTAAGGCAAAGTATACAGTAAATAGCAGGACCCTGAACAGCATTGATATACAGAGGGATCTTGGGGTTCAAGTCCATAGCTCCCTGAAAGTGGCCATGCAAGTAGAATGGGTGATAAAGAAGGATATGGCGTGCTTGCCTTTATTGGTCAGGTATTGAGTGCAAGAGTCGGGCTGTCATGTTGCAGCTTTATAAGACTTTAGATAGACCGCAGTTAGAGTATTGCATTCAATTCTGGTCGCCACATTACAGGAAGGATGTGGAGGCTTTGGACAGGGTGCAGAAGAGGTTTACCAAGCTGCTGCCTGGATTAGAGGGTATGAGCTATTAGGAGAGGCTAGAAAAACTCAGGTTGTTTTCTCTGGAGTGGCGGCGGCTGAGGGGAGACTTGATAGAAGTCTATAAAATTATGAGATGCATAGATAGGATTGACGGTCAGAATCTTTTTCCCAGGGTTGAAATGTCTAATAATAGAGACATGGATTTAGGGTCAAAGGGGGAAAGTTCAAAGGAGATGTGAGGGACAGTTTATTTTACAGAGTGTCATAGTCTGGAATGCACAGTCAGGGGTGGTGGTGGGGACAGATACGAATGGGGTGTTTTAGGGACTTTTAGATAAGCACATGCATGCACAATGAATGGATGGATATGGACCAAGGGCAGGCAGAAGGGATTAGTTTAATTTTGGCATGTTCGGCACAACATCATGGGTCAAATAGCCTGTTATTGCGCTGTATGGTCTATGTTCTATTTCTCAGCATAGTTTGGAATATAGCAAACAATAACCCATTATTCAGAGAGAAGATAGGAAACTATGGGTGAATAAACTATCAGTAGTAAGGGAAACTAGAATCAACTTTTAGGAACATGATAAAGGGATACTTAGAACATTCTCATATGATTGGCTAGAGTCAACCTGATTCTATGAAAGGGACGTCACATTTGATAAATCAGTTCAGAGCTTTTTGAAGTAGTAATTAGCAGGAGAAACCAGTGGATTTATTTTACTTTGAAAAAGCATCATATACTTCACCCAAAAGGTTATTGTACAAAATGAGGCCACTCGAGATTGATTGAAAAAGTTTTCCTCAAGACACTTAAATTCCTTCCTATCCAAGCTCTTAACACTGTGGCAGACCCAGTTCATATTTGAAAAGGTAAAATCCCATGTTGCAACCCTTTTGTTTTTACAGCTACCTGCAATCTCCCTAAATGTTTGCTCCTCAACTTCTCATTGATTACTGGGGGCCCATAATACAATCCCATCAGTGATTATGCTCTTTTTAGAACATAGAACATAGAACAATACAGCGCAGAACAGGCCCTTCGGCCCTTGATGTTGCGCCGCCCTGTGAACTAATCTAAGCCCATCCCCCTACACTATCCCATCATCATCCATATGCTTATCCAAGGACTATTTAAATGCCCCTAATGTGGCTGAGTTAACTACATTGGCAGGCAGGGCATTCCACGCCCTTACCACTCTTTACTCAGAG
>JAHRHZ010000048.1:2529506-2549801 GCA_024137785.1 Ginglymostoma cirratum | reverse complement strand
TTGTAGGTCTCTATTAAATCCCCTCTTAGCCTTCTTCTCTCCAATGAGAACAGACCCAAGTCCCTCAGTCTTTCCTCATAAGACCTTCGTTCCAAACCAGGCAACATCCTGGTAAATCTCCTCTGCACCTTTTCCAATGCTTTCACATCCTTCCTGTAATGGGGCGACCAGAACTGTACACAATATTCCAAGTGAGGCCGCACTAGCGTTTTGTACAGTTGCAGCATTTATTTCTCAGCTCCACCCACATAGCTTCATTGTATGATCCCTCAGGAATTTCTTCCCTCAGTACTGCTGTGATGCTCTCCCTAATCAAAAATGCCACTTCCCCTCCTCTCTTACCTCCCCTCCAGCATGATGGCTCAGTGGTTAACACTGCTGCATCACAGCACCAGGAACCTGGGTTCAATGCCACCCTTGGGTGACTGCCTGTGTGGAGTTTGCACATTCTCCTTGGGTCTGTGTGGATTTCCTCTGGGTGCTCTGGTTTCCTCCCACAATCCAAAGATGTCTAGGTTAGGGTGGATTGGCCATGCTAAATTGCCCAAGTGTTCAGGGATGTGTAGATTAGGTGGGTTTGTAGGGGAATGGGTCTGGGTGGGATACTCAGGGGTTGGTGTGGACTTGTTGGGCTGAAGGGCCTGTTTCCACACTGTAGGGATTCGATGATTCTATCTTTCCGATAGTGTCTAAACCCTGGAACATTGAGCTGGCAGTCTTGTCCCTCCCTCAGCCACATTTATGTAATTACTAGTCCCATGTTCCCATCTGCGCCTGGAATCCTTCTGCCTTACCTTTCAGGCCACTTGCATTGAAATAAATGCAGTCTAATTCATCAGTCTTCCCTTCTTGCCTGCCTTGTCTATTTAACTTGCTCCCTTTAATTTTTGTACTAGCCTCAACCCTCTTTCTTTTTTACTACTGTTCAGGCTCCCACCCCCACCAACATCCCCCGACCAAATCCCACCCCCTCCAGAGTAGTTTAAACCCTCCCAAGTATCTCTCGTATTATGCCTGCCAGGATATTGGGCCCCCTCCATTTCAGATGCAACCCATCCCTCTTGTACAGATCACTTCAACCCCAGAAAAGATCCCAATGGTCCAAAAGTGTGAATGCCCGTGTCATGCACCAGCTCCTCAACGACACATTCATCTGCCCTATTCTCTTATTCCTACTCTCACTGGTACTTTGTACCAGGAGTAATCCAAAGATTACTAGCCATGAGGTCCTGCTTTTTAACCTTCTACCTAACTCCCTATATTATCTCTACAGGACCTCATCCCTTTTTTGATTGATGTCGTTGGTACCAATGTGTTCAACCTCTGGCTGCTCATGCTCCCCTTTGAGAATTTCCTGTGACTGCTCCAAGTCGTCCTCAACCCTGATGCCACGGAGGCAACGCACCATCCTAGGAGTCTCACTCGTGGCCGCAGAAATGCCTGTAAGTGCCCCAGACTAAATGTTCCCTATCACTGTCGTTTGTTTGGACTTTGCCATACCCTGCTTTACAGCAGAGCCAGTCGTGCTGGAAAAGACCTGATTACTTCTACTATTTACCCCTGATGGGCTATTCCCCTTCAAGGGTATCCAAAAACAATAAACTTGTTTGAGAGGGAGATAGCCACAGGAGAGTCCTGCATTACCTGCCTACCTCTCCTAGTGGTCAACCATCTTCCTGAATGTACCTGCGGTGAGACCACCTCCCTAAAGATACTAGCTATCACACTCTTTGCTTTGCTCCTTTAACAACTAGCAGACTTCACCTTGTTGCTACTTTGCCCTCTCAACAATGTCCAGTGTTCTCCCTGGCACACACTTAGATCTACCCAGCCGCACCTCAACCACAAAGCAGTCCCTTTCAAATAATGGCTGTAAAACAGCAGGAACAAGATGCAGCATTGCCTCCCTCCCCCAGTTTCCTAAATTCCCACACTTAGCTCAGCTCCCCGCATTTTCACTGGTTGAGGGACAGATGATGGCTGTTAGTTGAGGGGTGATTGGGCAGGGGACCCAAGAAAAATCCCCTGCTCTTCTTCCAAATCTGCAGTGGGGATTTACCAGAGAGTGTGGGCACAGACTCCGTTTGTCATCTCATCTGAAGGACAAGCTCTTATTGACAGGTCAACAACACAACAGCAGGCAACATTTTATCTTCCTCACCCCTCTGAACATTCTGGAACTTGGTTTTATGACCAATATCTCTACCCCTTCCCCAGGAGTCAGGATAACAGCCCTAAATTCAGCAAATCTTCAGGACTTCGCACAAAGGCATTTTTTACTAGTTAACTTTATATGTGTGAATGATACTGAGTTCATCTAGTATTCATTTTGGTCTCTGTTTGTTAATACTTATAGCAAAAAGGTCATTTTAGTGTTAACCCTAGTTTGGATACAATTACAAGTAACTTGCATTTTATGCGGTCAATTAATTACAGGGTCAATGTATTACCGGCCAAGGATTAAATTCCTAATTGAACTAATTATGAACACTGCTGTCGAAGATGTTACTTGCTTGGCACTGTGGAGTGTGACTGAGAATGAACAATGCACAAGGGAGGGAAAGTCTCCTGCTCCAGGCAAAGTCAGTGATCTGCAGTGAACCATCTGCCTGTTTGTGATCCAGGTGGCTGTTCCCAGTAATTTTTTTGGATCAAGGTTTAATCATTAATTCTTATCAGGACTACAGGAGTCAATTCAGAAGGCTGGAAGACCACAGCAAGTCAGGCAGCATCTGGAGGAAAGGAGCAGTCAACGTTTCGGGTATTACTCTGCTTCATGACTGGATGTGGGTGTGGGGGGAGCTGTAGATAGAGAGAGGGGAGAAAGGGTGGAGGCAAAATGGTGGTGATAGGTGGACACTGGTGATAGGTACAACCTGGGGACCAGGAGATAAGGTTGGCTGTTATGGGCCAGGCAGAGATGCTTGGTGAAATGGTCACCTAGTCTACGTTTGGTCTCATCAATGTAGAGAAGATCACAGCAGGAGCACCAGATGCAATAGAATGGGTTGGAGGAGATGCAGGTGAAGCTGTGTCTCATCTGGAAGGGCTGTTTAAGGCCCTGAATGGAGGTGAGGGAGGTGGTCTGTGGGCAGGTGTTGCAGCTTTTACAGTTATAGGGGAAGGTACCGGATGGGTTGGAGTTGTTGATGGGGAGTGTGGACTAAGGAGTGGCGAAGGGAATGGCAGAAGGCAAAGGAGGGGTAGGGCCTTCTGGTCACCATCCATTTCAAATCCCTGTCCCACTCCCCCTCTGACATGTCTGTCTTTGGCCTCCTCCAGTGTCACAGTGACCCGGAACGCAAATTTGAAGAACATCACCTTATCTTCCACCTGGGCACCCTACAGCCTTGAGGAATCAACAGTGAATGCTCCAATTTCAAATAACCTTGCCACCCATTCCCCCACCTCCTCCCTTCCATGCCACCTTCTGACCCTCCCTTCCAGCCACCAACCAGATTCATCCCTCCCATTGACGAAACTGGTCGTACCTACCACCAGTGTCCACCCATCATCACCGTTGCACTTCCCCCTTCTCCTCACCCTTTACCTGCAGCTCCCCCCACACCCACATCCAGTCCTGAAAAAGGGTAATACCTGAAACGTTGACTGCTCCTTTCCTCCAGATGCTGCCTGGCACGCTGAGTTCTTCCAGTCTCCTGTTTGTCTACCTTGGATTCCAGCATCTGCAGTTTTTTCTTTTGCCCCTGAAAGGAGTCCATTCAGCGTATCATGCCTGTACTGCCTTTTTGAAGGAGTTAGTCAATGATTTCCCTTCCTCTGCCTTTTCCCCACAGCCCTGCACATTTCCCTTCAAGTATCTATCTAACTTTCTTTTGAAACTTGCCATTGAATTGATCAGGGAGTGGATTAAAATCATAACAACTTTTCTGAGTAATTCTTTGGTCTATTATCTTCACTGAGTCCTTGAGTTCCTGATGTCCTCTCTGTGGAAGCATTTCCTTCCAATCACAACCCTTAATTTTGAACTCTCGATGAAATCTTCACATAGCCTTCTCTGTAGAAAAAATAATAATCTCCGGTCTCTCTAGGTTGGTGATAGATTCATGGTAAGCTCTTTCCTAGAATCACAATGGGAGTTTTTAACAGAGATTCTTTTGATAAGCTGAAAGGGATACAGTAGCCAATGATAAAAAAAAGGTCGTTAACAGGAAAAGACAGATCAAGGGGTCTTGAATGTTGGGGATAAATAAACATCGAGGACACCAAATAATGCTCTTAGAAACCTCAAGAAGTGGTGGACGAACTGAATCCTCCCAGTTGGTGGATGGCTAGGTGGATTTGGAGACACTGCTACACCAGGCAGGTGCAATTAGCTTAAATGTTCTCAGCTTCAAATAACCTCTTCAGGATTTTATCCAAAGAATTCTGGTCTGGAACCATAACTACCTCCTTACTCTGAGGTGATAACAAATCTAACTATCTTCTTCCTTTCTCAGGAACAATTACGCACATGAAAACCTCTGCAGAACTGCCTTAACCTGAAAAAAAGCTTCCCTGTCTCTAAGCTATGGGTATTTCCCCTGCACTTTAAAAAAGTCCAGAAATTTCTAACAGAAAAATAGGTCCTCACAAACTATGTTTCTTTTAGAGAAATAAAATCATTGTGGCTACAGGAACAAACAATTATTAATTCCTTCAGATACACAGAAAAACCCATTTGTTGCTACTTCAAAATCCAAATTTAACTCTAAAGACATTAAGAATATACATAAATAGCACAGTCTACAGACTATTCACTTCCATCTTTCTATCCATCACTGACATGCGCCTTCATGTAAGGTCACAACTCTCCTAACTGTGCTCCACCTACTGGATGTACACATATTATTACACTAATTTATAGGTTCAGTCAGTTCCTTGTGCAGGTGGAAAAGAACGTGGGGGAACTGGCAGACGTCCTCCATTCATCTCTGAGCTGACCATCACCTAGAAAGAGACACTGATGGTTGGTGAAGTTTTGGTGTCCGGGTTGTTGGAAATGGGGAGATGGAGGAGTTCCCAGCTACCTGGTGACACAATTAAATATCAAAGACACACACATCATAGGATAACCAAGTATTCTGACTTGGTTTTCTTATTAGCAAAATGTAACCATCTTTAGAACAATATGACAACATACTCCCACAGAATCTCTACACAGCAGTTGGTGGAGGTCACTGACTGATTCCTCAAAGAGGTTGAATCTGTCCAACAGCGAATTATGACAGCAGTCATATTGACCATGTACCTGCTCAGGTATGTGCATGTCTGTGGGAACAGTGAGTCTGTTGTTTGGCTTCTCTCCCAGCGATTAATTCACATGTTGTTTCTGATTTCCAGCATCTGCAGTTCTTTTTCTTTGTACAGTAAGAAAAATCAATTGGTGGAGAGTTGACTTCAATGAGGCCAGAACAGAGCTGAGCAGGATTGATTGGAATTAAAGGTTAGTGAGGAGATCAGCGACTGAACTGAACTTCTTTCAGATAGTATGTGGTTTAGGTACAGTTGAGACATATTCCCTCTAATGGTAAAGGTAAGACAAATAAATCCAGAGTTCCCTGGATGGCCAGGGAGGTAGAAATTAAAATTAGAAAGAAAAGGTGTGCTTAGGACACGTGTAGGGCAGAAAATACAATGGATATTCAATAGGAATAGTGAGGGTTTAAGAGAGAGGTGAGAAAGCAAGTAAGTGAAGCAAAGGTGAACCATGAGAAAAGACTAGCAAGTAAAATTAAGAGAAATCCCAGAGTCTTCTCTGGGTACATAAAGTGGACAATGGTTAAAATAGGAGTAAGGCCGGTCTGAGACCAAAAAGATTTACAGACAGAGGCAGGGGTCATGGGTGAGATATTGAATGATTCTGTCTCTGTGAAAGAGGAGCATGCTGCCTGGGGCATGGTGATAGCGGAAGAAACTGTGTCATTTGAAGGGATCAAAATGAATAAGGAGGAAATGTTGGATAGACTGTGGCACTTAAAGTTAACAAGGCACCTGGACCAGGTGAGATGAAGGAAGTGAAGGTAGAAATTACAGTGGCCCTGGCCATGATTTTTCTGTCTTCCCTGGACCTGAGGGAGATGCCAGACACTAGGGAATTACAAGCATTTCAGCCTTGTTCAAGAAACACTGTAAGGCTAATCCTAGCAATTACAGACCAGTTTGTTTAATTTTGGTTAAAGAAAATTGCAAGAACTGTAGATGCTGTAAATCAGGAATAAAAACTGAAGTTGCTGGAGAAGCTCAGCAGGTCTGGCAGTATCTGTGAAAAATCAGAGTTAATGTTTTGGGTCCTTCCTCAGAACTGATGGTAGCTAGGAAAATGTGGGGCGGCACAGTGGCTCAGTGCTTAGTACTGCTGCCTCACAGCGCCAGAGACCCGGGTTTGATTCCACCCTTGGGCAACTGTCTGTGTGGAGTTTGTACATTCTCCCCGTGTCTGAGTGGATTTCCTCCGGTGCTCCGATTTCCTCCCACAGTCCAAAGATGTGCAGGTTAGGTGGATTAGCCATGCTAACTTGCCCATAGATTTCAGGGATGTGTAGATTAGGTGGATTATAGGGAGAATGGGACTAGGTGGGATGCTCTGAGGGTCAGTGTGGACTTACATAAGAACTAGGAGCAGGAGTAGGACATTTGGCCCCTCGAGCCTGCCCCGCCATTTAAAAAGATCATGGCTGATCTTTTTGAGACTCAGCTCCACTTACCCACCCACTCACCATAACCCTTAATTCCTTTACTGTTCAAAAATTTATCTAGCCTTGCCTTAAAAACATTCAGCGAGGTAGCTTCAATCGCTTCACTGGGCAGGGAATTCCACAGATTCACAACCCTTTGGATGAATAAGTTCCTCCTGATCTCAGTCCAACATCTGTTTCCCTTTATTTTGAGGCGATGCCCTCCAGTCCTAGTTTCACTTGCTAGCAGAAACAACCTCCCTGCCTCCACTTTATCTATTTCCTCCATAATCTTATATGTTTCTATAAGATCTCACCTCATTCTTCTGAATTCCAATGAGTATAAGCCCAGTCTACTCAATATCTCCTCATAATCCAACCCTCTCAACTCTAGAATCAACCGAGTGAATCTCCTCTGCAGCCCCTCCAGTGCTAGTATATCCCTTCTCAAGTAAGGAGACCAAAACTGCACACGGTACTCCAGGTGTGGCCTCACCAGGACCCTATACAGCTGCAGCATAGCCTCCCTGTTTTTAAACTCCGTCCCTCTAGCAATGGCAGACAAAATTCCATTTGTCTTTTTAATTACCTGCTGCACCTGCAATCTGACTTTTAGTGATTCATGCACAAGGACACCCAAGTCCCTTTGCACAGCAGCGTGCTGCAATTTTTTACCATTTAAAACATAGTCCATTTTGCTGTTATTCCTACCAAAATGGATGACCTCACACTTATCAACATTGTACTCCATCTGCCAGGCCTTTGCCCACTCACTTAGACAATCTATATCCCTCTGCAGACTTTCAGTGTCTTCTGCACACTTGGCTCTACCACCCACCTTAGTGTCATCTGCAAATTTTGACACACCACACTTAGTCCCCAACTCCAAATCATCGACATAAATTGTAAACAATTGCGGTCCCAACACTGATCCCTGAGGCATACCACTAGCCACTGGCCGCCAACCAGAAAAACACCAGTTTACCCCTACTCTTTGCTTTCTACTGGTCAACCAATCCTCTATCCATGCCAATACATTACCTGTAATACCGTGCAACTTTATCTTACATAGCAGCCTTTAGTGTGGCACCTTGTCAAATGCCTTCTGGAAATCCAGATACACCACATCCATAGGTTCCCCATTGTCCACCATGCAAGTAATGTCCTCAAAGAATTCCACCAAATTAGTTAAACATGGCCTACCCTTCATAAACCCATGCTGGGTGTTCCCAAAGGGACAATTTATATCCAGATGTCTTGCTATTTCTTCCTTAATGATAGATTCAAGCATTTTCCCCTCTATTGAAGTTAAGCTAACTGGCCTATAGTTACCTGCTTTTTGTCTACTTCCTTTTTTAAACAGTGGCATCACATTGGCTGTTTTCCAATCTGCGGAAATCACCCCAGAGTCCAGTGAATTTTGGTAAATAATTACTAGTGCATTTGCTATTTCCCCCATCACCTCTTTTAGTACCCTGAGATTCATTTCATCAGGGCCAGGAGACTTGCCTACTTTTAGCCCCATTAGCTTGCCCAGCACTGCCTCCTTAGTGATAATGATAGTTTCTAGGTCCTCACCTGCTTTAACCTTCTTGCCATTAGTTTTCGGCATGTTATTTGTGTCTTCCACTGTGAAGACCGACATGAAATAACTGTTTAATGTTTCGGACTTGTTGGGCCAAAGGGCCTGTTTCCACACTGTAGGGACTCTATGAAAAGATAGGGTTGGGGTTAAGGAGTAAATGATAGGTGGGGATAGAGCCCAAAGTGAGAGAAGAACAGTTGGACTGACAAAGGAGCTGGTAACGATCTGGCTAGGAGGGGGAATAGCTGTTAATGGACACTATTAGTGGCTAAGAATATGTGGTATCTAATGGCAGACTATGTGATAGCTATCAGTTTCTAAGCAGTCAATATTAAGATTCTTTCTTTTCCTGATGTATGTTAATGATCTTGATCTAGGTCTGTAGGGAGCAATTTCAAAACTTGCAGATGATACTAGACTTGGAAGAATTATAAACTGTGCAGAGAACAGCGCAGAACTCCAAAAAGACATTGACAAGTTGGTGGAGTGGGCAGATAGGTGGCAGATGAGATTCAATATGGAGATGTGTGAGGTGATGCATTTTGGCTCAAAAAAACCCACTGAAATACAACATAAAATAGGTTGTGCAATTCTAAAGGGGGTGCAGGAGAGAGGGGCCTGGATGTATATGTGCACAGATCACTGAAGTTGTCAGGACAGGTGGAGTGAGCATTTAATAAAGCATACAGTGTTCTTGGCTTTATTAACAGGACATAGATTACAAAAGCAAGGAGGTGATGCTGAATTTTAATGTATAAGGCACTTTGTTAGACCTCAGCTGGGGCATTGTGAACAGTTGTGGGTGTCACATCATTGGAGAGACTGCTGAGCGATTTAGTGGAATGGTCCAGGTTTGAGAAACTTCACTTATGAAGATAGACTGAAGAAGTTGGGACTGTTCCCCTTAGAGAGAGGAAGGCTTAGAGGAGATTTGAAGAAAATTTTCAAAATCACAAGCTGGCTGGACAGAGTAGATAGGGAGAAGCTGTTTCCATTTTTAAAAGGAACAAGAATGAGAGGATGCAGATTTAAAATGATGTGCAAACGAAGCAAGGGTGATATGAGAAAAACATATTTAGGCTCTGGAATGCACTGCCAGACAATGTGGTGGAGGCAGGTTCAATTGAAGCATTCAAGAGGGCTTTTAGTTATTTCGGATAGAAATCGTGTGCTGGCATATGAGGAAAAGGCAGGAGATTGGCACTACGTAATAGATGGCCCAAATGGCTTCCTTCTCCATTATAATAATTCTGGGAAGATGGTGCTATGATTCTGACAGGGATCTGGAGATCCTGGTCGAGGGGCCAGTGCAAAGGAGAGGAGTCACCTTCCTGGAGGGCCAGCAGAGGAGGCCATGCCACCAGTCACTGGCAGCCTGCTCTGAATTCATGCCAATCGATCTTCACAATCCAGAGAAACGGCCAGCATTGCTGTAAGAAAATCAATTAACTTTTCTGTTATTCCAGGGTAGGTTCTACACTCCTCTCTGCCCCCTCACACTCACCCTATCTATACTACTGCACACAACACTCCCCAAAGCTCATGCTCTGCCACTCTCACTTCTGCCTGTGACATCTTCCCTCATCACTCTCTACACAGCCCCAACCTCCCACCTCCTGCTCCACTGACCTTGCAATGACCTCTGCAGTGCCTCCTCACTCCCTCGGCCTACCTCAGCACCTTGCACCCTCCTGTACCAGGACTAACAGCCATGTCACCAACTTTCATCACATTCAGTCCCTCCAATGTTCTCATCACAGGAGTAGACAGCCCGTATCACAACAGAGAGAGTCACTGCTGGAGGGGTGTCCGATAGTAGTCTACTTACCCCATTCAAGGAGAGAATCTTGCTCTTCACAAGAGAAGAATGGGACCCCACTGCGGGAGTGTTAAAACATCCATGTCCCACCAAGCAATAAGTGCCAGTCTTTATGTCACTGCATTCTGTCCCAGTAAACCCACTGTCAGTGTCATTCATCACACACCATTTCTAACCACTAGCTATGACCCTTTCTCTCCCTTTGGATTTGTAGCTACTGCCAGCATTCCCACCAGTTCCGCAGGGAAATGGCCCCCTCCCCAGGAAACCACATCCTTGACCTCTGTGGACAAGGGAACAGAGGTCTCAGAGGGAACATTGGCAGGACTGCCTCCTGCCCTACCCAATAACTTACCTCGGTGGGAAAGTTCAGTTTCAAAACTGTGAGAATCTGGTGAACTGCCACCTTTCTGTAACTGGCAGAGGGAGAAATGGCCCAGGCCACTGGCATTTGGATGTGTGCCAGAGACCAGGCTCCTGCTCAGCCTCAGGCAGGGGAGGGCCCTCTGGTGTGGGTAATCAGGGACTTTGTCCACACGCATGGGGAGGACCAGGAGCTGCAGGCAGGGATGTGGGACGCAATGGTCCCCATTGCCCAGAGGCTGCAGCAATGCAGTGAGTAATGCTGCCTCCATGGACAGGTTGGCAGTGTCATGGAGAGCTGGGCCCAGCACCCTCAGGGGCTGCTGGAGATGGGCACACACCCACACTCCATTGTCCAAGGCATCTGTCCTCAGGAACAGAGGTACTGTGACAGGGGGATGGGGAGCCTGGTGCCCACTCCAGGTGCCCTTTCCTCACAAGGAGACACAGTAGTCCCAAGGAGGGACCCAGCCTGAGGAGGCACTAGAATCAGGCCCCTCAGGACACTCCTCTCAGGGCAATCCAGAGGAGACAGGGCCCTCCACCCCATCTCCACCCTGACTAGCCCCTCTTCGACCCTTGGAGATTGACAACGAGCAGGGTCCACTTGCCTTTGGCTCAAAGACCATCAGCACGTCTAGACCTTTCAGGCAAAAATGTCCCTGAGTTCACCTGACCAAACTTCCAGGGTCAATGGGCTCCACTGCTGACAGCGTCCTTCCACCCCAGCTGTGAATGAGGGAGAGTACAAGGGTGTAGTGGGAGGGAGATGAAGAAGAACATTTATTGATGGCATGAGTTTCAATACCAAGTATATAGTTTGGCACCTTTCTATAAAGGGCACTATTTTCACTTTACATCCAGTTGTTAGTATCATTGTGGAGCCTGAAATGTAACCATGCCAACATGAGACCTGACCACATGACTACATCAGAAGCACCATAGATATCATGTCGAGATTGTGCTGTAGCTCATGGAAGCAAGAGGAACACAGTTTTTACAGAGCAATGGGTTCTGCTGACACCATTACCTCTCATGGTGAAATATTCCTCTTACCTCCCTGGCCTCTTGCTCCAAAAATGTTGGTGTAAATGAGGTGGTCCCCAATGTCCAGGGCAGAGAGTGGTGCAGCATACATGGGGCCAAAGAATTATGATGGTCAGATATTAGAGACCCTGCAGGCCTGTATCGTGTACAGTGTACTGGTCCATGTGTAAGGTGGCTTCCCTTTAAAAGATCTCATAGTGAGTCCTGCAGGCCCCACCCTCAGGACAAGACACTTGATACTTACCCTACCCACTCTGGCTGTGGTTGCCGCCATTTCCCTTTACACTGCATCCTTTTAACTTCCAGCAGAATGGAAGGTGGTAGTGAGCGGGCCTTGGCCTGAGACCTGCACTTCATAGTGTTAGTGAGTTCCCTAACATCCTGATCGGCTTCCTGATCACCATTCCATGAACACCAGAGATGTCACTCCTCCTCAGGTCCCCACCCAACTCAGCTGTATCGATGACCACGCCACTCCTCACCCCAGGATGTTCCTGACTGTGGAGGTCAAGGTCAGCAAACAACAGGGGTGACCTGATCGTAGGTGGCACAATGGCTCAGTGGTTAGCACTGCTGCCTCACAGTGTCAGGGACCTGGATTCAATTCCACCCTTGGGTGGCTGTCTGTGCGGAGTTTGCACATTCTCCCCTTATCTGTATGTGTTTCCTCCCACAGTCCAAACATGTGCAGGTTAGGTGGATTGGCCATACTAAATTACCTGTAGTGATCAAGGATGTGTAGATTAGGTGGGTTATAGGGGGATGGGTCTGGGTGGGATGCTGTGAGGGTCAGTGTGGACTTGTTGGGCTGAAGGGCCTGTTTCCACACTCTGGGGATTCTATGACCTTTAAACTAACTTTTCTTTAATTCTCAAATTCATTGAATTCAAATTTCACAATTAGTCATAGTGGGATTCGAACCCATACCCACAGAACATTAGCCTGGGGTTCTGAATTCCTACATTTGATAGAAGCAAGCATTTCCTAAAGTCTGGAGGTGTGCTGACATCATCACTGCTAAACAACAGATCTACGCAGAACCCAAAACACTTTGAGAAAAGTCAGGTAAGGGCAGATCAGCAGTTACTGTCTCTTGCTCCTTGAAGATCTATATTTCACTGTAGAAGGAAGTAGTGAACCCTACTACCACCCATCTTTACACCACCCTACACCAATCTGACCAGACAACCTACCTCCCATCCTACCCCATCTCTCTAGTAGTGTAGCCCTAGGGGATAGTCTGGGTGCATATTTGGTCTGGGGATGTCAAGGTGTAGTTGTGGAGTGAAAATGATGGCGTGGAGGGTGAGTGCAGAGGTCAGTGATTTAGGGTAGAGAGAGAGCAAGGAGTCAGATTTTTAATTCATTTATGGGAAGTGGATGTCACAGATAGGGCAGCATTTACTGCCTAATGCCAACCAACTTATCCTAGTTCAGGGTCAACCACAAGGCTGGAAAATTTCCTTCCGTAAAGGACAGAAGTGAACCAGGTGGGTTTTTAACAACAATAAAAATAGCCACTTTTTATTGAATTCAAATGTCACCATCTACTGTGATGGGATTTGAATTCATGCCCCTAGAACGTTAAGCAGATGGTTTGGGATTGCAAGCCCAGTGACAATACCACCATACCACCATCTCCCAGTCACCAAGTCATTAGAAATGGTTCATATTTGTTTAACATTTCCTATATAACAATCTGGATAAGTGAGCCAGAACTCACTGTTGTCTCTGACTCTAACTCTGAGTCAAAGATAATTTTGGAAGGTTCCAACGCATGATAATGTTACACTAGAAACTTAATCTTTCCAAGCAATTCCTACATAGTCATCGAATCAGGATTTCCATGGGGTTATGATTGTGGGGTATATCTAGTGCCTGAACCTCCAGAGACTGGAAGATCTGGGCCCATTCATTCAGAAGCCCAGTTCTCTCAGGTTTTTATGTGAAGGTTAATAGGAGTACATTGAGTGATTGCCTGTGGCTCTGTGTTAGATTCCACAGGAAAGCTTATCATTGAGTTACTCTTAATTTTTCACACGGCATGGCTGATGGATCATGCTTTACCTGTTTCCTTCATCCTTTCAGATCCTGTTCCTCATTCCAATCCAGTGTGATGCCTATATTGAGGCCACATCATGAAACTTGTACCAGAAATCAATTATTTTGTGAATCCCTCATTGTAGATCTTCTCCACCTCCAGCAGCTCACACACGTAATACATTCTTAGACATGAGGAATCTGCTTGATGAGTCTTCTAACCCCCACAGGCATCTTCCTGGCTGGAGGTTGTTTAGTTGAGTTCTGGAGATTTCACTGAGCTATGAGCTCTAGTGTTCCACTGGATGAGTCAGCTCTTGCAGAAATTACCCAACCAGCTTTTGTCCCTGCTCAGCAAACCCTGACAAAATTGGTCATTCCTGTTTCTGAGTTTTTGTGAATTTCTCAAATATTTAATTACAACATGTGCAATTCAGAGATTCATGATAAAGTGTTACTTGCTTCCTGTCACTGATAGCTGTTAGCAAATGGCAGCTTTCTCATTTCCTTCTCCCAGACACTCACTTTATTTTCTCAAATGCCTTTTCTTGTTGGCTCAAAATCCAACATAGGCGCCTTGCCAAATGGGTGTAAATGTTGGAAATTTGGAGAGTCTGTTACTCATGATTTTATTTTCTACTCAGTTAACAGATTGGAAACAGAGTGCATCACTTGCCTCAGATTTTTGAAATACAGTAGTCCTCAGAGTGTTTAGCTTGTTCCAAACAGCAGCATTGAGGTCCCAATCACAAAAGCCTGATATCTCCCTGCAGGCTTGGGATTTATATTCCTGCCCTTTCTGTCTAGGGGTGGTTACTTGTTTGTTGGACCGCAGTATCACGTTAATGGTCCAGAGTTGGAAATAGCAGCAGTCCGGGTTCTGAACAAGGAGCAGCACACTTCAGCTGGTTTGCTCCTGTTTGGGACCAGTACTAGAGGCAATAGAGACACAGGAAAATTCCCTTCCCATGAACATGTTAGTATAAACCCTTCCATGCAACACCTAGTACCCAGACAGTGAAAACATTTATCCCAGCCTTGTTCAGATCAAGATTGTCAAACCAAACAGAGCTGTTCCTGACCCCAAGATTGGTCCAATGCATTAGGAAACTGAACCCTTCCCTCATGCACCATCTCCTCAGCCACATATCACCTTATCTGATATCTAACACTCTTGCTTTCATACAATTCCCATTCCGACCAGCAACTGACATCGGGAGAAATTTTGTGATCACTACAAACTGGTCTTTCCCTTCACAATTTGGTCCAATTTGAATGATGCCATTTGGTTGTTTACCCTCCCTTTCCAAAGGTTGGGAAAGAAGACAGTGAAGCTAACAATGCTCACGTTATAGATATTTTCCAATCAACCTGTTTCTGAGATGTTATTACACATCACTGGAGCAGGTGGGAGTTGAACCTAAGTCTCCCAACTGAAGTTCCCACATTATTAGTACGGTGATTAGAATGTTGTAAGCCAGGTAGATCTCATAGAATGTGAGTTCCCTATTTGGGGCTGTTAACCTGGTCCAATCAGGGAGTCTTGGCTGACAGACAAACAGGATTGTCAGGGATTCTGCTTATTGTAGGAGTTGGCTCTGAGCCAGCTGGGTCAGTGTCATGTACTAGGCATGTGTAAATAACGGGTGACTTGGTGATGGGATACTGGCATCTGGGGAGTTATTTCAATATGCATGGAAATTTTACAGCATCTGGCAATGGCTGGTCATGCGAGGTTAAATAAGGACATCAAAAAATTAGTGTTCAACTTGCCCTGTCCCTCCGGAGGTTGAACAATAATGGTGTCCCAAATTCATCGCAAGGTGTGAAACTTGGAAGCATACTGGCCAGTAATCCACAGGCTTGAACTAATAACCCAGAGAAATGAATTAAACTATCTGTCAATGATGTTAGAGAAATTTAAATTCAGTTCAGTAAATAAATCTGGAATAAACGTTTTGTGTAAATAATGGTGGCCGTGACATGACTAGATTGTTGCGAGAACCCAAATCATTCATTGTTGTCCTTTAACAAAACAAATCTACTTCCCATGGCCTAGTCTAAACGTGACCCCCAGCCCACAATAATGTGATTGGTTTTTAACTGCCCTTTGAAATGTCCTAGCAAGCCATTCAGTTGGGTCAAAAGTGTTATGTGGGTCATGTGGGTCTTCAGTGGTCCAAGGTCATCCATCTCCACCTTCTCAATGGTATTGAGGGATAATGATAACGGCTGACCTTGGCAGACTCACACATGTCTGGTGAATGCATAAAGAAGGTGGGACTTATCCATGTTAGCGCAAGCACCCTTTTAATGACACAGTAAAACTTTACTGTGCAACAACTTTACTGTGTCATTGAGAATTAATTTTTAGAAGTATGGGGCTCATTCCTTCAGCTTTTAATAGATGTTATAGTGTCATATCCATATGAATAAACAACTTTCAAAATGGATTTTGCCAGACTAAAATGGCTGCCATGGATCACATGATTCACAAGTCGACCACAGTCTAGAAACTTCTAACTGTAATTATAAGGGTAAGCTCAGCAAGTCACTCTGTTAATTGCAAACTCATCTATTAATTGCTTGGATGCAGCAAACGCGATGTGATAATATGCGCACTGACCATTCGTCTCCTCGCCTGCACTGGTAACAATAGGAGGCCTAATTGATACTTAAACAAAATTACTAGAGAAATTCAGCAGGTCTGGCTGTATCTCTGTTGAGAAAACAATTAAAAATTTGAGCCTTGGGTGACACCTTTTCAGAACTAGATAATTGACAGTTACTGTACTTCCAAAAGTGCTGACAGCATCAGCTAACTTCTAAAATCCTAAAAAGGAAATGGTTTGAGTGTCTCTGATCATAATCCACAGTTTGAGTAAAACCATAAAGCAGTTATTGAAAACTGAAAATATTTAAACTCAGGCATATGACAGCACTAGGAACAGGTTATCAGATTTTCCACACTGGAATTTGCGGTTACAGTTAAATTGAACCTATTGAGGTGTTAGAGGAAGACATTTCTCTGGTGTGGGTACTATAAAAGAAGTGTTGCACAGAGATGATTTTGGGATCAGAAAATAATGTTTTGGGAATTAACAGAATTATACTTTACCACATGTTTCAAAAAACTTCAAGCTTGTGCTACATTTAAGTAACTTGGTTTATTCTATTTTATCTTCATTGTCTTTACTTAATTTCTGTTCTATTGTTAAAACCAAATCCACAATATTTTGTCCTTATGTTTCAGTGAGAAACCACCTCATTAAATCCAAACAAAAACAGGATCACTAAGCATGAAATGTTAACTCTGTCTCTCTCCACAGATGCTGCTAGACCTGCTGAGTGTCTCCAGTAATTTTCTGTTTTTGTTTGTTCCAAAACAAGTTATGACCTAGCAAGCCAGATTTCAGTCTAGGATCTGACTTGTCCTATACTTACATCAACTGAGGTCATACCAACAGTGTCACATGACCAAAACTCATCTCATCTCTGAAGAGTTCTAAATATACATTTCTGAACCCTCATTTCAGTCTGCTTCTAACGATCTCAGATAGGGCATCATGGTGGCTCAGTGGTTAGCACTGCTGCCTCACGGCACCAGCGACCCGGGTTTGATTCCACCCTCGGGCAACTGTCTGTATGGAGTTTGTACATTCTCCCTGTGTCTGTGTGGGTTTCCTCTGAGTGCTCTGGTTTCCTCCCATCATCCAAAGATGTGCAGGGTAGGTGGATTGGCCATGTTAAATCGCCCATAGTGTTCAGGAATGCCTAGGCTAGGTGGGTGACAGATGGGAAATGCAGGGGTAGGGGAATGGGTCTGGGTGGGATGCTCTGCAAAGGGGCAGTGTGGGCTTGTTGGGTCGAATGGCCCGTTTCCATGCTGTAGGGATTCTATTCTATGATCAATCAACCAATCTACGAGCCCTTGTGCACAACCAATGCTCCAGTCTGATTGCTAATCCTGCTTCAAATCTAAATCTCCTTGAAATCTGGTTCCAGAAGAACCTTGTATTCATTTACAGGTCACTTCCTGATATCCAAATTCATCACCAGCTTTAAAGGAGATTGGCAATACCCTGTCTTCAGCATCTGGAACAAAACCTCCAGAAAGAAGGAACCACCACTGGACTATCATATTTGTGTCAATAAATATGTACACTTTGGATTTTAATATTTATAGCTGTAAAGCTCTTTCAATCCTGTAGTTTGTTGAGTGTACATGTGAAGTTGCGAAGACCACCTGCAGGTTTGGCTGTGAGTGAACTATACATCATGTCGAAACGTAGAGTTTGCTGAACTCACTGGTTTCATAAAAAAGGAGCTTTTAAAAATGCATCATCTTCTATATAAAATTAAACGTCTTGGGTATGGACAGAGGGCAAGATAAGCAGTTAAGTTGGCTTCCCTCCCTGTCTGTAACATTGAGATTAGAAATACTTTTTAAAAGATTTTTAAAATATTTTTTAAAAAATAACCTTTTCCAAATCTGTTTCTCAGCCCCCTTTCTCTCGATTAACCCCATCTTTCTCTCCCTCTCTCTATTTCTCTTTCGGGGCCTAGTATGACATTAAACTTACTATTCTAACTGGCACTTCCTGGTTCGGATTCTGCATGCCTCATTAAGGATTCCGCCGTCTGATTGATTCAGGTTCACAGTTACTTGTTCTGATCTCAAAGATCTCAGATGATGCACTATAGACGGCAACAGGTTTATCTTAAGCTCCCTAATATGCAGTAAATTCCAAATTAAAACCCTTTAGAAAGTCTGTGGGCAAGTGCAAACATAATTAATGGCTTCATTCCTTCACCACTGGGAGCAAACTCTGACCAGTGGTGCTTCCAGCAATTTCATTAAGTGAAGGGGGGGGGCAAGCTAAGGAAAATAACAAGTATCATTGTTGTATTTTTAGATGCCACCACTGCCCCTACGTGGCATTCTGGGTTGAATAGTTTACAATCACCAATCCTCTTATCACTGTGCTTAGTCTATGGTCTGTTAAATTATCAGTGGTTGAGGATAGACCACTGGTAAATCTAAAGATAGTAATTTATCATGTGATAACACTAGGATCAGTTTTTATTTCTAGTCGAGTCTAACTACGAAGGACTGTCTGGAGCTTTACCCTTCGGGTACTTGTATCAAACTCAGCCGTCTACACCCAAAGACTGTGGTGGCATCATCAGATTAACTGGAGTTCGATGGATCATGAATATTAACCCCTTAGGAGCCATTATCTTATTACTTGGAAACTGAGAAATAGTGCATGCTGCAGTCTTTTACGTTTTTTGGAAAAAATGCACAAAAAATACTTTCCATAATAAATCAAATAATAGGGTCTGCATGAGGTAGCTTCAGGACTAATTTCTCCATAACAATTTAAAACTATAAATGACAAAAGTTATGATTATATTGTGTTGATTTTTCATTACAATTGCTTGTAGCTAATATCACCTATATATTTTGTATCTATACTAATAGGCTGGAGAGCGTGCAAACTCTAGCTGTGATAAGAGTCTTCAGCAATGATGATTTTAAATGGACATTCTATCCCATTCTGGAACAGAACAGATTGCTCCTCTGGCTCATCATGGTTTCTTGCAACTTCTGCTCACTTCTGAGTTCAAAACCTTTGTTTTCTTTTCCATGTACGTCTTCTCGTTTTGCACTTCCTTCTGCTACCTTAGCAGCTTTCTATTGCTTCATTCCTATGAGCAACTTCCAACTTGCTTTTTCTTTGCACCATCTGGCCTATCTGCTGATGGAGGAGGAGCATAAGAAGCAGCTTCAAATAAACCTAATCCTTCTCCTTTCGCATTCCTCTGTCTTTTGCCCCTCACTGAGGGAGCTCGGAATTATCTACAGCAGATTACTGCACTACTGTCCATGACATTTGTTCTCAAGTTTGACAGTGTCACAAGCCACTGTGGACTTTCATTTTTGTTACAAATACATTACAGTATTCCAATCGCAGACTTTGAGACTAAGATTCCTCTCATTGTGTGATGGCTCTGGAATTTTTGGATTCTGTCTGCCCATGAATCACTGACATGGCAAAATAACTTAAAATGTTCCTTCACTTCTATCACAGTAAAAGGTCTTAGTTCCTTTAATTCAGATTAGTGTCTACAATCAGTGTTTCCAATATATCATTAATTCCTAAACAAGCAATTTAAGGCATCTTGTCCAGCCTATATTTACCTTAGATAAGTTTATTTCTAAACAAAATAATCAAAAACCCTGGGAATCTGCAAAGCATTTGCTGGTGTTATCAGACAGTATGAAATGCATTCGTTCTGACAGCTGTAATTGGGTTTAAATGCTGCCAGGCTGCAGAGTGGAACATAATACAGGATTGTTCTCCAGAATGTTTCACAGACTTGACTTGTATCGTCTCTCCTTGGGGACTGTCAGCATTTAAATGAGTGCAGTAGTTATTAATTATGCAGCACATGTGTTAATAACAAACTGTCTTACACAACACTCACTTGTCAGGATCCCATCTGCCTGATTTCTGCGTTCCTTGCTGTCAAACACAGTTTTCCCTCTGGCAGGAGACAAACCTCTGTGACCATCCCCTGCAAACCTCCAATAAAAGCAAAATGCTGTGGATGTTAGAGATCTGAATTAAAACCAGAATCTGCTGTAGAAACTCAGCGAGATAACAAGCATGGGCTGGATGAACACAGCAGGTCAAGCAGCATCATAGGAGCAGGAAAACTTGACGTTTCGGGCCTAAACCTGATGAAGGGTTTAGGCC
>JAHRHZ010000048.1:2496094-2529106 GCA_024137785.1 Ginglymostoma cirratum | reverse complement strand
GCTTGTTATCTTGGATTCTCCAGCATCTGCAGTACCTTTTATCTCTGATAGAAACTCAGCGAGTCTGGCAGCATCTGTGGAGAGAGAAACAGAGTTAATGTTTCACATCCACAGACTTCTGAAGAAGTCATATCAGACTTGAAATAGTAACTCTGTTTCTCTTTTCACAGATGTTGCCAGACCTGCTGAGTTTCTCCAGCACTTTCTGTTGCTTCAGGTGCGATGGAATCAATATTAAATTGTGGGCTTTTAACTTTTAGGCATTTCGTTAAGTATCTCTTGATTAACGTGTGGTACTCTGTAATTATAATGTAACTTCTTAAAGTGTGATGGACACAAACCTAGGGCACACATGCACAAATAATTAACAAAGACGTGGGCACATACTTAAGAACATAGCAATAATCAGTTGTATAAAGTAATGGTTCTAAAGAGTTGATATTGGAGACTGCATTACATTTTACACAATTGATTTGACCCCTGAAAACCATCTTCACTGCCAAGCCTCCCCACCGCCTTCACCTTGACCCCTCCTCGTGAAAAACCTCCATGCCATCACTTACCCCTGGCCTGGGTCACTCCACAATCTCAGGCTCCTGGTAGGTGTAATTCTCACAGTAGCTCTATGTCCAATGCTGCTGCTATGGAAACAAGCAGCCAGACTGGCTGACTGCTGTTGGATGGTGTGACCACACACCTTAGGGGTCCTAGTTCTTTTGGCCGCCTATCATTGGCCTGTTATCTTAATTATTAACTTGGGCCTTCCCCAGAAAGCAGCATCTCAAGAGCACCATCACTTCCACAGAACTCCCTGTCATTTATCTGCTTGGTTCCATATCATTTAGTGACCTTACCCAACAAAAATTTGTGTCCAACAGAGTGAGGAGTGCAACATGGGATACTAACATGTTCATTCAATAAATAATGAACAAAAAAAACATTTTATTTTCTTTCACAATAAAGAAAATGCCCCTAACATCTGTAACCATCAATGTATGCCAACCAAATGGTGTACAGTACATTTAGTGTAGTATAGGGGAAAGGTATATGTTAATACTGATGATGAGATGGCGATGGCCAAGTGGCACCATTGCAAGACTATTAATCCAGAAACTCAGGTAACGTTCCGGGGATCAAGTTTCTAATCCCGTCACAACAGTTGGTGGAATTTTAAATTCAATAAAAATCTGGAATTAAGAGTCGAGTGATGACTATGAAAATGTTGTAAATTGCCAGGAAAAACCCATCCAATTCACTGATGCCCTTCAGGGAAGAAAACACTGATGTGGTTTGGTCTACATGTCACTCCAGGCCTACAGCAATGTGGTTGACTCTCAATTGCCCTCTGGGCAATTAGGTTGGGAATAAATTGCTCAGTGACACCCAGTTAGATTTCCACTAGGGCCACTCAGCTCCTGTCCTCATTACAGCCTTGGTTCAAAATGGACAGAAGAGCTGAATTCCAGAGGTGAGATGATCAAGGTTGTTAGAGCTCAGTCATCTCAGCTCCAGGATATTCCAGCAGAAGTTCCACAGGGTAGTGCCCTAGGCCCAACTATCCTCAGCTGCTTCATCAATGACCTTGCCTCCATCATAAGGTCGCAAGTAGGGATGTTCACTGATGATTACACCATGTTCAGCACCATTTGTGACTCCTCAGATACTGAAGCAATCTGTGTTCAAATGCAACAAGAACAAGCCAAAATCCAGGCTTGGGCTGACAAGTGGCGAGTAAAATTCTCACCACACAAATGCCAGGCTATGACCATCACTAAAGAAAAACAATCAAACCAACACCCCTTGACATTCAATGGTATTACCATCATTGGATCCCACACTATCAACATTCTTGGGTTTACCATTGACCAGAAACACAACCGGACACACCACATAAAAACACATTGGCTATGAGTAGGTCAGAAGCTAGGAATACTGTGGTGTGTAATTCACTACCTGGCTCCCCAGAGCCTGGACACCATCTACAAGGCAAAAGTCAAGAGTGTGATAAAATCCTTCCCAGTTTCCTGGGTAGGTGCAGCTCCAACAACATTCAAGAAGCTTAACACCATCCAGGACAAAGCAGCCCTCTCAACAGGCACCACAACCACAGTGTGTACCATCTACAACATACACTGAATAAACTCAAAGATTCTCATGCAGCACCTTCCAAACCCACAACCACTTCCATTTAGAAGTACAAGGGCAGCAGATACATGGAAACACCACCATCTGCAATTCCCCTCCAAGGCATACACCATCCTGACTTAGAAATATATCACCATTGCTTCAGTGTGGCTGGGTCAAAACTCTGGAATTCCCACCCGAACGGCATTGACGGCCAACCTACTGCAGGTGGACTGCAGTGGTTCAGGGAGGCAGCTCACCACCACCTTCTCAAGGGCAACTAGGAATGCGCAATAAATGCTGGCCAGCCAGCGACGCCCACATCCCCCACAAATGAATCCCCCACAAACACACTCACGTGTGTTTTACATGTCCCACACTGCTGGCACTTCACAATTTAATCATAATCAGGAGGGAAAGATGGAAAGAGGGAAAGTGGAAGTGGAGCACAATTCCAATTTAGACAAAGGGATGACACACTGTTGGCAAATTCCCTGGAATTATCCCAGAAAACGGTTTGCACTGACCTACTGGAGTGAACTAGATTGGGAAAATGATCTGGGGTACAGAAGGTTTGCCAGACGTACATCCAAATATCACACTCTTTTCACATAGAGACAAACAGGTGCTGGTAACTGCTGAATGTCCACAGGAACTTGCTGGCAAAGTGGATCTTTGATTCAAACTGCTGTGTCACCACCAGGTGGTAAAAGAGAGGTTCTGAGAGAAAGGAGTGCTGTCAGGAGAGAGGCCTATGATCTGGAGGGAGGAGACTAGAGATAGGTATAATTTTTAAAGAGTGAGATGCATTTGGAAGAGCAAAGGTGAGTGTAGAGATCATCTGAAGAGAGAGATTGAATTGAGAATTTATGTTGTTAAGGTTCTGTTGTTTTGTAGAATGACATGAAATGTATTAATGTGCTTCATCTTTCTATCTTATCCATTCTTGACCTTCGTGTTTGTTGAAAAATTGGAAGAGAGGAACTGTTGGAAACCATAGGGTTGTGCTATGGGTAATTGGTTCTGCCACCCACAGTGATCTGGAGGTAAAACAGTTTGAGGGCAGTGGTCACTTTCACAGCCATTGGTAGCCACATTTAACTGCCAATGGAGTGGGGCAGATTTTCCTGTTGAATGTCACAGGTAGCTACTACAGCATGACAACTTCAGCCTCTGTAAGGACTCCTCTTCTGAAAGGGCTAGGCCTCTTCCTGTTCATCCTCTTAAATCACTCACTGCTGCTGTCCTGTCTAAGGCAGCAATGGCACCATCCTCACTAATGTGGGGGCAGCACAGTGGCTCAGTGGTTAGCACTGTTGCTTCACAGAGCCAGGGACCTGGATTTGATTCCATCCTTGGGCAATCATCTGTGCAAACTCCATGCATTCTCCCCATAACTGCATAGGTTTCCTCTGGTTGTCTGGTTTCCTTCCACAGTCCAAAGATGTGTAGGTTAAGTGGATTAGCCATGGTAAATGTGGAGTTATGGGGATAGGAGCAGGGACCAGGTCTAGATGGGATGCACTTCAGAATTTGGTGTTGATTCAATGGGACAAATGGTCTCTCTCCACACTGTAAGGGCTCCATGATTCTATAATCTCCAATCTCAATACCTGCAAAGTGCCTAACTCTCAATTAACCCTTTCCAATCACTACGTAAGAAAGCTTTGCTGAATTCAGTAGACCAATACCCACCCTTGTCATTTAGAGTGACAGAGTCATAGAGGGCTACAGCACAGAAAAAGAGCCTTCAGCCCAGTGTCTGCAATGGTCAAAAACAACCACCTAACTATACTATTTCCATTTTCCAGCAAGTGCACATCTAAATGCTCTTGATATGTTATGAGCATTTCTGCCTCTACCACCCTTGCAGGCATTGAGTTCTAGATTCCCACCACCACCTGGGAAAAAGTCTTTTCTTACATCTCCTCCAAACTTTCTGCCCCTTACCTTAAACCTCTGCCCCCTAGTCATTGGTCTCTGCATCAAACAAAAAAAAAGTTTCTTCTTACTTACCCTATTGATGCCCCTCAATTTTATACATCTCAATGATGTCCCCTCTCAGTCTTCTCTGGTCTAAGGAAAACAACTGCAGTCCATCCAATCTCTCGTCATAACTGAAACTTTCCAGCACAGACAACATCCCAGTAAATATCCTCCGCATTCTTTCCTATGCAATCACACCCCTCCTGTAATGTGGATTCCAGAACTGTGTACAATGCACAGAATTATCACTCCACACCTTAGTTCCAATATTGACTTTCAGGACCTCAGGACACCTGTGCAAGTAGTGTTAAATTTAAATGCAAAGTAAAATACCACTGGTATTCCATCGTTTAATTATTTGAATACCTAATACTTCTCTGTGGAGGAGGTTACAAGTGTAGTGTTGAGCTTACACAAGATAAACACAGCACATTGAAGTCAGTTTCTACACACACGGACATTTCTGCCAAACATAACCTCCCCACCTCCATGTAAACTCATGTCATCCTTGATATTAATATGCCCACAGCGCAACAGCTGAGGCCTAGCCAATAACCTGTAAAGGTTCAGGAAGAACGTCCTTCTTGTCTCCTACTCCATTAATTATTGCGTATTCAGGTTGCCACATTTATCTCTTTAATATCTACTTCGATTTCCCGAATAAGGCTGTTATGTTATACTTTATCAAGTGGTTTTTAGGAGTCCATTTGTATAATATTTACTCTACCACCTGTTTCAACCCTTAAACCAGAGATGATTTCTCTTTAGCAAACTTGTTCCTTTGAAATTCGTGCTTCTCAATGAGAATTAATTGTTTCTTTGATGATAATCTTTAGTAGTTTCCCCATCAACATTAGACTGATTGACCTGTAGTTACCATGATCATCCCACTTCACTTTACTACACAAGTGTGCAATATTTGTGGCCCTTCAGTTCTCTGGCACCAATCAAGGTGGACTGTAAGGTTGGAATCAGAGTTTCTGATATACCCATCCTCACTTCCCTCGGAGACCCGGAATTCTGTACTTGCCCAGCACCACATTGCTACCCGTGGGTTTTTTTCACTTTGCAAATTGTTTGTAGCATTTCCCTGACTACTGTTTGGAAGGATTTCATTTGCTGTAAAGCTCTTTGACAAGTCCAGTGAAAAGATGTGAAAAGTGTAGTATAAGTGCAAATTTTTTAGATTTTTTTTCCCCTTATTTCCCTGCCTTTTTGAAAATTCTGGAATATTTATCGGAGTCATGGTTAACTTGTTGCTGATCCCTGTAATGAATATGATATTGTACCCAATAAGGTTGGGTTAAAGGGAATTCTATATGATCTAAACCAAGTGGATATTGACTGTTGTCTGAAGAAGGGTCCAGACCCGAAATATCAGTTTTCCTGCTCCTCCGATGCTGCTTGGCCTGCTGTATTCATCCAGTTCTACACCTTGTTATCCCTACTAACATTTTTAATGCTGGCAGAACAAGAATGACCAATTTACAGCACAAAGACAGGCTATGTTACCTCTGTGTTTATGCTCCACACGAGTGTCTATCCACACTTCACTCCATTTTAAAACTATCATTTTTATTGTCCCTTCTCCCTTATATGAATGTAGTTTCCTATTTAAAATGTATCTGTGCTATTCAACAGCACTGGCTTCTCACTGGTCTCAAGTTAGAGAGGCTTGTCAATTTCTTCTGCACTATACCCCTTCAATGAATCTGTGAAGTGGAAACAATTAATTGAACAGGGGAAAGAAGGAAGGAAGGAAAGAAAGGGAAAAGGGGAAAATATTAGTAGAGAAGTTGTAATGACCAAGGTGTTCTGTATCTGGGGCACACAGTGCCTGACAAAATCAGTGCAGCATCATGCAAGCCTTTCTGTAATTAAGGGCCTTTTGCAGTTAAATTCAAAAAAATGTTGACCTAATGATCTCTGAAAGGTCAGTGAAATTTATTACTTTGCATCTGCAATTTTGCCTATAATTTTGACTGACCAACCTCCTCTAATGCTTCTCGAAATGTCATATTGCCTATAACTATGACTTGGCCTCATAACTGTCCCTGGATCCAAATGGTTCATTGACGGGCTATCTCTCCAGATTGATATCATGGAATGGCAATGTAGATGGAATTCATCTTTTTTTGACTATTTCAATTTGCAGAAGGCAATGAAACTGACAAACTATCAGAGTATGATCAGCTTGAGGAGATCTCATTTTATTCAGGTTGTCTTTCTAACTAATCTCCGGTGATGGAGCCATCTTCTCTGATTACATACAGAAGGCAGGAGGGAGAGAAGCCTCACAGTAATTGGTGTTTCCTGAAACTCATTTCCCACTGCCTTCTTGGGGTGCAGAGGAATTCCCAAAATTCTTTGTCCTGATTTAGAATAAGTCTTTAAAAAAAATCTTTTTGTCCGTCATAGTAGGTCACTTCACTGCCGGTGGGGGGCATTGAGGGTCACATATATAGGTGAATGGGGAAGACTCAGCGGTCTTTTCCTGTCTGTCGTAATGGCAGTATATTCTCATCGTTCTCCCTGTGCGCTTAACCAGAGTAAGTAGGTAACTTGCTCACATAAAACCTGGAAGTTTTTAAGGTTAAACCTTAACTTTAAACCTTAAAGACTGTAATACTTGAAAATGAACACACTGGTTGTACTGGAACACCATTTTGAAGTATGCAAGGTGACTTGGATCTATGTGTTGTTTATCAGTTTTACTGGGCTTTCCTTCTGTCTTGATGTTAATTGATCCAGACAAAAGATGATAAAAGAACATATGTGAAGTGTGGTCAGTTGTGTCATAGGATGTGGCTTTATATTGATTACTGTCAATGGTATCCTGTGATGTAGCTGCACCATATTTTCCAGATTTGCTCTGCTATTACTTTTACAGAGATTTCAGTGTGGCTTAATAACTCCTGTAGCTTTTTCACATTTGTTCATGGGATGTGGGTGTCACTGGCTGAGCTCGAATGTATTGCCTGTTCTTAATTGCCTTAAGAAGGTGGTTGTGAGCTGCCTTTTTAGAACCACTGAAGTCCATTTGGTATCGGGTAGACCCACACTGCTGTTCAGGAGGGAGTTCCAAGCTTTTGTCCTGGTGACAGTGAAGGAAGACGATATGTTTCCAAGTAAGGAAGGTGAGTGATTTGGAGGGGAACATGCAAGGGGTAGTGTTCCCATGTATCTGCTGCCCTTGTCCTTCTCGATAGTCATAGTCATGGATTTGCAAAGGGCTATGGAAGCAGTGTATGGGGTTAGAAGGATTTTTAATGCAGCAGAAGTGCTGGGGCTGATGGTCACTATTGGCTCGGTGCGTGAAGAATATGGGTTTGCGCCTATGATTTTCTGAGTGAATGATATCAGCTGTGATTTTGAAGGCCATGCTGAGAGGGGTTCAATGTCAAGAGAATGGAAAATAGACAAGATTACAAGACAGAAACTGAGCAGGCTAGGCTTCTTTTCTCCAGGCTACAGGAGCTGGAGAGACATCCTGTTAGAGGTGTTTGGAATTATGAAGACCTTCGATTGGTTAAGTACATACTATAGAGACAGTACAGACGATTTTTATTTGTGAAGGAATCCAAAACTAGGGTTCTGAAATTAATTGTTATCCATTCATTAGGTTTTGTGCTTTGCTAGATGGACAACCAGTTTATCTTTAGATGCTCTTGAGAAGGTGGCGATGAGCTGCCTTCTTGAATCACTGCAGTCCATTTGCTGCAGTATTCCAATATATTTGCTGCCCTTATCCTTTCACATAGTGCCTGTAGGTTTGGAAGATGCTGTCTAAGAAGCCTTTGTGAGTTCCTGCAGATCATTTTGTAGATGGCACATATTGCTGCTATCGAATGTCACTGATGGACAGAGTGGATATTTGTGGATGTAGTGCTAATCAAATGAGTTGCTTTGTCCTGATTGGTGTCAAATTTCTTGACTGCTGCTGGAGCCATACTGATCCAGACACGTGAACAATATTCCATCACACTCCTGACTTGTGCCTTGTAGGTTGTGAACAACCCTGGGAGAGTCAGGAAATGAGTTATTTACTGCAGGATCCCTAGTCTGCGACCTGCTCTTGTTGCCACATATTTATGTGACTAGATCGGTTAGGCAGAATAGCCTGCATTTGTGCCTGAATTTCTGAAACAAGAACAGAAATTGCTGGAGAAACTCAGCAGGTCTGGTACCACCTCTGGAGAAAGAAACAGATTTTGGTGTAGATATGTAGCTCGGGTTGTGGATGTTGTGGTCGGTTGGCTCACCGAGCTGGTTCATTGTTGTTCCGGGGTGTGTAGTATCTTCCTGGTGTTGTTTGTGTAGGCATCTTCTGACCCAGTTTTTGGACGTCATGGTAGAACGCAGGACAAAGGGGGAATTCCAAACATAAGTACGCAGAAATGCCACACACACTGACCAAGTACTGAACTTCAACAGTCACCACCCAAACGAAGTTGGGTGAGAACATTATTTAAACGGGCAACAACACACTGCAGCAGCACAGAACTACGCCAAAAATAAGAAAAGCACCTCTTCCAGGTATTCAAGGATAATGGATACCCGAAAAACTGGGTCAGAAGATGCCTATCACATGAACAATACCAGGAAGATACTACATGCCCTAACACACTCATCACGCTACCTTACATCAGGAACACATCAGAACTAACCACAAGACTCCTACAACCACTGGGCATCAGAGTAGCACACAAACCCACATCAACCTTACAACAACTGCTCACCCAAACCAAAGACCCACTACCCACCATGGACAGGACCAATGTCTCTACAAGATTCCCTGCAGAGACTGTGACAAACACTACGTCGGACAAACAGGAGGGAAATTAACAACAAGGATACACGTACACCAATTGGCTACAAAAAGAACGACCAATACTCACTCATCTCTATCCACATGGACACGGAGAACCACCAATTCGACTGGCACACCACCAAGATCCTGGGACAGGCTAGGCAGAGAGAGGCACGAAAGTTCATAGAAGCCTGGTACTCTACGAAGAAAGCCATCAACAAACACATAGAACTTGACCCCATATACACTCCACTGCGCAAGAAAACCAGAAGTGAGGTAATCCAGCTCAACGGACTCCAGAGTTTAAAAACCAGGTGGGAAAACACACCGGCGCTTCATTGGAGGTGGCACTGAGGATGTTACCCAGCAGGGTAATGAAATGTCTGCGAAACAAGAAACCAGCTCAGCGAGCCAACCAACCACAAGAAAGAAACAGAATTAGCAATTCAAGTCTGATTTCTATTTGGTTACTTGACATCCAACTGAGGTGAACCAGATAAGTTTCTTTCTGGAGATGAAGTGATTCTTTTCTTTGAAATTGTCATTTTCAAGTAATCACTGGCAAATGCACTATACCATTGCAGTACCTGTGGAGGGCGATGTTTACAGGTTTCCCTGCTTTGAACTTGGTGGAGACTGCATAAAATGGAGATGATCAGTTTGTCAGGAAGTGGCCAGAGTTTGAATTGGATTTTGGACTGTGTTTTCTGTTTAAAAAATTGGAATCTGGCTGTTGATGTTACAGCATGAAGACTTGAAAGCTGCCTAACCTCCCATGAAGAGTTCTTGGAAGGTCAGAGAATAGAAACCTAAATTATAAGTATTAATTACTTTACCTGAGTGAACTATAAAAGGTGACACTGATTGATGTCTTCAGAAAATCAACCAAGAACTCATCATCATCTGTGCCTGTGGAATAACATTGTGAAAATCACTTGAGGTATCTGGCCAGTTGTTAGTTTCTTTTATTTATCCCCTGTGTTTGTGTGTTTGTCTTTTGTGTGAATGGGGCAGAAGACAAAGGATTTTGATTTTAAAACATAGACCAATAAGACTATTTTGTAATTTAATTTTGCTGCACTAAAGTGACTATATTGTTAGTAAATTGCTAACTCTTTTGTTTAAGATGCAAACCAGTGTCTGGAATTGATTATTTGCAAAGTCTGAGATTGGTTATTCAAAAGTCTTGTTAGGAACAATTGGTATCAATTTTAGGGTCTTTAGAACATAGAACAATACAACACAGAACAGGCCCTTCGGCCCTCGATGTTGCGCCGCCCTGTGAACTAATCTAAGCCCATCCCCCTACACTATCCCATCATCATCCCTATGCTTATCCAAGGACTGTTTAAATGCCCCTAATGTGGCTGAGTTAATTACATTGGCAGGCAGGGCATTCTACGCCCTTACCACTCCCTGAGTAAAGAACCTGCCTCTGACATCTGTCTTAAATCTATCACCCCTCAATTTGCAGCTATGCCCCCTCGTACTATCCAATGTCATCATCCTGGGAAAAAGACTCTCACTGTCCACCCTATCTAATCCTCTGATCATTTTGTAGGTCTCTATTAAATCCCCTCTTAGCCTTCTTCTCTCCAATGAGAACAGACCCAAGTCCCTCAGCCTTTCCTCATAAGACCTTCGCTCCAGACCAGGCAACATCCTGGTAAATCTCCTCTGCACCTTTTCCAATGCTTCCACATCCTTCCTGTAATGGGGCGACCAGAACTGTACACAATATTCCAAGTGAGGCCGCACTAGCGTTTTGTAAATTGCAGCATGACATCACAGCTCCGGAACTCAATCCCTCTACCAATGAAACCTAACACACCGTATGCCTTCTTAACAGCACTATCAACCTGGATGGCCTGGGTTTGAAGGTCTTAATTTTACTATGGTGCGAATACAGAGGTAAAAAGGCTGATTTGCTTTGTCCATCGGTCTGTGCTGTAATGTATTATTGCTGACAACTAAATGGTTACTTATTCCTTACTCAACCCATACTCACGCTGGTCATAACATATTTAAAACTTAACTGAAGTGGTGATGTGAGCGATTATAGAATTATGGAATCACAGAATCCCTACAGTGTGGAAGTAGGCCATTCGGCCTATACATTCACGCAGACCCTCTGATTAGCATCCCACCTAGGACCACTCTTCTACCCTATCTCTGTAACCCTGCATTTCCCATGGCTAATCCAATCAGCCTCCACATCCCTGGACACTGTGGAGCACGGCCAATCCACCTAACCTGCGAATCTTTGGACTGTGGGATGAAACCAGAGCACCCGGAGGAACCCCACACAGACACAGGGAGAATATACAAACTCCACACAGGCAGTTACCTGAGGCTGGAATCGAATTCGGGTCCCTGGTATATGAGGCAGCAGAGCTAACCACTGAGGTCCATTTATTTACAGGAATTCTAAACATTTTCAGGTTTAGTATTAGGAGTAGGTCAGCCAGGTTTCTTTCGTACACAAAGATTATTAGTTTAATACAAATAAAATTTACTCAAACACACAAAAGCAAATGACAAAAAAAATTAGACTGTGTCAAGATAGACATGACTTATGGTCTAACATCCCAAACGTAACATGGGGTTAATATGGGTAACAGGCAGTGGTGATCAAACACCTCATTGAAAACCTCAAATAGCATATGTCATCAAATAGATCCCATAGATTTCTCAGAAATTCCACCCTCAACCCACCTGGATGTTAGCGACATTGTAGGTCACTAAATTTAATTAAAAATTCCCAAGAAGTTACAGTTATACAATCATTTTGATTACCTGGCCTTGAAATTCCCTCAAAAGCCATTCTGTCATGGATTACTTCACTGACTGCTCATGTTCTGGTGCTCCACCTTCCTTTCCTGGACCTATGCTTTCCTGGATCCTTTGAAACTGCTCTCCAGCACTTACACATAGGCGCAACTCCAGTTTTTCACAAACAGCTAGCTTCATAAGCTGGTTTGCCCCAAATATCACTGGAAAAATAATACTAAGGAAACTAATGGGGTTTAAAAATTCAATATAGTTAAATTTGAGAGATTTACTGGATTGAAGGAGATCATTCAGCCAATTTCTCTGTGCTGGATGAAAAATAATTATTTAGTCTATTCCAATTTGATTGTTCTTGGCCTCAAGGTAATAGCACCTCAGGTTAAGAAACAAATGTTTTCTAAATGAGATGGACATTTCAACATTTAGCATCCTTTTTGGCTGTAAGTTCCACAATACACTATGTAATGAAGTTAGTTTCCAACTCCCTTTCAATCCTCCACTAATTCCTTTAAATCTCTGCCACCACTTCCAGTTATTAGCCTCTCCCATAAGGGAAGTAGTTTCTACCCACCCACCTCTAACTAGAACACCTTACTTAAATCTCCCCTCAGGCTCCTCTCTTTTAAAGAAAACAATCTCAGCCAATTCAATCATTCCTCATAATTAAAATTCTCCATTCCTGCAAATGGGAGAAGACAAAATGGTATTAGTGCTGGTCAACTAATTCACAGACCCATGTAATTTTCTGGGGATCCAGATTCAAATCCCACCCTGGCAGATATTGGAATTTGTATTCAATAAAAATCTGGAATGAAGAGTCTAATGATGATCACTGTTGATTGATAGAAAAACCCATTTGGTTCAATAATGTCCTTTAGAGAAGGAAAACTGTAGTCCTGACCTTGTTTGGTTGTGTGTGACTCCTGACCCCAGTAATATGGTTAACTCTTACCTGTCCTCTGAGATGGCCCAGGAAGCTATTCAGTTGTATCAACTGCTAAAAAGTTGAAGAAAAAAAGAAATGAAAATGGATGGACCACCTGACAATGACTAAAGTCGCATGAACAACAGCAAAGAACAGCCCTGTCAATCCTGCAGGGCCCTCCTTATTAACATCTGGGGGCTAGTGTCAAAATTGAGAAAGCTGTCTCACAGACTAGTCAAGCAACAGCCTGACACAGTCATATTCACAGAACTATACCTTACAGACAATATTCCAGACACCACCATCACCATCCCTGGATGTATCCTGTTCCACTGGCTGGGTCTGTCTGGTTTCAAATCCGATCCTGACAGATGTCGTAATTTTACAGCATGGTGGTATATAGCCAGGTGGAAGTTGCGCTAGGAGTCCTCAACATTGACCATGAAATCTTATCCAAACACGGGCAAGGAAACCTCCTACTCATTACCACATGCAGAATATACACCGCTCTCAACTGATGAATCGGTAATCCTCCACATTGAACACTAGTCAGAGGAAGCACTCAGGGAGAAGAATGTACTCTGGGTGGGGGATTTCAATGCCTACCACCAAGAATGGCTCGGCAGCAGCTGGTCGGGTCCTGAAGGACATCGCTGCCATACTGGGTCTGTGGCAGGTGGTGCAGGAGCCAACAAGAGGGAAAAACCTACTCAACCGTATCCTTACCAATCTGCCAGCTACAGGTGCATCTGTCCATGACTGTATCAGTAAGAGTGACCACCACCTTCACTTTTAAGAATATCCTCCATCGCATTGTGTGGCACTATCACTGTGCTAAATGTGACAGAATTCAAAAAGATCTAGCAACTCAAGACGGTGGGCGGCACGGTGGCTCCGTGGTTAGCACTGCTGCCTCACAGCGCCAGGGACCCAGGTTCGATTCCAGCCTCGGGCGTCTGTCTGTATGGAGTTTGCACATTCCCCCCGTGTCTGTGTGGGTTTCCTCCCACAGTCCAAAGATGTGCAGGTTAGGTGGATTGGCCATGCTAAATTGCCCGTAGTGTTCAGGGAGGTGTAGGTTAGGTGGGTTGTTGAGGGGGGTGGGTCTGGGTGGGATGCTCTGAGGTTCGGTGTGGACTTGTTGGGCCGAAGGGCCTGTTTCCACACTGTGAGGGATTCTATGGAAGACTGGGCATCCTCGAGGCGTTGTGGGCCATCAACAGCAGCAGAATTGTACTCCAGCACAATCTGCAACCTCATGGCCCAGTATGTCCCCCACTCAACCATCACCATCAAGCCAGGTTCAATGGAGAGTACAGGAGGGCATGCCAGGAGCAGCACCAGGCTACCTAAAAAGGAGGTGTCAACCAGGTGAAGTGACCAAGAAGGACTACTTGCACACCAAACAGCATAAGGAACAAATGATAGACAGAGCTGTGTGATCACACAAATAACGGATCAGATCTAAGTCCCACAGTCTTGCCACATTCAGTGGTGAATGGTGGTAGACAATTAAACAACTCACTGGAGGAGGAAACTCCATAAATATCTCCATCCTCAATGATGGAAGTACTCAAAACAACAGTGCAAAAGATAAGGCTAAATCATTCATGAAAATCTTCAGGCAGAAGTGCCAAGTGGATGATCCATCTCGACCTACTCCAGTGGTGCCCAACATTACAGATACCAGTCTTCAGCCAATTCAGTTCACTCCACGTGATATCAAGAAGCAATTAGGGTCACTGGGTACAGCAAGGCGATGGACCCTGACAACATTCCAGTGGTCATTCTGAATACTTGTGCTCCAAAACTTGCCGTTCCCCTAGCCAAGCTGTTCCAGTCCAGTTACAACACTGGCATCTACCTGACAATGTGGAAGATTGCCAGATGTCCTGAACACAAAAAGGAGGACAAATCTAGCCCAGGCAATGACTGCCACATCAGTCTATTTTCAATCATCAGTAAAGTGATAGAAGGTGTCATCAAACAGCACCTGCTCAGCAATAACCTGCTCAGTGACACCCAGTTTGGGTTCTGCCAGGGCCACTCGGCTCCTGACCTCAGTACAGCTTTGGTTCAAACATGGACAAAAGAGCTGAATTCTAGAGGTGAGAGTGACAGCCTTTGGTATAAAGGCTGCATTTGACTAAGCATGGCATCAAAAAGCCCAGGCAAAATTGGCATCCGTGGGAATCAGGGAAAAAACTCTCTTCTGGTCGGAGTCATACTTCTGGTGGAGGTCAGCCATCTCAGCTCCAGGACATCTCTGCAGGAGTTCCTCAGGGTACCGTCCTAGGCCCAACCATCTTCAGCTGCTTCATCAGTGACCTTCCCTCCATCATAAGGTCAGAAGTGGGAATGTTCACTGATAATTGCACAATGTTCAGCACCATTCACGACTGTTCAACAACTGAAGCAGTCCAAGTCCAAATGTAACAAGGGCATATCCAGGCTTGGGCAAGTGGCAAATAACATTCACACCACACAAGTGCCAGGCAGTGGTCATTTTCAATAAGAGACAATCTAACTACTTCCCCTTGACATTCAATGGGTCACCATCACTGAATCTGCCTCTATCAACATGCTGAGGGTTACCATTGACCAGTAACTGAACTGGATTAGCCTTGGAGTAAGGTAAATTTTGATGGTACGAGACAGGAACTTTCAAAAGTTGATTGGAGTTAACTGTTCATAGGTAAAGGGACGTCTGTCAAATTGGAGGCTTTTAAAAGTGAGATAACTAGAGTTTAGAGGCATCATATTCCTGTTAGAGTGACGGGTAAGACTGGTAAAAGTAGGGAACAATGGATGAATAAAATATTGAGACTCTGGTCAATAACAAGAAGGAGGCAGATATTACGTAAAGACACTTGGGATCAACTGAGCTTACTTGAAGAGGACAAGGGGTGGAGGGGCATTCTTGAAAGGGAAATCAGGGTAAAAAGGGGGTATGAGACAGCTTGGTGGATATGGTAAAGGATATTCCAAAGACATTCTACAAGTACACTAAGAGCAAAAGAGAAGCTTGGGAGAGAATTGGGCCCCTTAAAGATCGACGAGGTTGACTATGTGAGGAACCACTGGTGATGGGTGAGATATTAAGGGAATATTTCACATCAGATTTTACTGTGGAGAAAGAAATGGAGGCTAGGGAACTTGGGGAAATAAACATAGATGTCTTGAAAACAGCCCACATAACAGAAGAGAAGGGGCTGGAAGTCTTAAGAAGCAAACAGGTGCAAAAATCTCTGGGACCTGATCAAGAGTATCCCAGGACATTGTGGGAAGCTAGGGTAGAAATTATGGGCCCCTAGCAGAGATATTTGTATCATCTACAGCTTCGGTTGAGATGCCAGAAGACTGGAGGGTAGATAATGTAGTGCCTTTATTCAAGAAAGCCTGTAAGGAGAAGCCAGGGAACTGTAGACTGATGATCTGATATCAGTGGTGGGTATGTTGTTGGTTGAGGATTCTGAGAGACAGGATTTGGATGCATTTAGAGAGGCAAGGACTGATTAGGGATAGTCAGCATAGCTTTGTGCATGGGAAATCATGTCTCACAAACTTGATTGAGTTTTTCCAAGGATGTGACCAAAAATATTGATGAGTGGTAAATGTTGTCCACATGGGTTTTAGTAAAGCCTTTTTGACAAGGCTCCACATGGTAGACTGATTGGTAAAGTTAGATCACATGGGATTCAGGGACAGCTTGCCAAATGCATACATATTTGGCCTGATGATAGGAGACAGAGAGTGATGGTGGAGGGTTGTTTTTCAGACTGGAGGCCTGTGATCAATGGTTTTCCACAGCGATCGGTGCCAAGTCCACTGTTGTTTGTCATTGATATAATGAGTTTGCATGAGAATTTAGGAGGCACGTTTAGTAAGCTTGCAGTTGACACCAAAATTGGTGGTATAGTCAACAGTGAAGAAGATTATCTAAGATTACAAAGGGATCTTGATCAATTAGGCCAATGGGCTGATAGGGTTTAAATTTGGATAAATGCAAGGTGTTGCACTTTGGTAAAACAAACAAGGGCAGGATTTATACTTTTAATGGTAGGATCTGTGTAGTGTTGTCAAACAGAAAGACCTAAGGGTTCGGGTACATAATTCCTTAAGTGTCATCACAAGTATACAGGGTGGTCTGCTTTTCTTCATTGGTCATTGAGTATAGGAATTGAGATGTTATGTTGTGGCTGTACAGGATGTTGGTGAGGCTGCTTTTAGAGTGCTGTGTGGGGTTCTTGTCACCCTGCTGTAGGAAGGATATTATTAAATTGGAGAAGGTTCAGAAAAGATTGACCAATGTGTAGGGTTTGAGTTACAGGGAGAGGCTTGATAGGCCTGGACTTTTTTCACTGCAGTGCAGGAGGTTGAGGGGACACCTTATAGAGATTTATAAAATCATCAGGGGCATAAATAAGGTGAATAACCAAAGTATTTTCCCTAAGGTGGGGAAGTTCAAAACTAGGTGTATATTTTTATGATGAGAGGAGAAAGATTTAAGAAAGGGAATTAATGGACAACTTTTTCACACAGAGGGTGATGCATTTGTGGCATGAACTGCCAGAGGAAGTGGTAGATGCAAGAATAGTCATAATATTTAAAGGACATTTGGACAGGTACATGGATAGGAAAGTTTTAGAGTGATATGGCCAAACACAGGTAAGTGAGACTAGTTTTATTTGGGCAAATTGGCATGGATGAATTGGACCAAAGGGTCTGTTTCTGGACTATATGTCTTTATATAAATACAGTTCAATGTTTATACCCACAGGGTTTGGAGCCTAAGGGTACAGAGTCAACCAATTTAGGAATGAAATGAGGAGAAATTTCTTTATCCAGAGAGTGATGAGTTTGTTACTTCTCTGCCACAGAAAGCGTTTGAGGCCAAAAACATTGAATATTTTCAGAAGAATTTAGATAAAGTTCTTAGGGCAAAAGGATATGGGGCAAAAGCAAGAACAGGGGACTGAGTTGGGCGATTTGTGATGATCATTTCAAATGACAGCGCAGACTCAAAGGGCTGAATGGTCTACTAGTGTTGCTATTTTCTTTGTTTCTATGTCCATACTTAGAAGTGAGAGGCTAGGTTACTGTCAATGAGCAACTCACCTCCCAACTCCCCAGAGCCAGTTCACCATCTACAAGGAACAAGTCAGGAGTGTGAATACTCCCCACTTGCCTGGATAGATGCAGCTCTAACAACACTCAAGAAACTCAACATCATTCAGGACAAAATGGTTTGCTTTATTGGCACCACATCCACAAACATTCATGCCAAAGGGGTCTTTCACTTGTCCAGAAGTCCTTGGGTTCAAATCTATTTGCATGATTGGTACTGCAGTGCCTGGATTGTTGGAGGTTTCACTTTCATTGCGGTGTTAACTCAAAGCTTTAATCTGCCTGCTTGGGTCGATACAATCAATCCTTTCAGTGCCACTTTTGGAATATAATTCAGCTTCAGACACTTTCCGATCCTCCTACATCAGACCTCTCCTCTGTTCCAATCCACATGGAAGTTCCAAGTCTTGAGCTGTTCCCCTGATTCTGAGATTCAGTTTCAGTCTCTGGACAATATGTCTCCATTGCACATCTGAATTTTCGTGCAGAGGGTTATTGTAGGAAGATTCAGAAAGGAGACAGTGCTGTAAAATACTATATTTCCAGTAACTTTCAAACTGCTTCTCCTTTGTGATTTCAGCTTCTGTGGATAGTTTGGTTCCAAGGAGAATTGCTGCTAAATGGAATAATGCTTTTAGGTCCCAACACAATTGCAGGTATAATGGGAATGTGGCAGTGTCAAAGACACCATCTGGTCAACAAGATGCTAAACGGAGGCCTCAGGTGGGTATAAGAGTTACCTAAAATTACAGCACAGAGACAGGCCATTCATTCTGTGCTGAGACTTATGATCCACACAGACCTTTTGCCCACTCTAATGAGTTCATCACTATGTTGTACATATGACAGCTCCCGTGGCATGACTTGAAGAAGGGCAGGAGTGTTCTCCTACTGCCATAGGTGACATGTATATATCACACCCCTGCACCAAAAAAATATCACCAGCTGGTCATTCATCATAATGCTTTGGTAGGGTAATAGACTGCTTCATCTGTCTGCACATCATAGAATCCCTACAATGCGGAAACAGGCCCTTCAGCCCAACAAGTCCACACCAACCCTTAGAGCATCCCACCCAGACCCATCCCTTTATAACCCACTTAATCTGCACATCCCTGAACACTACGGGCAATTTAGTATGGCCAATCCCACTAGCCTGCACATCTTTGCACTGTGGGAGGAAACCGGAGCACCCAGAGGAAACCCACTCAGATATGGGGAGAATGTGCAAACTCCACACAACAGTCACTCAAGGGTAGAATGGAGCCTGGTCCCTGGCGCTGTGAGGCAGCAGTGCTAACTACTGAGCCACCCTGCTGCTCTAAATAAAGGACATATCAGATATTAAAGCTGATAAGAACAGGAACTACACTTGATCTTAGCCAATAGGCTGAGAAGCGTTAACAATAATAAAGATGTTCTAAAGGTAATCACACACAGTATGGTTGCAGCGCAGAAAAGGCTATTCTGTCTGACGGTTCCGGCCTAGACCCTTCTTCAGAGGGGTTTCTGAAGAAGGGTCTAGGCCCGAAACGTCAGCCTTCCTGCTCCTCTGATGCTGCTTGGCCTACTGTGTTCATCCAGCTCTACACCTTGTTATCTCAGATTCTCCAGCATCTGCATTTCCTACTATCTCTGAGGCTATTCTGTCTGTTGTGTTTGATCTGTATGAATGGTTCAGCTTAAGGTTTTTGAGAAGATTTGTAGCTCGGGTTGTGGAAGAGGTTGTGGACATGGTCGTCGAGCTGGTGGGTTTGGTTGCAAATGTTTCATCACCCTGCTAGGTAACATCGTCAGCGTGCCTCTGGTAAGTGTCGATGTTCTGTCCCGCTTGTAATTTCTATGCCTCGGTTTGCTGGGGTGTTTGGTATTACTTCCGCTTCTGTTTCTCGGTGGTTTGTACACAGGGTCTAATTCAATGTGTTTGTTGATGGAGTTCCGGTTGGAATACAAGACCTCCAGGAATTCCCTGGCTTGTCTCTGCTTGGCTTGTGCTATTATCAATGTGTAGTCCCAGTCAAATTCATGTCCCTCATCGTTCGTGTGTAGTAAGAATTGGTTGTGTCTCTTGGTGGCTAGTTTGTATTCATGTATCCGTATGATCGATTTTCCTCCAGTTTGGCCTATTTATTGTTTCTCACAGTCCTGGCATGGTATTTTGTATATTACCTCAGTTTTGTTGGTTTTGGGTGTGGGATCCTTTACGTTTGTCAATGGCTGTTGTAAGTGGTTGTTGGTTTGTGGGGTACTCTGATTCTTAGGGATCTGTGTAGTCTTGTGGTCACTTCTGAATGTCTTTGATGTATTGTAGAGTGATTAGTGAGTCTGATTGTGTTGTGTCTTTCTGTTGTGGTGTGTCTCGGATGTAACAGCGGATTGTATTTTTTGGGCATACATTTCTTTTCGAAGATTCTGTATAAGCGCTCTTGTTCTGCTTTGCTTGGTTGCGGGTTGCTGCAATGTGATGTGGCTCATTTGAATAGTGCCCTGATACAGCTCTGTTTGTGGGCATTGGGGTGGCTGCTAGTGTAATTGATTATCTGGTCTGTAAGCGTGGTTTATTTATATAAAAACAAAAGAACTGCGGATGCTGTAAATCAGGAACAAAAACAAAGTTGCTGGAAAAGCTCAGCAGGTTTGGCAGCATCTGTGGAGGAGAAAACAGAGTTAACGTTTCGGGTCCGGTGACCCTTTCTCAGAACTGATGGTGGCTGGAAAAATGTCAGTTTATATGCAGAAAATAGGGAGGTGGGTGGGGTAGGAAGTAATCGATAGGATAGGGCTCAAAGAGAGAGAAAGACAGTTGGACAGACAAAGGAGTTGCTAACGATCAGCCTGGGAGGGTGCATAGCTGTTAATGGGGACTGTTAGTGACTAACAACAGGGGGTGTGTAATCGCAGGCTATGTGGTAACAAGGCCTGGTGTGTGGGGTGGGGGCTGGGACATGGGAGAGTTTAGGCCCTAAAATGATTGAACTCGATATTGAGTCTGGAGGGTTGTAGGGTCCCCAAGCGGAAATGATGTGTTTTTCCTCCAGCTTGCTTTGGGCTTCACTGGAACACTGCAGCAAGCCGGAGACAGAGATGTTGGTCAGGGAGCAAGGTGGTACATTGAAGTGGCACTTCAATCTCAATATCATTTTCCCAGCCACCATCAGTTCTGAAGAAGGGTCACTGGACCAGAAATGTTAACTCTGTTTTCTCCTTCACAGATGCTGCCAGACCTGCTGAGTTTCTACAGCAACTTTGTTTTGTTTGTGGTTTTTCTATATATGCTAGTGCGGAGTTCCCTATTGTTTTTGCGTTCTACCATTACGTCCAGGAAAGGTAGTTGGTTGTTGCTCTCTTCTTCTTTTGTGAATTTTATCGCGGTGAGGATGTTGTTTATGTGTCGGTGGGTTTCGTCTAGTTTTGTGCATTTAAAAATCACAAAGGTGTCATCTACATATCGGACCCAAAGTTTGGGTTGTACAGTGTGGAGCGCTGTCTGTTCCAGTCTTTGCATTATTGCTTCTGCAATCAGTGCTGATATTGGGGATCCCAGTGGTGTTCCATTGATTTGTTTGTATATCCTGTCATTGAAGATGAAGTGGATTGTGAGGCACAGATCCAGCAGTTTCATGGTGGTGTCCTTATTGATGTTGTTGGTGTCATGGGTCGCCTGCTTACTTGATTCATCTAGCAGTGTGGCAATTGTTTCTTTGGCTCGGTCAATGTTTATGGATGTAAATGGTGCTTTTATGTCAAAGGATATCATTACCTTGTCCTCATCTATCCTGGTGTCCTTGATGATGTTGAGGAATCCTTGGGATGAGTGCATGGAGTGGGTAGTGTTGTCCACTAAGTATTTCAATTACTGTTGTAGTTCTTTGGCAAGTCTATATGTTGGTGTACCTGGCAGTGAGACAATGGGTCTGAGGGGGACCCCAGGTTTGTGTACCTTGGGGAGTCCATAGAATCGGGGTGTGTTGGATCCCTCTGGCTTCATTCTTTTGGTTGTCTGTCTTGCTGATAACTCCTGAGATGTGTAATTTCTTCAGGGTTGCTGTGATCCAGTTTCCTAACTGTGGTATTGGGTCAATTGCCATCTGTTGGTCGGTGTCGGTATTTGCTACTTGTGCTTCAGCTTTCTCGATGTATGTTCCTGTCTTTCCTGAGTCTATCCAGGGTTTTCCTCTCTTCTGTGTTGAACGTGTCTCACTTTCCATTTTTTGCTCAGTGTAAGGAGCATCAACTGTCTGAAGATCTGTTGTACTTCTGCTGTGAGTCCGTTAGTCTCTTTAGTTTTGATTCCAGTGCAGCCAGGAACTCAGTCTTTTTGGTGTCACTGTAGTTATAATTCAGTCCGCGTACTAAGGTAGTCTTCTCAGAGGCAGTAAGTGGTGGCCTGAGATGTTTTTAATCCATGAATCTGTGTTTTCCATGTTGTTAATGTGGGTGATTTTGGACAGTCTTTCTTGAAGACCTTTTCTTCGTTTTGGTCTTTTGTTGTTGTATATTACCGGGACTGGAGGATTTGAGTTATAAGGAGAGGCTGGATAAGGAATGTAGAAGGTTGAAGGGTGACCTTATAGAGATTTATAAAATCATGAGAGATGAAGTCATGAGGGGCATAAATAAGGTGAATAGCAAAGGTCTTTCCCTAGGGTAGGAGGGTGCAAAATTAGAGGGCATAGGTTTAAGGTGAGAAGGGAAAGATTTAAAATGGATTTGACAGACAACAATTTCACACAGAGGGTAGTGTATATGTGGAATGAACTGCCTGAGGAAGTGGTAGATGTAGGTACAGTTAGAACAACTGAAAGACATTTGGATATGTACTTGGATAGGAAAGGTTTAGAAGGATATGGGCCAAGTGCAGGCAAAAAGGCCTATTTTAGTTTGGGATTATGTTCAGCATGTACAACTTGGATGGAAAGATCTGTTTCTGTGCTATATGACTCTAGTGTGTATGAGGAGTTATTGGTCTGACTGGGTGGGGTTTGGGGGGTGGGTTGTATTGACCATGAAGTGGTTTATTGCATACTAGCCACTAGTTACAGTTCATATTGATTTAATAGACATTGTTACAGAGACTAGAAGGAAGACCTGGATGTTAGGTTTTGCTCCTTTGAAACCCTGCACTCTTCTGCCCCCATGTCCATGGGACATGACTTAAAGTGGGTGGTGATAAGGCATTCCATGTATCCAAATCTGGCCCTGACTTACTTCCTGCCAGGAGTATCTAGGCACTGGTTTCAATTTACATCATACAATGGTGACAAGATGTGGGTTCATTCCCAATAGAATGTTCACTGAAGGGATTACAGATTCGGTGATGTTCTGAAGAAGGGTCATTAGACCAGAAACGTTAACTCTGCTTTGTTTCCACAGATGCTACCAGACCTGCTGAATTACACCAGCAATTTCTATTTTGTTTTTTTCAGATTCCAGCATTTGCAGTTCTTTGGAGTCAAGGCATTATTCAGGTCAATGTATACTGCAATCCCTCTGAGGTCAGTATGTTCTTCCAAAGGTGTGCTGCCTAAAACTGCTCTTAGTGTGGTCTAGCAGGTTTTTGTGTAGCTGAAACATGACTTCCACCAACCCCTGCTGAGTTCCCACCCTCGAGGCACAGAGGCCAGCATTTCCTTTTTCTCCAGTCTGTTTTCTGTACCTGTTGATGTCATTTTAATGATGTGTGTATCTGAGCCCCAGGTCTTTCTGGGCCTATGTGATCTATTTCTCATTTTTCACCACTTGGAAAGCTCTCTGCTCTGTTCTAATCAGATCTAAAGAGGTTGACCTCACATGAAGTGACACTGAAATCTATTGACCAGTTTTGTCCCGTCTACTTCATCTGTCAATATCTCTTTGCGATTTTATGCTTCCATCTGCACTGAAGCCTATTAGAAGAACACAGCTATTAATTGCAAGAAATTGGGAACTATTTCATTGAAAGCCCACTGCAGATGGGAAGACTTACTGAACTGTTGAAAATTGGAGCCCACTGCTCCCAGAAGGAAAAGCCAGAATGACACAGTGATCCAACACATCTTGTCCACCTTAAAAAGGAGCACCAGCAAGTTCATTTCCACGGACAACTGTTCGTTTCACCCATTTTCTCTTTGGGCTTCAGAGAAAGAATTTTCAATTTTTTTTATATTACTATTCGAACAATTTCATATTCCTGTTTAAACATTACACACTATAATCATCCTATTGTTACACTTGATCAATCAACAGAAATAATAAATATCTGTTTGGTGCCATATTTTTAAAAAGTGTTATGTACCTTGCTCATCAGTTTATCTTAACTGACTGAATTATCAATTTCATGTTTCAGATATTTGCTGCAATTTCTTTAGCTCATTGAAGCTCTTATACACACAGGCTGAACTACAGCATGGCACAGAACACATTCAGAGATAATAGGAACTGCAGATGCTGGAGAATCCGAGATAACAAGGTGTAGAGCTGGATGAACACAGCAGGCCAAGCAGCATCATAGGAGCAGGAAAGCTTGACGTTTCGGGCCTAGACCCTTCATCAGAAATGGGGGAAGGAAAGAGGCTTCTGATATAAATAGGGAGAGAGGGGGAGGCGGATAGAAGATGGATAGAGGAGAGGATAGGTGGAGAGGAGACAGACAAGTCAAAGATGCGGGGATGGAGCCAGTAAAGGTGAGTGTAGGTGGGGAGGTAGGGAGGATATAGGTCAGTCCAGGGAGGACGGACAGGTCAAGGGGGCAGGATGAGGTTAGTAGATAGGAGATGGGGGTGCGGCTTGAGGTGGGAGGAGGGGATAAGTGAGAGGAAGAACAGGTTACGGAGGCGGGGACGACCTGGGCTGGTTTCGGGATGCGGATGGGGGAGGGGAGATTTTGAAGCTTGTGAAATCCACATTGATACCATTGGGCTGCAGGGTTCCCAGGCTGAATATGATTTGCTGTTCCTGCAGCCTTCGGGTGGCATCACTGTGGCATTGCAGGAGGCCCAGGATGGACATGTCGTCTGAGGAATGGGAGGGGGAGTTGAAATGGTTCGCGACTGGGAGGTGCAATTATTTGATGAGAACCGAGCGCAGGTGTTCTGCAAAGCAGTCCCCAAGCCGACACAACTCCACCCACCGCTGACGCCGTCGCAACCCTGCCCAACACGACTGATGCAACTCTGCCCACAGCCGACGCTGACATCACTCCACCCACTGCCTCCACAGCCAGCAGCTCCAGAGGACACAGCAACAGTGAGCCCTGCCGAGTCTTCACCATCCCCCCAGACCTCCCCCTTACTGAGGACGAACGGTCAGTCCTCAGTAAAGGGCTCAACTTTGTCCCCCTCCACCTACACATCAACGAATACTGCTCACGCTTGGATATTGAGCAGTTTTTCTGCCGCCTCCGCCTCCACGCTTACTTCTCCAACCGTGAACCTAACCCTCCCTCTACTGACCCCTTCTCTCGCCTCCAACGCAAGCCCTCCTCCTGGACACCACCCCAAGGCCTCCTACCCTACCTCGACCTCTTCACTTCCAACTGTCGTTGAGATATCAATCGCCTCAACCTCTCTACCCCTCTCAAACACTCCAACCTCTCTACCGCAGAACGTGCAGCCCTCTGCTCCCTCCGCTCCAATCCCAACCTCGCCATTAAACCCGCGGACAAGGGAGGCGCAGTCGTAGTATGGGGCACTGACCTACACATCGCTGATGCCAGGCGCCAACTCTCCAACACCTCCTCCTACCGCCCCCAGATCATGACCCCACCCCTGAGCACCAAACCATCATCTCCCAAACCATCCACAACCTCATCACCTCAGGTGACCTCCCACCCACCGCCTCCAACCTCATCGTTCCCCAACCCCGCACCGCCCACTTTTATCTCCTTCCCAAAATCCACAAACCTGACTGCCCTGGTCGACCCATTGTCTCCGCCTGCTCCTGACCCACCGAACTTATCTCCACCTACCTCGACTCCATTTTCTCCCCCTTGGTCCAGGAACTCCCTTCTTACTTCCGTGACACCACCCACGCCCTCCACCTCCTCCAGAACTTCCAATTTCCCGGTCCCCAACACCTCATATTTACTATGGGCGTCCAGTCCCTCTACACCTGCATTCCCCACGCAGATGGCCTAAAGGCCCTCCGCTTCTTCCTGTCCCGCAGACCTGACCAGTCTCCATCCACTGACACCCTCATCTGCTTAGCCGAACTCGTCCTGACCCTCAACAACTTCTCTTTCAATTCCTCCCACTTCCGACAGACAAAGGGGGTGGCCATGGGTACCCGCATGGGCCCAAACTATGCCTGCCTCTTTGTAGGTTACGTGGAACAATCCCTCTTCCGTACCTACGCTGGCCCTAAACCCCAACTCTTCCTCCATTACATTGATGACTGTATAGGCGCCGCCTTGTGCTCTCACGAGGAGCTCAAACAGCTCATCCACTTCATCAACACTTTCCACCCCAACCTTAAGTTCACCTGGACCATCTCTAACACCTCTCCCACCTTCCTGGACCTCTCTGTCTCCATCTCGGGTAACCACCTAGAAACAAATACCCATTTCAAGCCCACTGACTCCCACAGCTACCTAGAATACACCTTCTCTGACCCACCTTCCTGCAAAAATGCCATCCCCTATTCCCAATTCCTTTGCCTCCGCCGCATCTGGTCCCAGGATGAGGCATTCCACTCCGGTACATCTTAGATGTCCTCGTTTTTCAAGGACCGCAACTTCCACCCCACAGTGGTCGAGAACGCCCTTGACCGTGTCTCCCGCATTTCCCGCAACTCATCCCTCACACCCTGACCCCGCAATAACAACCAAAAAAGAATCCCCCTCATCCTCACGTACCACCCCACCAATCTCCGGATCCAACGCATCATCCTCCGACACTTCCGCCATCTGCAATCCGACCCCACCACCAAAGACATTTTTCCCTCCCCACCCTTGTCTGCTTTCTGGAGGGACCACTCTCTCCATGACTCCCTTGTCCGCTCCACACTCCCCTCCAGCCCCACCACACCTGGCACTTTTCCCTGCAACCGCAGGAAGTGCTACACCTGCCCCTACACCTCCCACCTCACCCCCATCCCAGGCCCCAAGAAGACTTTCCACATCAAGCACATGTTCACCTGCACATCTGCTAATGTGGTGTACTGCATCCACTGTACCCGTTGTGGCCTCCTCTACATCAGGGAAACCAAGCGGACGCTTGGGGACCGCTTTGCGTAACAGCTGCGCTCAGTTCGCAACAAACAACTGCACCTCCCAGTCGCGAACCATTTCAACTCCCCCTCCCATTCCTCAGATGACATGTCCATCCTGGGCCTCCTGCTGTGCCACAACGATGCCACCCAAAGGCTGCAGGAACAGCAAATCGTATTCAGCCTGGGAACCCTGCAGCCCAATGGTATCAATGTGGATTTCACAAGCTTCAAAATCTCCCCTCCCCCATCCGCATCCCGAAACCAGCCCAGGTCGTCCCCGCCTCCCTAACCTGTTCTTCCTCTCACCTATCCCCTCCTCCCACCTCAAAAAGCCGCACCCCCATCTCCTATCTACTAACATCATCCCGCCCCCTTGACCTGTCCGTCCTCCCTGGACTGACCTATATCCTCCCTACCTCCCCACATACACTCACCTTTACTGGCTCCATCCCTGCATCTTTGACTTGTCTGCCTCCTCTCCACCTATACTCTCCTCTATCCATATTCTATCCACCTCCCCCTCTCTCCCTATTTATTTCAGAACCCCCTTCCCCTCCCCCATTTCTGAAGAAGGGTCTAGGCCTGAAACGTCCAGCTTTCCTGCTCCTATGATGCTGCTTGGCCTGCTGTGTTCATCCAGCTCTACACCTTGTTATCACAGAATACATTCATATCTGTTTGATCCCATTGTCCTTAGCTTATTCAGATGGACACTTAAAGAAAATATTCCTTCCAATTTTTATGAGTATTCATTAATTAATCTGTTCTGCTGTTATTTTGTTTGAAGCAACTCACTGGGTAAATACCACAGACCCAAGAAGGGATTGTATTTGTTTCCTCTCTGCATATTTTGCCTGAGGGAGTGACTTGAGTGATTTAGACCTCATTTTTATTATGTCTAAGACCCAGATTTTACTGGAGTGAGAGAGATAATGGGTACTGCAGATGCTGGAGAATCCGAGATAACAAGGTGTGGAGCTGGATGAAGTGATTGCATCTGTTGGCATTTCCAGACATAAGTTGCTTTCCCTTAATCAACTCTAAACTGTTTCTCCCTTAAAGTTCTGGACATGAGACTTCATAATGGCTGCTGAGTGTGACAAAGGGAATCAACAGTGAAAACTTTAACTGGAACAAGATTTAAGGATTTCGAAAGAAACAGGATTGAAGGCAAAAATCTGCAGAATTAGAATCAAGCCAGGAATCAAAGAGCAAGTAAAAATATTGGAGTGAGAATGGAAAAAGAAACGGGAAAAGAAAGAGAGATATTATCCCTAAATATTCAACATTGAACTGTTTTAAATCTCTAATAACATCTAATTAAATCTCTAATGCTGCCTGCAAGAATGAGACTCTACAATTTCACATGTTCGATTGGGTTGGAGAGGTTGTTCAATAGTCTACATTAAAGAGGCATTTCTGTGGCAGTTTTCTACTTTGTAGATATTTTTAGTCAACCTGTTCAGGACAAGTTGGACTTCAATGCAGACTTTCTGTTAGGAAACCTGCCCCCTGCCCCCCGTGATGATGGTCTGCATCCTGGTGGTCAACTCTATGCTGAAATAAGGCACTTACAGTGTTAAATACCAGCGTTTAATTTAAAGTGAATTTAATTGGCAATTTGTGCAAATTCAGCAACTTCAGAAAACATCTAGGATGGTTGAAGGGGAGCTGTTATTTCTACCAGATTAAAGGCAAATTGTCCAGCAGCTTCTAGCAATTCACAATTTGCAGGGATCTCATCACAAACTGCTTGTCAACTTCCACATTAATAAAGGCGTAAGTCATTATACTGGCCATTTTTTTGCCAGAGAGATCAAGATGATTCGTTGTGAAGCAGATGGTGTATGTGCTGGCAAAGTAACAGCTGTTACAAAGTCAGGCTGTTCCTTTGTCATAAAAGGGATCTGTATTGAATAGGAGTGAATCAGAGGTGAAGAATACAGAAGAGCAAGGTTGTCTTATTTGAGGATGCTGGCTTTGAACATCAACTTTAGAAAAGTTACCCTTTTCAAGAGCTAAGATGTCACTTCTATCAAGGTCAATGTGAGAATGCAGAGGTGATCAGGAAAGAAAGAACAAAGCTTAATGTAAACTGAAGGAACCACACCTCATTTTCTGACTAGGCACTTTACAGCTTTGTGCGTTCATCATCGAGTGCAACAATTTCTCTTGTGTTTTGACATCACACCCCTCATCACCCCATCCCATCACTGGTTTACTGCTATCAACATCCAATCTAGGCCAATCTTGCTTCACTTCAATCATTATCACTACCTTTGTGTTTTGTTCTGTTATTTGATTCAATTTGATTTGATTTATTATTGTTGTTAGGTACAGTGCAAAGTTGTTTTGTGTGCAGTGCAGGCAGATCATACCATTCAAAGATCATGGGGTGATAGAACAGGGTGAGGAATACACTGTTACGGTTGCAAAGAAGGTGCACAAAGGCAAGATCTGTAATTAGAGAGGTCCATTCAGAGTCTAATAACAGCAGGGAAGGAGCTGTTCTTGATCCTGTTGGTGCATGTGTTTAAGCTTTTGAATCTTCTGCCTGGCAGAAGACGTTGGAAGAGATTATAACTGGGGATATCTTCCCTCTCAAATCTCCTGTCAAACCTTCTCCTGACCTTCCTTCTGTTTGGAGAAAGAGGAGTCGGGATTTTAACGTTTTGTTGGGGTAATGGTGATAGCTGATTGCACACCATGGAGGGATGTATACCATATCCAATGACAGCCCATTTAATATAATATTTTGACACCAAGGCAGTCTGTAGTGAGTGTAAAATGCTCAGTTTAAAGGATCCCAAGCAAAACTGGAATCGATGAGCATGGATACGTTGGGCCAAAGGGCCTGTTTCCATGCTGTAGGACTCTGTGATTCCATAACTCTCCAATTGTTAAAGTCATATCTAAATAGGAAGATGGTTATGGTTGTTGGAAGTCAGTCATTTCAACTCCAGGACACCTCTACAGGAGTTCCTCAGGGTAGTGTTCTCGGCCTAACCATCTTCAACTGCTTCATCAATGATCTTCCCTCCATCATAAGGTCAGAACTGGGGACTTTCACTGATGATTGCACAATGTTCAGCCCCACGTGTGACTCCTCAGATACTGACATAGTCCATTGTCCAAATACACCAAGACGTGGACAATATCCAGGTCTGGGCAGATAAGTGGCAAGTAATATTCACACAACACAAGTGCCAGGCACTGCCCTTTCCAATGAGAAAGAATCAAACCATTGCCCCTTGAAATTCAATGACATTGCGCTGCTGATTCCTCCACTGTCAACATCCTAGGGTTACTGTTGATCAGAAACCAAAATGTATCAGACATATAAATGATGTGACAATGAAAGAAGGTCAGAGTCTGAGTAACTCACCTCCTGTTTCCCCAGAACCTGTCCACCACCTACAATGTAAAAGACAGAAGTGTAATGGAATGCTCTTCATTTGCCTGCCCATGTGCAGGCCCAACAGCACCCAGAAAGCTCAACACCATGCAAGGCAAAGCAGCTAGCCTAATTGGCACCTCACCAAACACTTTCAACTTTCACTCCCTCCACCACTGACACAAAACGGACCCGTATGTACCATTTACAAGATGCACTGCAGTAACTCACCAGGGTTCCTGAGACAGCAACTTCAAATCACGTGATTTCTACCACCCAGAGGGTCAAGGGTATCTGAGGCATGGAAACACCATCATGCAAGTACCACCCGAAAACCATAATCCATCTTGATTTGGAATGATATCATTTAGTTCTTTGCTGCCACTGGGTTAAAATCCTGGATGCCCTCCCTACGACACCGGGGGAGTATCTACACCAAATGGACTGTAGTTCTTTAAGAAGGCAGCTCACCACCATCTTCTCTAAGGCAATAGGGATGGATCATAAATGCTGGGCCAGCCATTGATGCCTACATTGCATGAATAAATAAACAATATTTTAGGATCAGCTAACGTTAGGATCAGGGAAAGAAGTTGGATTCTCATCAGTTTAGTGGGGATGGGGTCAAAGGAGCAGGAGGTAGGTTTTCTGGGCAAGAGAAGCTTAGTGAGAGCATGAGGGGAGGTAGGAAAGAAAGTAGACAAAGATGTGAGTTCAGACCCTGAGCAGTGGGCTAGAGTAAGGGAGGCAAACCTCAGAAGCAGTACCTAGATGGTAATTGGGGGAATAGTCATTGTCCACAAGGGACTAGGGGCAATTGGTTGTAAAGCTCGAGGGACACCAATCTGTGATGGCATGGAGCATTTGGAGGCAGGTCCCAAGTCTACAGCAGCTGAACCTCCACTGTTAACATTTTTCTAAATTTTCTGCTTGCTTCTGAACTGACTGAGCTACCAGCCCCTGCAGCCACATGGCATTGTAACAATGCCTCGGGGGTGAGATCACATTGCAGCAGTAATGGCACAGTATTGGAGCTTCTCCCGATAGAGATGGAAGTCTCTATCACATATCTCAATATAAACTGAAAATCTAGATTCACAGGGAAATTGATTCACCTCATCCAACAGCCTTTCCCGGCCGGAGCAAAGACTGAAATCAGGCTCAAAGGTTTCAAAGCTTTGGCAGGCTTTACTGAAAATCTGGAAAGATGCAAACCTCCAATAGTTGATTGTTATATAATGATAGCTAGGTAAGGACAAATGAAAAAACAAACAATAAAACAACCCTATTCGCCTGTGTCACCATCCTCCAAATGGTGTTCATCCTTTAACTTGCCTTCCGTCTCATCACCCTCCAGATCAATTCTCACCATTTCAGTCATTCACTAAAAGCTGCAGCAATGTTGTTCCTCCGTTGCCTTGCCACCAAACTCACTCCCCTCCCATCCCACTCCCCTTTCTCTCCCCCACCGCCATCTACTCCCCTCTCCTGATCTATCAGTGCCTGAAGAATACACATTTGCTACTGTGGGCGTGTAATTGTCCAGAGACCATGTCCTGATGCTCTGGAATTGGCCTGCCTCTTATATTTACAGATGGCAACAGCCCTGTTATGCTTTTTCCAACCTTTGCTGTTTTTGTTAATTGCAGTTACTAATCTTGGCAGAAAGCATCAGCTCCTGGGACTAAGCTCAAAGACTAAATGGAAGATGAAAGGAAATTGGTATTGAAATTCTGTTTACAATTGTTGATGAAAAATCCAGCAATAATCAAATGTCTTGTTTAATTTTCATTTTGAGCTTCTTCATTGATAAGACTGTTAAAAAAACAGAACAAGATTACGTACTATGGTTTTTCAAAGGAAGAATACTATAGGGACTGTGAAGTAATGTTCACCAGTTACAACTGCTAAGCATGTAACAATTAATATGTAAAGAGGAAACAAATGTTCGCAATAATGTTTTGGGTTGACCAACAGTAAGCTAAAAGACAATGGTGCAAATTTTGCCTCCAGCAAGCTATCTTAATCTGATGCAGCAATGCCTATGCCATCCCTTGTAACATCAGAAGTGGTGTGGATAAAAGATCTAACAGAAATTTATTACAGCTCACTAATATATACAAATATTATTTTCACGGGCATATCAGAGTCTGGGCCAGTGTCAAGCTGTAAGGTTACTGGTCGACCCATTGTCTCCGCCTGCTCCTGCCCCACCGAACTCATCTCCACCTACCTAGACTCCATTTTCACCCCCTTGGTCCAGGAACTCCCTACCTACGTCCGTGACACCACCCACGCCCTCCACCTCCTCCAGAACTTCCAATTCCCAGGTCCCCAACACCTCATTTTTACTATGGACGTCCAGTCCCTATATACCTGTATTCCCCATGCTGATGGCCTAAAGGCCCTCCGCTTCTTCCTGTCCCGCAGAACGGACCAATCCCCCTCCACCGACACCCTCATCCGCCTAGCCGAACTCGTCCTCACCCTCAACAACTTCTCTTTCAATTCCTCCCACTTCCTACAAACAAAGGGTGTGGCCATGGGTACCCGCATGGGTCCAAGCTATGCCTGCCTCTTTGTAGGTTATGTGGAACAATCCCTCTTCCGTACCTACACTGGCCCTAAACCCCACCTCTTCCTCCGTTACATTGATGACTGCATCGGCGC